>CAMGYJ010000006.1:49990335-50328309 GCA_946122785.1 Linum tenue | reverse complement strand
AGAGGCAGTTGCTATCTCCTCCTTTGCACCAAATGAAATTACCCCCCCCCAAGAGGGAGCTCCAAGAAGCCGCATTCATCAATCACATCATTAAATTCACCCATAAGGTTATTGTTACGTCTAGCACCCCTATAATCATCGTGACATCGCACCAAATTAAAATCACCCACAATGCATATAGGATCCTGACAACTCTGACCGAGAGCACGAAGATCACTGATAAAGTCAAGTTTTTCCTCCCTCTCCTGCGGCCCATACACCACAACCAGATGCCAAGTCTTATGCGTCTCAATTTCTTGGAACTTGACCTGAAGAAAAAACCTGCCCACAGAGCTTGCGAGCGCATTGACAAATAATTTATCCGAGAAGACAACAATCCCACCAGAGCTGCCATCCGCATCTTTGGTCGCCCACCCTGCATCCGAGACCCCGCCCACACTGCGGATCAAAGACTCATCACAGATACTCCATTTTGTTTCCACCAATCCCACAATTTTGGGTCTCCTGTCGCTAACAAATCGCTTAACTCTGGCTCTTTTGTCCCTGTCGCCAAGCCCCCTCACATTCCAAACTAAGACTTACATATCCATGAGAAGCAAAATAACCCATCAATCATCCCTCCTCGCTCGCCGACGAGGCCCTAGGGGAGCCGCCACAGTCGGTCCGAGACGACGTCTTTCCATTTCCAGCTTTGTTCTGCACGGACGAACCTTTCTCTGGGGTAGGTCCTTGGCCTGGCTTCTAATAACCCGCTCAACTTCATCTTGGCCTCCATCACCATCCAACGAAAACATAACCCCCAAATCAACACTTATGGACTCCAAAGTGCCCAGATCAAAGGGAAAAACATCTTGACTCCAAAACCTAGGCTGACTATCAGCAACACAAGACGGGGAGGGGAAATCAAAATCAGGGGGCTCCCAACCTCACGGTCCGATTGCAAAGGGGAGAGCGACTCCGCAACATTCCGCAGGGACTCCGGAGGAGAACCCTCTGCCGCCCCCTGACTGCCCTCCAACATCTCAACACGACTAGAGGGGGAAGAATCCTCTTCAAAATAGATTTGAATAACACCTGGAGAAGGACAGTGAAACACCACCGATATGCCTGAGAACGGCTGCATCATCTTAGAAAATAAAGCCGAAAAGATCCTCCCTGAAACCACAGGGCAAAAAGAAAGTGATAAAAGGGACTGAACCGGTTTACTCGGACGCATACATCTTAGCTCCGACAGAAAAAACGGACCAGGGAATCGCACAAGCCCATCGACAAACTACCAGGCATGGGCCCAGAAGCGACCCATTGCTATAGATAATTAAACCCGGCCCAGCAGAAATAGACGCAGGCTCGACGAACCTGTCGACCGACTCTGGAGGGGTGGGCCTGAGTAGCGGCCCAAATTTCCTAACCCACACCTTCTTAACCCGTCCTGAGAGATCTCCAACCCTAATAGTGTTTGAGCCTCCCTGTACGCCCCCATGCATGCTCGAAGATCCCTCTAAAGATGGGCGACCCGCCCTCAAAGTACGACGCTTCAAATTCCTCATAGAAACTCGCGAGACAAACTGGCTTTGGGAGCTACCCGTGCTTTGAGAAACCCGAAAATCCTCATGACCTTTCGACTTCTCCCCTCTCTTCCCTTGCTCCGACTCGCGCCTCCCTCCCGACAGAGACGCCGGCAAAACTTTAACATCCACGGTGAACCATTGATCTTCATAAACCAGGGGGATTGAAGATGATGTAGATCCCTTTGCAATCACCTTCATGCGAACACAAGAGGATGCCCAAGAATTCCAATCTATATCCAACAAATTTCCACAGAACTCTCCAATAGTTCTGATAAGATTGACGCTCTTAAGGTGCAGAGGGATTCCGAAGACCAACATCCAACAAGCATCATCCAACCGTGGAGCCCCCTCGTCTATCTCCTTCCACAAATAAGTTGAGACAAGGAAGTTCTTAAACTGATGACCAGCCAGACTATTAATCCTCATTAGTTCGCGTAAGCTTGGGCAGATTAGCAGCCATCTACCATCGTCAAGTTCCTCCAAACCAAAATTAGAATCACTGGCCCAAGTCTTCTCTGCCCATCTCCTGAAACCGCTCAACTGGTCCCTCGAGAAAACTTCGTGGCCAACCGATTGAAACCTGATAACCAAGCAACGCTCCAGCGTACCGGACCTTTCCGAGACTCCTTCCTGACCCACTCTAATAAAAATTCCACTTGAATCCTGTACAATAGAGCAACTACCAACTCCATAGAAGCCCCCACCTCTGACAACATCTGCATAAGATTTTCGCAGAGTATTAAGATTTGGATGTAGCGGGGCCTCAGGCAGATCAGTCGCTGACCCCAAAGTCTCAAACATATCGACACGCAGTTGATGCTCGTCATGATAGAACTCTTGGACGAGGGCGATAACACCTGCCAGCCTTTCGATCTTCCTGCCGCTGGGATGAGGACCTTGAAAAGTCGCCCGCTCGGACTCTGCTCAGAGATTTGCAACTGCACACCCTTCTTCCCAAACCTCTTCCCGATATGGATCGAGCGCAGAACGCTCTTCTTCACACACCCTGTAGGAAACCTCCACTGCCTCATTGACGCCGTTTGTAGCACCCCTTGAAGCCACGCTAGCTGAACTTCGTCCATCACAATGGACCATTTTTTGTTCGATTCTTGCACCGAAAGCCTGTATCCGACCGCATCTCCAAACAAACCTCTGCACAAACAAACAACCCTGGATCCCAAATGCGAAGCCCGCCGACACCTCTCTCAAGAGCCGCCACCATCTCCTTGCTCCGACACCTGGGACCTACAAACAGAAGAAGAAAACCATATCCCCCTCGGAACCCCGGTGCTCACCCTCTCGGAATCTCTCACACACCTGCTCTCAAAAGATCTCCGACTCTCAGAACTCATATTTTACCGTGATTAATTGTTAGTCACGATAAATTGGGAGTTTCGTAGATTACTGCATTGGTTTTCCTGGAAGAGTTATTTCGACTTCACTGTACTGTGGTCTGTGCTAATGAATGATGTTTTAGAGAAATGGAATCGATCTAGTGGTAATTACCAGGATATATGATGAGCAGAATTCGATCAATACTAATTGTTCCAATACAATAAGAAATTTTTGACAAAAATAAAATAAATACAATAAGAACTAGCCAATGATGAGAAGGAAAAAAAAAAATCCCCTACTCTTAATTCCCCTTCACCGGTTCAGTGGTGAGTCCAAATCCAAAGGGGAAGAGCGGGTCATAATGTTTATCCCCAACATTCATAGGCAGCTGATCCACTCTCCTAAACCACGTCCTCGGAAGCTTCCCAGTGAAGCCATAGTCACCAAACAACACATCAGTCACGCCTCGACCTTCGGTGCCGGGGAGCCAAGCCGCCACGAGGCCGTCCATGGAGTCAACGTACGGCTCGATCACCAGCGGACGGCCGGAGATCAAAACGACGACGCATTTCACCGATCCGCAGACATTCCGAATGGTGGCTGGGCCGGGATCCGGTATGGTCAGGTTGAGGTTGTCTCCTCCCGTTTCCACATAGGGATGCTCTCCCACTACCACAATGGCGTAGGAGAAGTCGTTGGCCTTCACGTAGTCTGCTGTTGGGGCTTCCTCGTACGTGACTTTGGTGGTCGACCACTGCGGCTTTTATGGCTGTCAGGATTGTCGTTCCTGCAACAACGTAACGTAACAACCATGCATGCACGTACGTTAAAAAAAAAAATATGACCAAGTCTTCAATGTTGGATGCATTTAATTAGTAATGTCAAGAAGAACCAGCTGATTCCAGCGATTCGATTCGAGTTGTTGGGAGAGATTCAATATCGTCTATTATCGCGTTTACGTACCAGGGGTTCTATCGTTGCCACTGAATCCTTCCCATTCGATGGTCCATCCACCACACTGGTAGCCAAGATTGTGAGCGTGGTAGCCTGCGACCAGTATCTTGGGAGCCTTCTTAGGGAGTGGCAGGATACTAGTACCGTCTTTGCCGTTCTTCAACAGCACAAGCGATTTCCTCACTGCTTCTCTCGCCAGTTCTCTATGCTCCTGTTTAAAAGTAGCTAGTGCGTGTATTATGATATGAATCTCCAATTCGAACCTACTTAGAAAGGAAAGGCAAGGATGAGTAACTTACTTGCTTGCCAAGCTCATTGACCATGCTATCGTCAGCCATTGGGTTGTCAAACAGGCCCAACACGAACTTAACTCTCAGGATTCTCCGTACGGCGTCGTCGATCCGGCTCATCGGTATCACCCCTTTGTTCACCAGTAGGGTTAGGTCATCGATGAACTCCGTGTAGTTTAGTGGAACCATCACCTGCAAACACATTAATGATGAGTTGTTATTATCATCAGACAAAATAAGCTGCATGCATGCATGCACGCATGTTTACTACGTCGAAACAGATGAAGATTGGAGTTATCATGGTATATACCATGTCAAGTCCAGCAGCAACTGCTTTTTCTACGGAGTAAGTGTAGTTGGCGTGTGGCGGGTCGGTGAGCCTGTCGATTCCTTGCCAGTCAGAGATCACAAACCCCTGAAACCAAATTAAAGCAACAAACAACACCAACATCGATCGATCGATCAGATTTGCCATGCAAAAACATATATATATATATATATATATATATACACTCATCCATCGATGGATGGATGGATTACAAATCGTGAATGATTTTCTCAAGTACCCTGAACTTGAGAGTGTCCTTGAGGTAGGAGGTGACGAGGTTACGGTTGGCGTGCATCCGGACGCCGTTCCAACTGGAGTAAGAGACCATGACGGTGGAGACACCTTTGACGATGGAGGCGAAATAGGCAGGCATGTGGATCCTTCTCAGGCCGTTCCAGTCGATGATGGTGTTGTTCTCGTTGATCCCCTTCACCGTCCCGCCGTCGCCCACAAAGTGCTTTGCGCACGCTGCCACTTTCCTCCTGTATCAGTATCAATCAATTATTTCACCCCCTCCAAGAATGTTAGCCACTACTTTCTGCCTCCCTTTTTTTGATTTTTTTGAACATATTTGTTGTTTGTGTATGTTTTTTTTAAATGACATTTGTGTATGGTTTTTGTCCTCATGTATAAAGGCAATTAATTAACTAATAGGTTACTCAAGTTAGCTACTAGAAATCACAGGTGTCGATAAAGAAAAAAAGGGGGTTTTTTTAGGAAGCTAATGCCCACATAAAAAAAATGGTGCGCGCAGATCTTTCAACTTAAAAATCATGCACCCAATTTGTGTTATAAAAAAAAAAAAAAAAATCCAAGCAGGCAAGCACCCAATAACCCAAGAAAAAGAAACGTACACGCATATATACATCATTCATTTGGTGAAGGAGACAATCGCAAGTGGGCAACTATGGTGGTGCTTTATCAGTAAACATAACAAATCGACTGAATTTAAACCTAATCTAAATAAGCCAACAAGCCGATCAAAAATGAAGTACCAATCAATCAAAATAATGAATTAGGGTAATTTACTCTTAATTAACGCTACCAATATTAGTTGTAGGGATCACAATTTAAATCATGGGGTGGGCTTCCCCTAGCTCCTACCCTTTAAATAAAAAGAAGAGAGCAAATTAAATTAATTAATAATATATATATATATTGGATTGGAGACTTACTTTCCAGCAACATAAGGGACTCCCTTGCGGGCGTCAGCAGGAACATCTCCTTGCAGGCCTGGGATTAGCTCCGTCATTGCTTTCACTATCTCCGAATCCTCGCTGTAGCTCTCGTAGCACCGCCCCCATCTCGGATCTCTGCACACCTGCAAACGTAACGTAACGTAACTCCACATTATTCTTTCTGTCAAAGACCGATTCTTACGCATATTATTAACGGAACATCACAGGATAGACTTGAATTAAACCTAATAATGAACTCACCGCGATACAGGGCGCAAAAGCGTAAGGAATTCCGGTGGCTCTCATTTCCAGCGCCGTCGCTGCTCCTATCTTCTTTACCAGCGCTGGCTCTCTGTCCAAAACAATCATCCAGCTCATCACGCGCCGCCACAAATAATAAAAGGAAGGGGGGATCGGAGTGATGAAATTGAAAACTGATCACTCAGTCACCTGGTAGCTCCGAGGCCGATGTTGTGAGGGAAAATGGTGGCATTGTACACATTGTTGTGACCATGAACGGCGTCGATCCCGTAAATCAACGGAATCCCTAGCCTGGTCGACATGGCGCCGCTTTGGTACTCGTTGACCATCTTGATCCATTCCTCCGGCGAAGCTTTCTGGCCCGGGACGCTTCCTCCTCCGCTCAATATACTTCCTGCATGTCCCTCCAACCAATAAAGTTGCAGTCTTTTTTTTTTTTTTGCCCTAAAAAAAACAGAGCAGAAGCAGCTCGATCTGTTTTTTTCTTATCGTCGTCTTACCGATGAAGTAGTTTTTCACGACGTCAGCTGAAGCGACTTTGCGATCAATCTGAACCATCTGGCCGATCTTTTCCTGCAATGTCATCCGCCCCATCAAGTCCCTGATCCGGCCCCCCATCGGTTTCGTTGGATCTCTGTAACGCCGGTACTCTGCATCTGCCGCCTCCAAAAACAGAGCAAGCACTAGTATTCCAACCACCAAAACCGGACTCTGTTTTTTCCTCGTCGCACCGATTCGGATCATTCCCATCGTGACGCGGCCGCCCGACACACGGATTCTGAACAATGGGAAAATGAAAGAAATCAGAAAAAACACAGGCACGAGTGAGGCGAAGCTCCGGAAAGAAGTTACACGTACGGGGGAAAATTACAGAGAAACGTCCTAAACGAGAATACAGGAGGAACTGAGAGTTCAGTTAAGTGAAGGAGTTGATGGAGATGGGATTGAGATGGTTTGTTTGCACGAATCCACGTATATATAACTACTGATCTTCTTGTATTTTTTTTATGTTTCAAGATAAATACGCAATTGGATTGAAAGTTATATTTGGTGGGTTTGAATAGGTAATCCTCACTCGTCAGCTACCGTTTTTCAGTTTGCTTCTTATCTTGTTTTCTTTTACTTTTCCCATTCCGCTCATTTCTTATCATTTTGTCCCCACTTTTGGTGGGGGATGTTTATCCTTGCCTAACATAAGAAAAATAGGAAAATCTACTATTATTATTTACAGCAACGTGAAGATATTGGAAGGGTTGTAAAAAAAAAAAAGATATTGGAAGGGTACTAAACAGATCATCACAAGAAGGGGAAAAAATAAAAAAAACCGTTTAGCTTTTTGTTTTGGGTGCAATCAACGGACAATATCCACATTTTTTAAATACAATTTTTAGTTCATATGTGACATTGACCTTCACATCAATCATTTTCACTACATATCGATTTCATTTTCACTACATGAATGAAATTCACTTTCTATTTTATATGGTCCACGCAACTAATTTTTTTTAATACAACTATACATTTTTATCTATATTTAATACTTTATTCTGATCCGAACTAAAAGTAATCAAATTTGGCCTATAATTTTAGAAATTGCTATCCTGACCTCAATTATACACAATATAGACTAATTTGGCTCGACTCGTGAATTTTCGTCAAATTAGACGGCCAACATCATTAACCGTTAGTGAATCAACATGCTATGAATTTTCGTCAAATTAGACGGCCAACACCATCGACTCGTGATTTATCTTCTTCTCCTTCCTTCCTAATCCTCTGCTCCTCACTTACTGTATACTTCGTTAAACCCTACAATCTCATAGAGTGGAGCCCCTCTTACAAATATGGAAATCTCCATATCTGCCAATGCCAGGAGGGATTGAAGAAACATCGCAACGGCGGCGATAATGAATCATGCTATATATGTTATCCGTCACTCCTTCTTCTTCCTCTTCTGCCTCCACGCTAGCGTTGTTCTCTCATTTCATCAACCCTTCGCATCATCGTCTCACTCCCTCCCCTCTCGTCGGTGTGTCAGAGTATCCATTCCTCGTAACTCAGCCGCTTAGGTCGGCTAGTTCCGCTGTAATCCTGGCTGGAGCTGTTGCGGCTGGGTATGTTTTGGGGCTGCAATTCGGAGGGAACCACCACAACCCTTTAAATAAACATCTGACGATAATCAGGATAAACCTCGAACGCATGAATAAAAACCATAATCCTTTCAATGCACACGTAAAAAAACAACTAAGTAAACCATCCAACAAAAACAGAGAAATCACACTAATAACATAAATCACCACACCAAAAACAGAAACTGAAAGCACTCACATCTTCTATTGTTGAACACCTTCCAATTTGGTCTCTAAATGAGGTAACTTTGGAACATCTCCTTCAAGCTCCTCTATAACTCTTTTCTCTTTTCTACTATTGACATTCCCATTCTGCATCACTTGAGTTGACGTTTTTGCTTCATTCTCTACTGCATTTGCATGATAAATTAAATATGTCTCTGGATCAGTACTTCAAACATATTGGTAGCTTCACTATACAATCTATGCTTGCATGTAGGTATCGGAAGCTTCCGGCAACAGTTCGCCTGGTCAAGAATCGAAATCTGAAACATATACAAACATACAAAAGTCAATAACCACCACGGAAGCATACCAAAAACCTTTTACCATTCACCACAAATATAGGAAAGCATCCCACGGTAGGGGGGAAAGTGAAACCAAACCACAAACAATCTGAAGCACATCACTTGGGTACTTTGAAGGTCATTGCACAGCTTCTACCATACTATGATTGAAATTATCAGCCACGTGCTTACAAAAATTGTACTTAATAAAATCATCAAGTATATCATATTGCAAAAATCGAAGATAACTAAGGTTGGCCTTCTGATTGGCGATGGGACACAGCAACACCTCCATTGCCTACAAAACAAACAGGTCCCTCCAGTTCTTCATGTCCTTCTCTTCTTCCCAACAAATCTTGATGTTGCCAGAGTTTCTTTCCCTTTCCTCGTGTTGGATAGTCCTAATTTAACACCTAAGGCATTTCTCTATGCCTTAAAAGCAGCCAAATCAACATCATAACCCATAAATCCTGTCCACATACTCCTCTCCCATTTTGAAGATGAACAATGCATGCCAGAAAAATCAAGGACGAAAACAACAGAACGCATACCTAAAAACTAAGTTATAGTGAACGATGTAACACCCTAATTAACCCGGCTGGTACTACTTTTACTAAAATGCCCTTGATAAATAAAATATTCCAATCTTAAATTTCAGCGAGAAGAATTTTCATAAATAAAATACTGAAAAACACACACTTGGAGTTTAAAGCAACGCCCTAACACAAGGGCAAACTCAATACTTAAAATCTCAACATGATCTCCAGTCTATACTCATAATCATAAATGTAAATAACTAATAATCTCTAATGTTGTTGCTACTGAAAACCTTAACTAAGCATCCTCCGTGACGCTTATACTGCTCTCCTCTAGCTACCTGCCCTCGAACTCGCTGCTCACTAACGACTCCTCTAGCTCTTCAAACTGGTGAGTGAGATGGGGTCAGTCTACGCCCTTACGTTTAACATCTTATTAGTACTTGATCACTTTACTTAACTTAGTGGAAGTTGTTTTGTACTTCCACCATTAAAAACCTTGACTCTTAAAACTGTATCCTTAAAGCTCAAATCTCCACTTAAATTTTTGACTGACACGGGGATCCCTCACTAGCTAGTCCGGTTGCCAACTCATACGTATGAGAAGCCATCATGACTTTCCTTAAACTTATCGTGGAAGACTCTCTTTCCACGATTCTCAAGAGCATAACTGCTGCTCATCTTAAAAGTCTCAAGAGCATAACTGCTGCTCTATCTCAACATCTCAAATGGCAACGGACTGGTGCTAGTGACTAAAAACTCTTAAAACGATTTCACCTTCTTGAAGGTGAATTATTTCTTTAAAAGAACTTGTTTCTTAAACTTTAACAATAACTTATACTTAAGAAAATTTCAAAGCAAATAACAACCATTCACTTCAAGTCATAATTCAAACAAGGCACATATCATCAACCGTAATCATGCAATCTCAAACATGAATCAAATAATGCACATACATAACGTAAATCAATACTCGAAAAATACTCAAGGAGGAAAATTCTTGAAGAACAGGTAAGACATGACCTATAAATCCTTCCCACCATTCATTGGCAACCTCCAATGTTTTGGTGGTTTCTTAACCCCTCACATCACCTATGCACCTTGGACGTATATCGGAAAAATAACTATCTACATTATTCGGTATACGAGACGTTAATGCTTCTCTTGAACCCCAAGGTTACATATGGCGGATTATCCTCTATCCAGTCAGATGGTAAAACTCCTTTAACGTAACTCTCGTCCGGAGTTGACCTCATAGGTCACCTAGGTCCTTGTATCTCCTAACTTTGCATTTCTTACTTTCTTTACTCATGACCATTCTTCCTGATGTTCCTTGCTAGTTCTAGATGTCCCTCGTCCTCGATGTAGTCATCTGGGTGCCCATATTCTCTTTTCACTTAAGTAGCTTGACCGATAAGGTTCTTGCTTCGACCATTCTTGAAAACCATGATTCCATCTTAAAAATGATCGAAATTTCGCGATGGACTTCCCAGGGATCAATTGTTATCTACTGGTAGTCAACCTAATGCTTCTTTGTTGTTTGTTGCATTCCTGCTTTGGCATGTCTTAGCTATCTTCCTTGACGCATACATCGCCCGGTCGATGACCACCATTTTCTTTCTATAACGTCCTATGGTGTCCTCTTGCTTCTTTACTTTTACTGTCCTTCTGTTGTTGCTTTGTACTATATTTGGTTACCAACCACCGTTGAGTATCTTCTCATTTTTTTTTTTGGGTCCAAGCTTCCAATAGAGGATTTCCCTTGGTAGGATTTAACATACCTCATTCACGTCATTGTCCCGATTGATGCTTGTATATGGCCTTAATCCCTTAGTCTGGGTTCTTAGTGGCTTAACTGAACGTGTTCTTACTTATCCTTAACTAACCGCTTCCTCTAGATGACATCCTACTATGCCGCTCTCACCCAGAGTGGGGCACCTTGGATAATGTAACTTAATGATTTCCTCCTTCCCGGTAATGCTTTTCCTCGTCTTGCTCCACTATGCAGTTTCGTGAACTCGAGTCACCTACAGAAATTCTCAATCCTTTATCGGAACTTCCATGTGCTTCCTCGAATTCTCTATCATTCATTAGAACATTTATTGAACGTTCCAGTTACTTGTCTATACTCGGTTGGCTTAATGACTTACTCCTATAGCTAGTTTCGAGACTTCAGCTCTTAGCCTTCTAGTACCAACTTATTAGAGAGGTTCCTCCTTATGTCACCCCTCATGTACCCTAGTCGGCTAGGTGCTCCCTCCATTTAGGATAGGACAATCCCATAACAGATCATCGTGAACTCTTGCATTCCCCTTTCAACGGTCCCAACATCCTCTTGACCCTTTTGTGATCTGGGTAGTTTGTAGGGTCTCTAATAACCTCTTTCTAACTCGGGGTTATCTTGGTATCCAACTCACGCACTGCAGAGAAGCGGTTCTCTCTATTCGTACTACCATTTACTAGCTAACTGTTATTCCCTCTCACATTCCACGTCTTTTCTTATGTATTGACTCCCCACTGTCTTCTACCAGCATGCTTTAGACTTTGGTGGCACTTTCCTCCACGTCTCGTCCAATGGTGGTCGTACCGAGACCATAACTTGTCCTCTACATCATTTATCTCGTTGCTTGTCTTGTTCCTTCTAAAGGGTTTTCATCGGCCTATCTTCCCAGGGTTATATACCATCATCTCGAGTGACGTAGTTTATCTACAAGGGTTCCTTTATCGTCATTATGTAAATGACCATGACTCCTCTCCGCCTTGACCTTTTGACTCCTTGACGTCCTTTCATACCCCTGTAACCTACTTATTTCCTCCTTTGCTTCATTTATACTACCCTAGCTTCTCTTGAAGGCTAAGCTTTCCACTGCTCCTTGTCACTGTGTTGTAATAGCGTTGACCACTAAAACTAGTTGAGGGAATTCTCGTGGTACCTCTTTGTTTCTTAACTCGCCACTGCTTAGGGTCAAGGACCCTGAAATTCTCCCATCATTATAGTTGCGGACATCTAGTGATTGTAGCTCTTTCTTCGGAGATTCATAGTTCTCCTACTTGTTTATCTTAACCTATTAGATCGTTTGCTAGTGGCTAAGTAGAAAATTCCTCGTAGTGCTCCTTCAACTCCTTCGAATCCTCGTACTTATACCTTGGATATCCCTTCGTGATTGGCACACTTTTTATTAGGACTAAAGTTATTTATCTTAATACGATTAGAGTAGACTGGAGATTCTATAGACACTTAAAAGGATACCCTTGACTCATTTTCCTTTTCTCTAAAACAACATCTTTAAAAACTGACACCGACATTCTAGTATTCCTTGGAAACCAAGGAACAGAGGAAGACAGGCTCTGATACCAAAATGTAGCACCCTAACCCGGCCGGATACTACTTTTACTAAAATGCCCTTGATAAATAAAAATATTCCAATCTTAAATTGCAACGAGAAGAATTTTCATAAATAAAATACTGAAAACACACACTTGGAGTTTAAAGCAACACCCTAACACATGGGCAAACTCAATACTTAAAATCTCAACATGATCTCCAGTCTATACTCATAATCATAAATGTAAATAACTAATAATCTCTCTAATGTCATTGCTACTGAAAACCTTGACTAAGCATCCTCCGTGACTCTTATGCTGCTCTCCTCTAGCTGGCTGCCCTCGAACTCGCTGCTCACTAACTGCTCCTCTAGCTCTTCAAAATGGTGAGTGAGATGGGGTCAGTCTACGCCCTTACGTTTAACATCTTATTAATACTTTATCACTTTACTTAACTTAGTGAAAGTTGTTTTGTACTTCCACCATTCAAAGCCTTAACTCTTAAAACTGTATCCTTAAAGCTCAAATCTCCACTTAAATTTTTGACTGACACGGGGATCCATCACTAGCTAGTTCGGTTTTCAACTCATACGTATGAGAAGCCATCACGGCTTTCCTTAAACTTAAACTTATCGTGGAAGGCTCTTCTTCCACGATTCTCAAGAGCATATCTGCTGCTCATCTTAAAATATCTAAAGAGCATAACTGCTGCTCATCTTAAAAGTCTCAAGAACATAACTGCTGCTCTATCTCAATATCTCAAATGGCAACGGACTGGCGCTAGTGACTTAACACTCTTAAAACGATTTCACCTTCTTGAAGGTGAATTATTTCTTTAAAAGAACTTGTTTCTTAAACTTTAACAATAACTTATACTTAAGAAAATTTCAAAGTAAATAACAACCATTCACTTCAAGTCATAATTCAAACGACGGAGATGGAAAATAGGCAGTTTCAACTCCACACGGAGGAGACGGAACCACGCAGAGCCATTTGGGGTAGTTCTCGCCCTCAATGTGACCATCTACTTGAAAAATTCCATTGAGTAACCCCTGTCTCGCTTCCCCGAAGGACAAAGATTGAACTTTGCATTGGTCACTCCATGACGCCCCAAAGCTCGATCAGTGACTCACTCTAAACTACTCTCTCAATCGGATCGATGTTGATGTTCCTAGCTTGTCCACTCAAGATTTATACGGCGGAGAGTCCAAAACCCACTTGAACTCCCTATTAGAGTTATCCAAACTCACTTAGGATGAAATATCTAGAGGGAGCGTTTCCACATCGAGCAAAATAGAACACCTAGGGCTTGCAATTCGGCTCCCACTAAAGGATATTGATCCAATACGATTATAGTCCAATATCACACTCGATCAATTGTCCCTCTATGAATAATTGAAAAGTTCTCTAATCAACCTAATTGGATGTACTCTACCTCATGTTAATAGCCACAACTCGGGAATATGATCAATAGCCACACAATTTTATGATAATACATTAATTCAATATGTAATCAAGCGTTTAATCAAGCATAAGAATTATTCAAACATAATTCTTAACATACAAAGCTAGAACATGGCCAGGGTTCATAAAAAACCAAGTGAGGGAGAACGTCCATAGAGAGGAGAGAGAAAAAGGAGAATTATATGCGGACGTGATTTGCTAAAAAAGGAGTTATGGTGGTAGGTGGGTTTAGGTGATCAGATCTGAGTTCAAGGGGATTCATGGGTACCGGAGTATGTAGGGACGGATTTGTCGATTTTGGCTTCAACTCCCTTGTTTGTAGCTTCAATGGTTAGTGATCTATTATTGTCAGGTGAAGGAAGTTGGTGTGAGTAGTGTTTAGATCATCGTTTTCTGATTGAGGTGAAACGACGGATCCTGAATATTCTTGTTTCGAGGCTTGCAGTTAGGGATAAACTCATTTGGTTGTAGGATTCGGATGGTACCTATTCGGTAAAGTCTGGGTATCATAGTGTTGTTCCAATTCCTCCGAAGCTTAAGTTTTTTCTCTGGCAATAATGAGTCGTATTCTACCGAATATGGAAGCTTTGATGGAGAAGGGAGGAGTGGTTCCACTTCGATCTCCTATCTGCTGGGGTCCTCTAGAGTCTTGAGAACATTTATTCCTATACAGCAAAGTGGTGGAAGAATTGTGCGTTGGAAGTGGCTTGCATGAGGTGCGACAAGGTTTTGAAGGGTTGAATATGCCTTAGTTTTTAGACGTATTATAGAGCGGAATGCGGATCCAAAGAGGATTATGCAGATTGTTGCATTACTGTGGCAAATCTGGAAATCTAGAAATTGGGTTGTTTTTTTACTGAATGGCTAAACCTCGCCCGAATTTAGTTTATCGCCCTAACTTAAAAGTGAAAAATTACTTAAATATCCTTAAAGAACCAAATAGAAAATTAACAAAACCAAACAACCCCTATCTCCTTCCTCGCATCAATACAACTCGCAAGGAGACTGGCGTATACCTGGTGGCGGCCATTACAAACTTTTGAGATTCGGCTTCTTCTCCGATTCACCGTTCATCATCTCCAAGATGCCCGATTACTTCTTGGGGTTGGAGAATCAGCCGCGGGGAGAGAAGAGGCTAAGGAGCAAGCCCGTCTTCAACGACAGCGTTTCGGCATCGGATCCGGGTTCGCCTGCCCTGGTCGTCTCGTCGTTGCCGTACTGCTCCACCTCATCGGTTGCCGCCCCGCGAACCTCTCGATCACGAGCGTCTCATCGATCCCCGATCTCCCGCCGGTCCAGACCAAAACCGAACCGATCGTGTTTCGGAGGCAGTACTCGTAGCCAATACGGTAGGACCAATCGCAGCAATAGCCGCCGCCAAGTACCGGATGCAGTACATTCCGGAGTCTCATTACGTTGAGCAACTATATATATATTCAAAAACTGAATATATACTCTAGTAAAAACTAAATATATACAAAAATCATATAGTTTGCATGTTTAACAATGAGCCCTCCAATTTACCGGGGAGAAGAACGATAAGCAGTTCAGTTTGGCGGGGGTTGAAATCGCCCTCGTTCCCGGAACGGGAAACGGTGGAGTAATGTTTCCAACGGTCAGCAATTTGTTTATGCGTTGTTTGTTAAAATTAAAATATTTTTTAATAACAAAAAAGAAAAGGCTAAAGTAGTAATTTTTATTTGTAAGTTAGGGCGATTACAGTAAAATATAGGGCGATAATTAGCAACCCTCTTTTTTTTATCATTTGCAGTATAATATAAGTACATTGCTTCGTCAGTATCATAGTCAGGTCAGAGAATGGGTAGATTTACCGGATCTCGGTGTGAGGAGATGCCAAATGAAGTTGGTCAATTGATAGAGGTGGGCTTGAATACTCCTTATGTTTGCTTTGTCGATGCGGTGGTTAGATCGGGTTCTACTAAATCAGGTGGGATTGTTATGCAGGACTATGAATGTACTGTACTTTTTATGCAAGGATTTGTTTATGCAGGTTTGACGAATCCATATCTGAGTGAATTAATGGCCTTTCGGGATGCGATTTGGTGGTGCTCTCTAAAGGGTCTCGCTAAAGTCACTTTTCTGGGCGATGCTAAGGTTGTTATTTCCTGTTTATGCCTGGAAAGTACCGGGTTTGTGAAGCTCACTGACTCCGTGCGGTCTTGGAAGGATGATGAGGCGACCTTCGAAGTCCTGCAACAAAGGTCCTCAGGGGAGCCTTGGGACCTCCTCCGATGCCTAAGTTAGTGAGAGAAGTGGATAAAGTGAATAAGAGAGAGAATGGGGTAGATAGAAGTTACCATAAATGTGATCCGTTGATGGGTATTTATACTAGTTGGGCCTAGGAGTGAGGACAAGTTACGTTATGTCGGGCGGCCTGACGCTATGTCGGGCGGTCCTCAACCGCCTCTGACTTCTCATAAATGCTTGGTCAGATCCGTACTTTGTTCAGTATTCGTACCTTGTTGTCAGGACGTTGACTATATCCTCTGTCGGGCGTCCTGCTTTGTTTCCGTTGTATGCTGGGCGGTCTTATTAGGTGCGACCCATAGACCGCCTCTTAATCCTCTGGATTGGGCTTGTTCGCTTTATTGGGCTTTTTAGTGGTCATGGGCTCGGAGGCCCATATGCTTTAATGATTGTCCCAACATTTGCCCCTTAGGCGTGAGAGGCTTTAGGTTCGCGCGGCTAACTGACTGCCTTTGTATCATTAAGCGGTTCTGGGTCGCCTTGTCCATGGCCGCCCACTTGCCCCTGGTCGTGCGTGCGTGGAGTCGGATCACCTGAGGGGCGGTTTTATGGCGTGCGCGCCTCTTCGAGTGACTGGGTGAGTGCCACGCGCTGCACCTCGAGAGTAGCGCTCTGACGCGAGGAGGCGAAACGTCATCCTCGGTTTGGGAACCTTTTTCTTTCATTTAAATGGCCCTGGGAGAGCCTTTTCCGCCATTTTTGCTTCCTCTTTTGGAAACTGCTCGTCTCCTTCCCCTCTTCTTCTCCGACAGAGTTGGAGCTCTCCCCTTGGTCGAGCTTTATAAACTCGAGCTACCTCAGGTAAGTTCTTTGACTCCTTTGCGTTTTGCTTTTCGGTTTCTTCTTCTTCTTTCCTCTGACTTCGCTGTTCTTTCTCGATTTTCGCGCGATCGCGCCCTTTGGTCGGCGCTTGCTGGTTCGAATTTCGTTCGGCGGGTTTGGTGTCTGTTCCGGCGGCGTTTGAAGATGTCAAGCGACGATCGAACTCCCTCCGCCGCGGCTGGAAGCGACGCCGCCGCTGCCACCGTCGAGGCCCCCCTCCTGCATGCGACCTCCGAGGCGGTCCCCGAGAAGAATCAGGCCGCTACGAGGGTTCCCTTGTCCCCTTCCGCTCCTTTGAGAAAGAAGGCGGGACCCTCTGGAGGAGCCGCCTCTTTTCCCAAGGTATGACCCGCTCTTCTCCCACTCGAACCGCCTCTGAGTGCGTGTGGGATTTATCCGAGCTAGAATTATACATTGGGAGTGGTTTTGAATTGCGCGATTGTCTTGTCGGAGTTGATTTAGATTTAGATAACTCTATTGCTAACATCCGCCCTGTACCAGCTGGGGGTATTGCCACTTCATCCGCGGTTGGGGATAACATGGGTGATTTTGGTCGGGTAGATTTAGATAGTTTGTCACTGGACGAGAACGAGACGGTCGACAGTGAGGGTGTGCGCTCAGAGGCACATCTTAGTACATCTTCCTCGTTAGAAATAGTGGAACCCGCAGGATCGGAACCGCTTCCCATTGCCGCGAAAGACTCTGTGTATACTGTTCTTCGTCATGAGGGTATGTGGGGCGGTCAACCGGTTCCCGCCGACGTGTTTGCTATTGGACCGAAGCACAAGATGGTCTTCAAGCCCGAGCAAGTGCTTTTTTGCCTGAGGTCGCTTAATCTCCCTTCTGATTGGCAGTACGCTGCGCCCTGAGAAGCGAGCCTCTCCGGGTCTTGTCCGGTTGGGTGGATTCCCATGTGGAGCAGGTAAAGCTTGGTCTACGGTTTCCTTTGGACCCTATTCTGACCAAGACATTGCATTTGCTCGGTTGCACATTGGGGCGGCTTTCACCGACCATTATTTTTCATTCGGTGATGTATCGGCTTGCGTGTGACCGCCTTAAAGAAGAACCGTCTTTTGATGCCTTTCGAATGATTTACAATATTCATGATTCGTCTAAATGCTGGTCGATTGGAGGCGGGAAGCTTACGTTGGGTTTATCAAAGGGTCGCCCAAGTTGGATTCACCTTGGTACAGGGAGTTCTTTTTTGCCCGACCATCGTGGAAATGGTATGACGGGGATTCGGAGCCGCTGACTGGGTATGCGGTTGGTACCAAGGACGCGTGGTGTGCGTCCACCCGATTTCCCCAATCGGTGAAGGATCACGTGAGCCGCATCGTTGAGGGTTTTCAATTACGGTGCGACACAGCGGCCCGGAGAGTGCGTACCAGCACGTTCGTAGTTTTTATGGTTAGTGATGAATTTCCTGATTGTTTATGCGTTCCCCCTTCTCATGTCGTTTTACTTATGCTTTCTTTTTGCAGGGCTGCGGGATCTTGCTGCCGCCAATCGCCCTAAAGCAAAGAAGAAGGTAGTGAAGATGAGGACGGAGGCCGCTTCCTCACCGGATACGATTGTTGACCGCGCTGTTCCTCCGACCGCTCCAACAGTGGCCCCAAGCATGGCGGTCGAGGGGACTTCTTCTTCTGTTCTAGTGACAAGAGCCGCTGGAAAGAGACCGCAAGAGCCGCCTACCTCCGCTGCGGCTGCCAAGCGTGGGAGGGTAGGAGCGTCTCCAACCAAATCGGGAGCTCATCGTGGGAAAGGCCGCTCAGAAGTCCGACCAGACACAGCCCGTGGAAGTCTCTCCTTTGGCCGCTACTGACACTGAGGCCGCCGAGCTGGCTTTGCATACCGTTAGTGACCGCCTGGTCATGCCTTCGGAGTACACCTCCTCCTCGGAAGGATGCAATCGACGGTTGGCGGGGATTGCTTCTCAGTTTTTCTTCTCAGTGAGTATGGTTGAGTATCTGTTAGCCAGTGCTTTGGATAAGTTATATCTTGGTTACTGACGCCGACGTTTCGCTTTTCAGGCTCAGATCGGGTTCTCGCAGATCATCATGCTGAATGACCGCCTGTCGAAGACCGTGGACGAGAACACAGTCGAGATTGCTAAGCTGAAGAAGAGCCTCCATGAGGAGCGGGCAACGCTGAAGGCGGAAGTGCGGTCAGAGCTGGAGCGCGGTTTTAAGGAAAAGTTGGCAAAGCAGAGAGATGAGTTGGCAGCGGAGAAGGCAGCGCATCAGGCGGTTCTCAAGGAGAGGGATGGACTTTTAGCAAAGCTTCAGCAATCAAAGGAGATCGAGAAGACTTTGTTGGAGGAACAAGAGTCTCTGAACAAGGAGGTGGCCGACCTCAAGCTGGAGAAGACCGCCCTTGTGGAGAGCCACGAAGCGGAGGTGGCCGCTGTTCATGCTGAAGCGGGTCCTGCTTATGTGGCGTCGGCTGAGTTCGAAACTTTGGATAAAGCCAAATATAAGAAGATTGTTGGCGATGTCGTGGCCGCCATTCGCCACTTATTCCGCTAAGAGGCTCCCGATGTGGCTTGGGACGCAAACCTGGTTTGGGATGCGGTTGGCGGTTGGACTGATGCGGATGTGAACTCCGAAGCAAGTGATGAAGAAGAGAAGAAGAAGAAGAAAGGGGAAGCAGCGGATGGGGAGGAAGAAACCGCCGAGGGTGGTGATGCCGCGAGCGGGGGATCACCGGGAATTTGATTTCCCCTTAGTTTTTTCTTCATTGTCAGAACAATCTTTGGCACGGCATTTTCACTTTTCGTTGTGTGAACATGTTATTTTGACCGCATGTGGCGGATTTCTGTTTTCTTTGCTGAAAAACATATTTGCTAGACCGCGTTGGGGCGGCGTTATGTGATAGCATTTTCTGACTTGTGTTATTTTTAGTGGCCCGTGGACGGGTGCGTAGTAGTCTTTGCTCTTAAGGGTCGCCTTGTGAGAGGAGGCTCCGAGAGTGCTACTTCCAAGGTCAGCGGTTTTTTAACAAGAAAGTTGTTGGTTTCCTGTTTGTGTTTGGTGGTCGTAGGCTTGTGGATAGTATTGATAATTACTTGCTTGTGGATGGCGACGGGTCGCGCGCGGGGAGGGAAAGACATGCAGCTAGAGGCCGTGTGTTGCCCCTTTGCATGAGTTGTTCAAGTAGTCACCGGATGTCGTCTATTACTTGATCAGTTGTGCAAAATGCAAGTGTATTACTTTGGGAAAAAGCGGTCACTTGATAGCGACCAATACACTGTCGCAAGTGGAAGGAGTGTTCCTTGACCACTAACTAGATGTGAGCTAAAGTAGCCACCAGATGGCGACTATTACATGATTACGAGTGGGGGGAGACTGCCCATACCACTAAAATGTCCTATCAGTCATACAAGGGGCTTTAGACCGCCTCTGAATAATACTTCCTTAGATGCATTCCGTTCCAAGTTTTGGAGACGGGTCGCCTTCCATGGTGGCGAGTCTGAAGGTGTTGGGACCTGTTTTTTCTCCGATGAGGAACGGGCCTTCCCAGGTGGCGGCCAGTTTTCCGTGCTCGTCTTTCTTCTGGAAATCTCTTTTGAGCACCATATCTCCTTCCTCAAGGGGGCGTGGCTTCACTCTCTTGTTGAAAGAGGCGGCCACTTTTGCCTTTCTCGCTGAGGATGCGTTCCAGAGCCGCATCTCGGCGGGACTCAACCATGTCCAACTGCTCCAAGAGCTTCTGGTGGTTAGACTCCGGGTCGTATGCTTGGACACGAAGGGAGGGAAGATTCAGCTCCTCGGGGGCGACCGCTTCAGAACCATATGTCAGAGCAAATGGGGTTTCGCCCGTAGCGGTCTTGTGGGTCGTACGGTGCGCCCACATGATATGCGGGAGTTCGCTTACCCATGCCCCTTTGGCGTCCTTTAGACGCCTCTTCAGCCCTTGTAGGATCAGCTTTTTGGATGCTTCAGCTTGGCCGTTCGTCTGTGGATAATGCCAACGGAGGCCATTGTGCATGTGATGCGATTTCTAGCACAGAAATTTTCGAACGGCCTGCAGTCGAATTGAGTACCGTGGTCGGTGACGATTGACTGCGGGATGCCAAAGCGGATCATGATATTGTTGAACACGAATTTCTGCACTCGGGCACTCGTGATCGTTTCCAGCGGTTCGGCCTCTATCCATTTGGTGAAGTAATCCACCGCCACCACCAAATACTTCTTACCCAACGGAGCCGTGGGAAAAGGACCAAGAAGATCGAGACCCCATCTAGCGAACGGCCAGGGTCCCACGACACTTTGTAGCTCAGAGCTAGGCAGGTGATGTTTGGAGGCGTGGATTTGGCACGCATGGCATTTTCGAACGATGTCTGAAGCATCTTTTTTGACCGTGGGCCAATAGTACCCTTGCAGGAGGACCGTTCTCCTCGAGCGACCTGGGACCCGCATGAGTCGCGCACGTTCCCTCATGAATTGCCCAAAGCGTCCACTTTTCTTCTTCTGGACCGAGGCACTTCAGGTAGGCGCCGGAGAATGATCTTTTGCAAAGTTGCCCGTCTATGATGGTGTACCTTACCGCCTTTCGTTTGAGCGCTTTCCGCTCAACTGGGTGCTGTGGGGTGACATCATGTTCCAAGTACTGGAATAGGGGCGTTCTCCAGTCTGATGCGTCTCCTATTGCCATGACTTCTCCTGGGAGGTCTTCTTCTTTAGTAACCGTGACGTGACGGTCGCCCTCGAAGTCCATAGCGGTTGCCAGCTTGGAGAGCGCATCGGCATGCTGGTTGTCGTCCCTTCGAACATGCTCGAGCTTCCAGGAGCTTAACTGTGCTAGGGCGCTCTTGACCTTGCCAGCTAGGACGGCTAGCGCCTCATCCTTGATTTCGAATGCCTCATGTACTTGTTGAACCACCAGGAGGGAATCAGAGTAGATATGGACGTCGGATGCGCCCAGATTGGTGAGCACCGCAAGCCCATTGATGAGGGCTTCGTATTCTGCAAGCGTTGTTGGTCTTGATGTCTTTAAAACCGTAGAGAGATTTCATGGATGGCTCCGTCGGGCGACTCTATGACTATCCCTGCCCCCGAGGCGGTTTTTCCTGCTGCTCCGTCAACGTGCAGACGCCAGATCTGGTTGCACTCATCTGAGGGAGGGGAGATGATAGAGAAGCCTTCGGCGATGAAATCGGCCAGGACTTGGCCCTTGATGGCTGGTCTTGGAGCGTATTCAATGTCATACTCGCTGAGTTCGACCGCCCACTTTGTCAGTCTTCCCGATGCGTCCATGCCCCGCATGACGCTTTTGAGAGGCAAATTGGTTAACACCGTGATGGGATGCCCCTGGAAATATGGTCTTAGTTTTCTGGCCGCCGAGGCGATGGCGAGGACCCGCTTTTTTTCGACCGGCATGTATCTTGTCTCGGCGGGTAGGAGCGCTTTGCTCACGTAGTAGACGGGCTGGTCGGAGCCGTCTTGTGCTCTTCGTACTAAGGCGGACCTCACTGCCTGTTCCGACACCGCGAGGTAGAGATAAAGCCGCTCACCACCTACTGGGGCGCTTAAGATTGGGGGAGAGCTGAGTTGGCTTGTCAGTAGAGCGAAGGCTTTGTCACATTCTGCCCCCCACTGAAGTCTTGAGGCTGACTTCTTCAGCATTTGGAAGAAAGGGGAGCACTTGTCTGCAGACCGCGGAATGAATCTTCCTAATGCGGCCATCTTGCCATTGAACGCTTGGATTTCCTTGATCGTCTTCGGAGGCTTCAGGTTGCGGATCGCCTCGATCTGTTTCGGATTGGCTTCTATTCCCCGCTTCGTGATCATAAAGCCAAGGAATTTTCCCGCTTCAGCCCCGAAGACGCATTTGAGCGGGTTGAGCCTCAGATTCTTCTGTCTCATGGTTTCGAAGGTCTCCCGCAGGTCAGAGAGGTGGTCGCTAGCTTTTTTGCTCTTGACTAGCACATCATCAACGTAGGCTTCCACATTTCTTCCCATTTGATCTTTGAAGACCGCATCCACCATTCGTTGATATGTTGCCCCTGCGTTCTTGAGTCCGAAGGGCATGACCACATAGCAGAAGTTGCCCATCGGGGTCATGAAGGCGGTTGCTTCTTGGTCGGCTTCCGCCATCTTGATTTGGTGGTACCCCAAAAACATGTCAAGGAAGCTGAGCGCTTCGTGGTTGGCGGTCCCATCGATCAGTTGGTCGATGCGTGAGAGGGGATACGCATCTTTGGGGCAGGCCGCATTGAGGCTGGTGAAGTCGATACACATTCTCCAGGTGCCCCCCGCCTTACGTACAAAGACTGGGTTTGAAAGCCACGTGGGGTACTTTACCTCTCGGATGAACCCCGCTTTGAGCAGTCTTCGCACCTCCTCTTCGAGAGCCATTTGTTTTTCAACGGATAGGTGCCTTCTCCGTTGCTGTATCGGCCGTGCTTTGCTTTTGACGGAGAGGTGGTGCTCTGAGACCTTTCGGGGGACGCCGGGCATGTCTTCCGGACCCCAAGCAAAGAGGTCTTGGTACTCTTAGAGGAGTGTTAATAGCTTCTAGGCTTCTTCGGCGGCCAAATGTGCCGAGATGCGGACGGTCTTGTCCGGTTGCTCTTCGTTTAGGGGAACCGCAATATCGCCTTCTACGGCTTCAGGTCGAGGAACGTCGTCTCTGGCGTCGACGAGGTCGACTTCCAGGCGTTCAATGGTCGCTTGATAGCACTCCTTTGCCTCTTTCGCGTTGCCTCGGACGCGTCCTGTCTGCCCTCCACTTGGAAATTTCAGCATTTGATGGCATGTGGAGGCAACCGCCTCGAATGAGACCAGGAAACCACGTCCCAGAATGGCATTGTACACCGAAGGACAATCCGCCACGTGGAACTCCACCTGCTTGGTTTTGGTGATTCCTCCTTCGCCTATGGTGACCTTGAAGGTGATTGACCCAAGGACACGGACCTTCGTTCCCGAAAACCCCACTAAGCTGGTGTTGGAGGGGTTGAGGTCTTGGATACTCTTCTTCATGCCTCGGAGCGCTGAGTAGAAGAGGATATCGGCGGAGCTCCCATTGTCGACGAGATCTCTCGTGACTTTGAACTTGTCGGTTCGGAACGAGATGACTAAGGGGTCTTCTGAGTTCTCCTCTTTAGCTAGCTCTGAGGGTAGGAAGGTGACGTCCGACGGCACCCGGCGTTGGACGCTTAAGCAGTGGCTCAGGCGGTCGGCCTCTGTTCTGGGCCGCTTCCTACCCCCTGCGATCGTAATGATCTCCATGCCATCGTCTTCTCCTCTTGGGGGTCGATATGCAGGAGATTGCCTCTGTGGCGAGATGATCTTGTTCCTTGTGGGCGATCTGGACCTTTCTTTACGAGCTCTTCTTGGTTTGTCTTCCTCCGGGCTGAGGGAATCTTCCCTTCCCTCCTGAGAGTTGCCCCGATGATTTCGTCGTGTTTCGAGGCGGTTACGTAGATCTCCCGGAGCTAAGTACTTCAAGCTGGCTTTGAACTCTCGGCACTCCGTGGTGTCATGAGTCGCCATTTGGTGCCAGTCGCACCACTTTTTTCCTTCTTGTGGTTCCTGTCCGGAGGATGCTTCCGGTTTTCTCCCGCTCCTTCGTCTTTCTCTTCCTCTTTCTCGTTCGGTGGAATAGACCTCTCTTTTACTATCACGGTCTGTGTACCGGTTGCGATACGATTTCCGTTCAGGAGACCGCCTTCCTCGTCGAGCGTCCGACCGCTCTTGTGGGTCGTTTCGGGATCGCCCCTGATGGCTTCTATCATCGGTGGCGAGAGCTTCTTCAAGCAAGATAGCTCTTCTTACCAATTGGTCTAAGTCTGACCATGACGTTAACGTGGCTTCCTTTTTTATCAGCGTCCTCTTGAGCTCGATGCTGGTCGTTGATATCCTGAGGTTTCCGGCGGCTACGACTGAAGAGATCCCGTCGATTTCGCAAGCGATCGCGTTCCACCGGTCGTAGAACTCCGCAAGGGACTCCTCTTTCTTTTGTCTGCAATTTATGAGTGCCGAGACCGTGAGTTTGCGCCGTCGTTGGGACGCGAACTTTGTGGAGAAAAGCATCGCGAATTGTTCGAAGTTTTCTATCACCCCTTCCGGGAGGGATGTATACCACGTCCGGCACTGACCGCTGAAGGTGACGGGAAACGCGCCGCACAAATCAGAGTCTGTGGCGTTGATGAGTTGCATTTTTAACAGGAAGGCACAAAGGTGGTCGGCGGGATCTGAGGTCCCGTTATACGCGGGTAGTCCAAGGGAGGAGAAATTTGGCGGTACTGGGGTCTTGAACAGCTCCTTAGAGAGCGGGTTTTGAAGGACGTTGGGACTTTTGTGTTTCCCGTAAGTCGACCGTAAGTGTTCCTCGAGGAAACCCAGATCGGCTTCGTCTGCCTCCTGTCCCCCGCCTTCTGTCCGAGCAGGGCTATCGAGGATCAGGGCGGCCTTTAGCTTTTCTTCTCGAGTTCTTCCCTTCGACCCCTCGGGCGGGTCTTCTCTTGTCTTCAGTAGCTGGAGGATTTGCGACAGGCTATCTTGCATGCTTGCAATTTGTATGCCTTGGCTTTTGACCACCTCCTCAAGCTCCGATTCATCTTCAACTCTCGGCGATAGACCTCGGAGGGTGTTGTTCTCGGTCATACCCTTGAGCGGGGTTTCAAAGTTGTCCCCCATCTTTTTCCGGTGACGAAGTAGTGTGCCCCACGGTGGGCGCCAAAATGTTTATGCCTGGAAAGTACCGGGCGGTTTGTGAAGCTCACTGACTCCGTGCGGTCTTGGAAGGATGATGAGGCGACCTTCGAAGTCCTGCAACAAAGGTCCTCAGGGGAGCCCTGGGACCTCCTCCGATGCCTAAGTTAGTGAGAGAAGTGGATAAAGTGAATAAGAGAGAGAATGGGGTAGATAGAAGTTACCATAAATGTGATCCGTTGATGGGTATTTATACTAGTTGGGTCTAGGAGTGAGGACAAGTTACGTTATGTCGGGCAGCCTGACGCTGTGTCGGGCGGTCCTCAACCGCCTCTGACTTCTCATAAATGCTTGGTCAGATCCGTACTTTGTTCAGTATTCGTACCTTGTTGTCAGGACGTTGACTATATCCTCTGTCGGGCGTCCTGCTTTGTTTCCGTTGTATGCTGGGCGGTCTTATTAGGTGCGACCCATAGACCGCCTCTTAATCCTCTGGATTGGGCTTGTTCGCTTTATTGGGCTTTTTAGTGGTCATGGGCTCGGAGGCCCATATGCTTTAATGATTGTCCCAACATTTCCAAAATTACGAATCGGGAAATTCGGGATGGGAAAGTAGGTGCTATTATTGAAGAGATATCCCAACTCCGACAACTGTTTTCTGTTTTTCAATTGCTTTTTGTGGCAGGCAAAATCAATAGAGCAGCTCATTCGTTAGCCAAAAAGGCTTTTTTTTTCTTGTGGATATGAGTGGTTTCTATTTTAGTGTTCGGTTTGTGTGTAGTTTGTAAACATTGGTATCCCAAAGTTTATAAGGATGAGTTTGGATAGGTGTATTTCAAATGTAAGGTATTTGAAATGTATGGTTTTAAAATGCATGTATGTGAAATACATGTAATTCAAATTCCTTGTTTAGATACTCATTTGTATTTTGTTTGCATTTTAAATTTCATGATTTTTTATTTAAATTTTAAACTTTTGGTCACTCACTACAAATTTGGGTTAAAGACACATTTGATCACTGAGATTACAAAATCGGGACATGCTTAGTCACTAGAAAAAGTTAATATCAAATTTGGTCACTACAATTACTAAAACTGGACAGATTTAGTCACTCGCCGTTAGTCTCCGTCCAACTCCGTTAATGAAGTCCGTTAAGTGCTGATGTGGCAAACAGAATTGCCTAATCAGTCGGATATAACCCAACAAAAATAAAATCCGACCCGCCACGTCATTATAACCCGCCACGTCATTAAACCCCACCCAACCCATGACCCAACCCCACCCAACCTTTCTTCCTCCTTCCTCCCACCTCCTTCTTTGCCCAAAACCGCCGCTGCCGCTCTCCTCCTTCCTCCCACCTCCTCTAAATCATCGCCACCGCGCCCCGCCAGCGGCCGCCACCATCTCCTTTCTCCCTGCCCTATAAATTGGCTTGAGAGTCGTAGACGGCGCCTATTATCTCCTTACCCTTTTTCCCCGATCTTTCTATCTTCACCCTTTTCGGGTTTTCCTCACACTCTGTTTTTCTCCGCCGCGAAAATTTTGAAGTTCGGAAGCAGCTTGCTCTGTCTGTCTTTCTATCTATATATATAGTCCTTTCTCACATCCATTTCGGATCCGTCTCTTGGTGGGTCTCTCTCTTTCTCCTGGGAGGAGAATCGGGCGATCTCTGAGCTCCATTTCCAAGCTGGTCAAGGTGCGGAGTTTTCCAATCTCATCTCTTTTTTACTTTGACAACAGTTCTTGTCCAATTTTTTCGTGGGTTTGTCGAATCTTTGAAGCATGAACAGAATTGGTTTCTGGGTTTCGATCTGTTCTTGGGAAAGCTCAGGACTTCATCGTGAATCTGGCTTTAGATTTGAATCTGCGATGCAATAGACAGATTTAGGGATTTGGTTGAATCAATAGGTCGAAGCTGAATTTGTCGATTGATTTAGGGGTTGCTCTTAATGTTTGCAGTGGGGGAAAAGATGGCTGAGACTCAACCAAACAAACCTTTGATCCGAAATGGATGGGAGGTGGGAGGAAGGAGGAAGAAGGGTTGGGTCATGGGTTGGGTTGGTTTTAATGACGTGGCGGGTCGGGTTTTATTTTTGTTGGGTTATATCCGGCTGATTAGGCAATTCTGTTTGCCACATCAGCACTTAACGGACTTCATTAACGGAGTTGGACGGAGACTAACGGCGAGTGACTAAATGTGTCCAGTTTTAGTAATTGTAGTGACCAAATTTGATATTAACTTTTTCTAGTGATTAAACATGTCCCGATTTTGTAATCTCAGTGACCAAATGTGTCTTTAACCCCTACAAATTTTGATAAATTACAGTTCGGTATCCAAATTTATTATTCCTTACAGTTTAGTACCTAAACTTTTAAAACTTTACAAAAAGTACAGAAATTTTGATGATAAAATTACATTTTGGTATATTTATATAATTTGCCTCACACTATAGTGCCTAAACTTTTAATATTTTACAAATAGGTCCAATTTTTTGTTAAGAGGTATTTCAAATCACTAGTTGAAATGTATTTGAAATTGACAAGTAATACAACAGACATGTATTTGGAAATCACTTCTTGAATTTGGCACAAATCAAAATACAAAATGTAATTAATATCCAAACATATGATTTGAAATTTAGAAATCAAAATAATTACAAATATAAAATCCAAATCATTCTATCCAAACACACCCTAATTGCCGCCGATTCTGATCGTGGGCCAATTTTAGACGAAAGACGAATGAAGATTGAAATGCAGGAGAAAATTTCTGTCAATGCGGCCACCAATAAGAAACTTTAACTAACAAACCTGGCCGAGTACGAGGCAGTGACCAAGGGAATCCGTGAATCCCCAAGAGCTTAGACACCCAGGAACTTGGTCAAAACTCAAAATGAGTACAACCAATCAACGTTAATCTGTAACTGAAGCTTTCATAGGCTAAGCTTTATTATTTTTCATTAAACGATTCACTAGTTGTTGCTTACAGAACGATTGAAATTTGAATGTACAAAAGCTTCAAATCCTTATTTAAGAAGGAAATAAAAATAATAAGTGGGGATCACAAATTCACAATTGATACCCCATTTCTGCGAGTCTGAGCTATGAATATTGAATACACTCGAGGAAGACAAGAGGGAAGAACAAAAAAGAACAAAGAGGGATTGACCGAGTACCCTTGAAAATTATAAGGACTAAATCTGCAAATTCTGATCCTCTGTACAGTCAAATCCGTCCTTTTCAAACTATGAGAAGATCTTAAGAGAAGGAAATGGGTAAAATAAACTAAAAGGATAAAGGAAAAGTTAACTCATGCAGGGAAGATGGAGCATATATCATGCAGCATTCCTCACTATCCTCACATTGCTGTAGAGTCGCTTCAGCTCCTTCATTGCCTTCTCCTCGATCTGAATCGACCTGAGAGACGACGGTGCATCAACCTCTGGCTTAAACCACTTGTTCATCCCAGGAGAATCCAATGGGGAACCCTGACCCGTGGTGATTGCAAACCCAGTTGTGCTGGTCTTGGGACTATGGCAAATGTTTTGATGCTGTTTACCCTTCTGCGAGAGAAACCAAATGTTAATACAAAACCCACCCCCGCATAATGTTTCCACTATATAGAAAGCCGATACCAAAACAGAAGTACCTGCTGCATCTGGATGTCTCGTAGAGATGGACGAGACATGAGAGGAGAAGTCCCAGAAACCCAGGGAGGGGTGCCCTTGTCGACATCAGAAGTAAGGGATGTGGAGGGTGGAGCCATAGGTATAGGTTTGGAAGAAATGAATGCGCTCAGGGATACCTTTCCATCACCCTTACTCTCCTCAACCAGAGTATTGTTCTTTGGATTGCTGCCCAGAGTCTTACTTTGCTCGTCCTGAATTGCACGAAGTGAGGAACGACCTTTTGATATTTTAGCACCACCCCACGCAGGCCCCTCATTTTTAGGGGTAGGTGGTGGAGGAGGGGCAGCCTCTTCCGCAGCCTCATCAAGGGCACCACTCAGAAACAAGGAAAGACCACCTCTCCGATTCTTCTTCTTGGATCCCAGGGTAGAAGTGCTCTTACTCTTCCCTACTAAATCTGCAATATCCGTCTTAACAAGTATAGCATCAGGCACACGGATTTCAGCAACACCCTTCGCTCGTACTGCTTCTTCATCCTATCAAACAGTATAGATGTGAGTGGTTACGAAGACTTGACAGTGTTAAATATTCACTTCACCATTACCATTAGGACAAGCAAACAATACTTAGTAACCAAAAGTGTGAAACTCACCTTATTTATGGAGCCTGGAGACATCTCAGCGTCCAAAAGAGGTATTATGGGCCCCACCTCTACCTTATTTCCATTAAGACCTGATCTCATCTCATCTTCCTCACCCTTGTTCTTGCTTTTCCTATTTTGCTTTCTTGATGCCTTCAACTTTTTGTTACTGCCCTTCATCACATCAGATGAAGCAGCAGAAGCCGATGCCTTGGCATCTACCATCTCCACTGGAAACCCAAGCTCAGCAAGCGAACTCTCAATGACAGACCGTGTTTGGAGCTTTGCAATTTGCTGGTTATCAAGTTGATAGCCCTTAAGTTGCTTTTCCTCCAGCATCTCAATCTGCTGCAACTTCTTACGCAGAGCACGAACTTGTTTCAGGTGTTCCTGATCATCCTTGGGCATAGGATGGAGAAAGGAGGAGTCTTGCCTAGACTCCACTCCAGGTCCCAAAAGAACAGGTTTGTTAGTGTACTTTTCCCGGGTTCTCATAGCCTCACTCTCACTATCATCCTCTTCACTGTTCACAACGACTGAAAACGAGGCTGTTGGAGTTGGAAGCCTCCGGTAGCTCCATGGCTCGGATGACCTTTGATCCAAGAGAGTTTCCAGGCCAGCCAGGATTTCCAATGTTGTGGCAGTAAAAGCACGTGATGAGAAGGTCAGAAGATAGTCCAGGTTGTGAATTGCAATGTCCTGCAGGTGATGACCAAAAACCAAGGAAAATTAAACTTCAATCTAGTACAAAGGAAATAAGCGCATCAGCCAGTTCCAGAATAAATACTACAAACCATGCACAATTTACCCTGTTCTGGAAGAAAAGGTGATTATAGAGAGGAGGTAATTATTTGAGGCAAAAGATCGTTCGAAAAGGGTGAAAGTGGTTGGGTAATCATATTGTTCGGGAAGGGTAAAGTGGAAGGGTGGAAATGAGGTGAAAGTTACCAAAGGGATATCTCTTTAAAAGAAGTAGCTTTTCTATTTTGCTACTCAATTTGAGTTTCAACTGAAACAGTGTTCTCTTACACACCCCCTCAATGCAGCACCTGGTCTCCCTATCAGGTAATAGTGGGGGACTTTCCTCCCCTTAACTACACCCTCCTTTGACTCTTTCCAGAACGCAAGGTCAAACACTAGCAAATAGAATAAGAACTACAGAAGGATGTACCTCACAGTGCTTCTTCAGATCATTGGCCTCAAGAGTGTCGGCAATTTCAAGCATCTGTATCGCATTTCTTGGCTCAACTAAATTATCTGCTGCCGACTTTTCACAGAGAGATTTCAAACTTGGCACGGGCCTTTCTGAAGCACTCTTATTATTTTCATCAACACATAGCTTATGATGCAGCTCAGTATTGTCAAAAAGGAAGTCTTCGAGCTCTTCCAGTTCATCCTCATTCTCCGACTTCTGTCTCTGAGGAATCTTGTCAGCATTAGGGGGATAGGTAGGATGATAGAGAGAGCTAACAGCTAATAGATGAGTTTCTCCAACTACAACCGAAGTGGCCCTTTTGACACCATGCAATCGAGTCGGAACTGGTGATTTATCCTTGACATGCTTACTGTCCCATGTGTAGACATCACCTGTATCTGTAACTGCTGCACCCCAGTACTTACCAGCAGATACACTAACAATACTTTTCCCAGAGAGTGAATGCAGCTGCAACAGGAGGATGGAATCAGAACTCACTCTTAAGTAAAGTTGAAGTTTTTAACTCCAAATCTGAAAATGAATTACCTGCTGGCATATAAGATCAGGATCTGCAGAGACCCAATAAAACAGGGCACCATCATCCATAAGGGCCAAACTATGCACCACCCCAGCAGCAATTGCTACTGCATGAAGCCGCTCCATGCGATGGAACTTCAAAGGGGCAGCCCCACTTTTCTTCAGATTTCGTGAAACAATAACACGTCTTGGAGTAACAAATCGATGCCCCCAGGTGTAAACCTATCATTACATATTAAAGATAATTTTAGTTATTATGCCTAAAAAGTAAAAAGATATGTGATGCGAGCTAGCCAGCCAAGGAAACCGAACACAACACAACGACATACAAATTGGCTCCATCTACTGGTAATTGCAAAATACAGCAGTAAAGTAGAAGCAGCAGCATTACCATTATGCTTTAGACCCTACCATTGAGTGGAGCTAAAAGTAAGCGGGCAAAGGTACATTACCTCACCATCATTCCGTAAGACAATGGTATGAGATTTTGCTGCTGTAACTCCAGTAAAAACTTTCCCTTTCAGATACTCAACTATCCTTGGAGTGTAATTAGATGCCGAATTAGATGTACCATAACCAAGCTGACCATCCCTATTGCAACCCCATGTGTAAACTTCACCAGAGTCGGAAACCACAGCACTGTGTTTGTTTGCTGCCGCAACAGCAACGATCTTTGACTTAATGGAACTCACTCTGCGAGGTGTCGGTTGAGTATCCACAGTGTAACCCAGCTGACCTTCTGTAGAAGTTTTATTGGAAGATGGCATGTTACACTTCATTCTGGCAGAATATAACAGAGAAATATATACTTCTCCACTACTCTTCCGATTAATATTGTTTAAACACACATGTCAAATAGTTCCCCCCACACTATACCACTGGACATGTTGACTATGCTAGTGGCTTAGACAAGTTATTGAGAATATATAGTTGCAATATACAGGAAACAAAAGGCAGGTGTCCAAAAACCAAATGTCTCACAGCATACAGAGAGCAACATATTGTGTACCTCTGTTAGATCCCCAGGTGAAGACTTCCCCACCCTCTGTTGCAAGAACTGTGTGATGTTTAGCTGCAGCAATTGCTCTTACACGGCGACAGCCTATTCCAGAAAGCACCTGACGAGGTGTGATAACAGCTGCTTGGCCACTACACACGTAAAATAAAAAAGAATTGATTCAATAAATGGAAAAAGAAACAGAAGACAATGATATCAAGGGTGTGACAATGATAATGATAGTTTGCAACTTCCAGCAGTTACTAACCTATGGATATCAAAGTCCGGATGTCCAAGTCTGCCCCCTCTTCCAAATCCCCATGTATAGACTTCTCCACGGTCACTAACGGCTATACTATGAAACTTTGCTGCAGACAACAGCCTAATTACAGACCCGTGAAGTGCATCAACCTTGCAGGGCAGCTTTTGTATGTCCGAATTTCCGGTTCCTAGTTGATAATTGGCACCACTTCCCCAACTATACACCTCAGTGGCTACAAAAGAGAGAAATAATGGTTCAACAATTCTCCAGAGGCAATGGGGCTAATTTTAATTATAATGACAATATCCATAGCACATGTCATGATATGGGGATGGTACCCGAGTTACATTCATCTCCAAGAACCTGAGCAACAGGTCCAGACAAGAGATCAACCGGTGTACGGAATTTAGAGTCTTCCAAAGTAATACAAGCTCCAGACTGAAGGAGCACATTTGCAACTGCAAGATGACCAAAATGCAGAGCCCTGTGAAGACTACTCCATCCTGATTCTCCATCCTGAAATAGATTTTATGGAGAATCATCCGAGGAGGGTCAGAGCAACACTTGAGTGCTATACACCCATTTCCAGCATATGACATTTGAAGGACAACAGAACTGGACCATCTCCAAATAGCTCACGACAAACCAGGCTAACAAGTACATTTTATATTTCAAATGCGATCACTGAAGTAATGAGATGACATAAGATAGTCGAGAACTTCCTTGTTCTCAGAGGAACTGAAGGCAGCTAAGGAAAGGGGAAGTAACATACCCTAGCATCAGGATCAGCACCAGCAGCAAGCAGCCTCCTGACAATGGGAATGTGATTTCTCCAAGTTGCAATATGAAGGGGTGTTAGGCCCATTGCATTTCGTAAATTAATATTGCCCCCATTTTTCTTTAGCAGTGCCAAAGCAGAATCTACATCAGCCAAGGACCCTTCTCGTACAATAAACCACAGATCTTTCTGAGAAGTCGAAGGTGAAAGTTTCCGAGCAGAACCTTGTACAGGTTGCTTTTGTCCTTGAGACATAACTAGTTTCTCAATTTTATCTACCTATTATGAACTTATCTAAGAGTCCTATCCCTAACACTTCACAATCGTATATTTACACCTAATCTACAGTGCAATTATAACTATCACACACCCTTCCGCGAATAATTTACAGGGCAAAGCAGAGGCTGCATAACATGAATCACCTAAACAATAAACCAATATGACTGATTATTTCTCCTCGCTGTCACGAATCTTCCAGTAAAATGATGAAGAGTTCCATTCTAAAACATAAGGATTCAAAAAAAATCTTTAAACTATCATTCTCGTCAAGATCACTGTCATCAATACACAGTAATTCCAGCAACCATTGACAAGCTCCCATGAAAGTTCATTGATAATGGAAACATCCTCGCCACATCCTCCAGATACTGCACGAACAATTCCCATGTCAGTATGATAGGTATATGCAAAAGGAGATGGAAATGAACAAGTTAACACACCGGAATGACAACATGAAAGGAAGTAGGATGGATTTAAGTCTTAAAAGCATTCAGCCTCAATTCTCTACACGTACAATTGGATAAAATAAAAGGGGACAAAAAGAGGGTAAATTGTTCTTTTATCTTCCAATGCACATATCCTTGCTCCCTACAATTGAAGTTACTACCATTTCATTCCCTCTCTTGGCAAGCAAAGATATGAGCACAGTGGAATCATAACAAGTTTAGCAACAGGGAAATAGGAAGAAACTAGGACAACAAGATCTATACGTACATTTGGATAAAATAAAAGGGGAGAAAAAGAGGGTAAATTGTTCTTTATCTTCCAATGCAAATATCCTTGTTCCCTACAATTGAAGTTACTACCATTTCATTCCCTCTCTTGGCAAGCAAAGATACGAGCACAGTGGAATTGTAACAAGTTTAGCAACAGGGAAAAAAGAAGTAACTAGGACAACAAGATCTAGACATTGCTGCTCTAATAAACATTCAATCAGCTTCTTACAATGAAACAGAAAATCTGAAAAACACATTCCCCATTAAAATTGCAAGACACAAAGCTCAACAATAGAACAAAGAACCTTAACATGGTAACCCCATACCGAAATGGGGATGGAATCAAACATTAAGAAATCACCCACGTAAAGCTTCACAAAGCTAGCTCCATAGATCACAGACAACTGATCGTGGAAATCACAGAGAACCCAAATGAAAAGACTCGATCTTGAACAGACCCTTCACACCAGAAACGCCCAATATTGCAGAGATCCAGCCTACCAATCTATCAAGGCAGATGCGACAAAATCAAATTACACCCAACAATAACTGGCAGACGACATCAACCACAGCAGAAGTCATAAAAATCGAATGCAAAACGAACACGGAAACTAATTTATCCCTGAAATGGCTCCAAAGAGCAGAGCAGAGCATCGCTAGAGACCCATTCCCACCATAAATGCCACACTAAGTACAAAACAACAAAAATAACGATTCATTTCGCCAATGGAAATGAAACTACCCAATTTGGGGCATCATCCATCCGACGAACCTTCAGATTTCTGACAAAAGAACACAACCCCGAAACTGAATCCAAATGAAGGAGGAACGCAAGCAATCGGAGATGAATTTTTATTTTCCACATTACCTGAGACTTGTGTTTTACTGGAAGATGAGACAGAGAGAGAGGAAGCGTACAAGAACGTATTAAAAAATACAGAGAAAAGGAGAGGGGGGAAGAAGAATAAGGAAAAAGGTGTGGAGAAGAAAAGTGAAGAAGAGAGGATTTGCTAACTATAAAAGAAAGCGGGGAGATTCGCTCTCAACCGTGGCTTTGATTTTGTTTTTCTTCCCTTGCTTCTCTGGTTACCTAGATCAAGATGAAAAGGATTTTTTTTTTTTTTTGAAGGAAGATGAAAAGGAATTGAACCAGCGAATATACCAGTACCACAATTTGTAACGGAGACGGACGGGGTAGCCAAAGGAACGACGTCACCGTAACGGGCAATCGACGGAAACACGCCTCCTCCCAAAGAAAACCACGCCAAACGCCACGTCAGACGTTGAGCGTGTCACGAAAGAGCTGTCGGGGCGACACGTGGATTAAAGGACGGACGAGAGGATCAGCATCTCTCTCCGGACAAAAGACGTTTAACGGAGAAATATGAACTAGGACTCTAGGAGGCGGTGATTGGTCAGAAATTAGCGGTGCGTAGTTTGAACTAGGGCTGGGCATGCGGGCGGATCATCCGCGGGTTTGGGCCGATCCACCCGCATTTGACCCGAATTTCGTTAAGTGGGTGGGTCTGTGGGTGGGTGACGGGTTGCGCTGGGAGCCATCCGCCGGGTGGTGGATGGGTTGTGGGTGAGTGTGCGGGTGACCCGCTCAACCCAACAGCAAAAAAATCAAAGTCGTTGGCGCTAGAGAGAGGAGAGTGGAGACGTTAGATATAAACTCGGACTGCTCCTGGAGTTTGAACCTCAAAGCCAACCTTCCAAATAGAGATCCCCTCTTCCTCCCTTTACTTTTTCCTCTAATTCTTGTGCCTAGATCAATGCTCTTTCCTTTGTGGAATTATTTTCCTTAGTTCCTTGCACCTAATAATCGTCTCAATCTGTAGAAAACTCTTTCATAATAGAATTTCTATCCAATTTAAGAACTAATTCGACATTTTTCGCCCTATTTCAACTTCTGGTTTCCCTCGATGATTCTCTTCACCTATTATCATGTCAAGTTGACTCATTTATATTATATAAATTGTGATGTGGGTGAACCCACAAACCCACCCGCATCATCCACCATCCGCCCGACCCAACCCGAGACTAAATGTGGGTGGGTGGTGGGTTAAAAATTATCAATCCATTTAAGCGCGGGTGGGTGCATTTTATGGTCAAAATCCACCCGACCCACCCAATGCCCACCCCTAGTTTGAACGAGGAATTTTAAGGCTAAATTGCAAATTTGTTCATTAGAATTAATTAACAAGTACACGTTTATAACTAAAATTAATTTATTTCATACGTAGTTATTTAAATCAGATTAACAGTTTAAGTTTGGTCACTGGCGGTTAGTCTCCATTAATTTTTGTTGATGTGGCGGTCAACTCTTATAGTTGACCGTTAAATAAGTGACGTGGCAATAATAAAATATAATTATTTTTTATTTTTCAACTAATTATTATAAATTTTAAAAAAAATCTCAATTGTTTAATTATTATTTTCCACCGCCAGCAGCGGGATACCGAATTGGTCTCCGTCCACCGTTCCTCTGTCGCCAGCAGAGCTTCTAGGTCGTCCACGTAAAGTATCTCTCTAATGACTTCTTAAAACTTTAAGCAATCCCCCCAAGCTTCATCCATGGCGGCTGTTCGTGACCATTTGCCACAACAACCCACCTCCACTGCTCGAGAGCCATGGTGATGGACAGTTCCTCGTCTCCTCATCATGTCCCAATAGCTTCCACTCTCCTCTTCATTCTCGTCTTCGCTACCAATGGTAGCATCAGGGTGAACTACGGCATTGTCGCCGACGACCTCCCTCTGTAAGGGGAAGTAGCTAGGGATGGCAATAGATCGGGTTGGGGCGGATTTTGTCAAACCCAAATCCATGGGTTTATCCGTCAGAAAAATCCGGGGTAAAATTCATTGGGTTTGAAAAACTCAAACCCAACCCGCTGGGTATCCGCGGGTTCATGGGTACCCGTGGGTTTTTCTGGTAAAAAATTTACAATAACAAGTTTCTTTCAAAATAAAAGTTTAACATCAATTTTCTCATACAAATTAATCATACAAAAAACACCAATCTAGAGCATACAAGCAAACCGCAAATGATCAATACAAATTGTTCAAAATTAAAGATAAACATTTATAAACAATAAGATTAATTGAAAGCTTCTTCCTCGTCAACTAAGTTTCTTCACTCTCCGCTTCATCATATCAACTTCATTCTAAACAATTAGAAAAAACAAATTATACATGTCTCCACAAACATAAAGAATATTAGTTGTTTAAGGAAGATATATTATTTAGAATATTAAATATATTGGGAAAATAATTATATGTGTGTGGGCGGGTACCCACGAGGCGGGTTTACCTAAACACAAACCCAACCCGACCCAGTGAATAGTGTAGCGGGTTTAAACCAGAACCCGGCCCAAAACTCGTCAACATGAGTTTTACCCGCGTTGACCGGGTTGAGTCGGGTGGGTACCCATGGGTTCGGTTTTTGTTGCCATCCTAGAAGTAGCCAGGTTTCTTCTACAGTCCACAGTGATTAACAGGGTTCGGATATTCGACCTGAACCCGGAAATAATACAGGCCTTCGCTCACACGTGCATCTAGCTCACCGTCACGGTTCCGAACGACCAGATCCCTCGCCTTCGCCCAGCAATGGATCAAATCCTACATCCAGCCTTACTTCCCGGCAACCAACCTCGTCTGGATCCTCGTCGGTAACGAGGTTTTATCCAAAGCAAACAGATTTATCATCGGAACCCTCGTCCCGGGGATGCAGACGCTCCACGCTGCGCTCGTCGGAGCGTCCCTAGACCGCCAGATACAAATCTCGACCCCTCAATCGCTCGGAATCCTCTCCGCTTCGACCCCTCCGTCAGCCGAAAAATTCCATGGCGGGTACGACGTCCACATCCTAAAACCTATGCTCGGCTTCCTCATATCTAGGAATTCCCCCTTCATGATCAACCCTTACCCATTCTTCGGCTGCTCGGAGGAGACTCTCGATTACGCCCTGTTTCGGCCAAACTCAGGGGTTCTAGATCCGAACACCAAGCTTCGTTACACCAACATGCTCGACGCCCAGCTCGACGCAGTCTTCTCGACGATGAAATTGCCATCGGATTCCTCCTCGTCAGAAACTGTGGACGACCTAGAAGCTCTGCTGGCGATGGAGGAACGGTGGACAGAGACCAATTCGGCATCCAGCGGCTAGAGGTGGAAAATAATAATGAAAAGAATTAGGAATTTTTTTTAATTTATAATAATTAGTTAGAAAAAAAATAATTATATTTTATTATATTTTAATTGCCACGTCACTTATTTAACGGTCAACTATAAGAGTTGACCGCCATATCAGCAAAAGTTAACGAAGACTAACGGTTAGTGACCAAACTTAAACTGTTAATCTAATTTAAGTGACTACGATGGAATAAATTCATTTTAGTGGCAAACGTGAACTTGTTAAGTAATTCTAGTGACTAAACTTGCAATTTAGCCCGAATTTTAATGTATCAATTTGACTCAATTGTCTTGTTTTAAGATAATTGGCCCAGATTGACTCGTTTGGTAGTAGAAAATTTGAATGAAACAATTTGGCTTGAGGAATCCTGGATTGACTCGTTTTGCTGTAATTATAATTGCCAGGGGTGGTGCAGGTAATTCGAATTGACTCGTTTTATAAAACGAGACAATTGGCTAAATTGTTTCGTTTTGCAATTGATCTATCCAAACGACCCTTTAATTTTAATCGACTGAGATCTGGATTTTAGGCGCATTATGGTGAAACATAATATATGATCGGACATGAGTTGCTCTTGTTTGATAGGGTGGGAATGTCTTTAGAGATTGTAAATAGTCCTCTAAAAAGGTTGTATATATGTTACTTTTATTCAATCTGGTAAGGACATCTTTAAAATTGACTAATCCTGAGGGAGTTGTGAGATTCACAACCCAATTTGTAGCCATTGATACGTTCTCTCTCTTATTTCTCTCTTCTTTTTTTTAAATCAATGGTTAAGATTAAACAAAGGCAATTTTGGAATGGAAAACCTACCACGTGTGATCCATTTCCATTTTCCATATAAATACTCTTCATTGACAAAAAAAAATCAGAGTCCCCTCATTCCCTTCGCCTCCCTCCTCCTCTCCTCTCACATATCTCTAACAAAAAACCCTAACCGTTAAAGAGCTTCATCATCGACATCCATCATGGTCGTCGTCGCCGCCTTCCTCCCTCTGCCCTCCTCACTCCGACGCTGTCACCGCCGCCCCCTGCAAGGTCGCGCTGCACTTATCGCCCCCGCTGCCCTCGTCGCCCCTGCTGCGCCCGTTGCCGTCTTTACACCACCGCGGCCGCCTCAGCCTCTCCCTTCCTCCGCCTCCCACTACCTCACGTCTTCACGGCGCTGCCACGAGGTCACCGCCTCTTCCTTGCCTTTCTCTTTCCTCATCTCCTAATTTCTTTTCCAGATCTGTAATTTTTCAAATTCCAGATCTGGTTTTTTGTGTTAGTCTCTAGTTGTACGCTACCGGTGGTACTGGTACGCTACCACTACTACTAGTAGCGTACCAGTACCACTGATAGTGTACTACTAGACGAAAATCACTACCACTAGCGCACTCACGAAGTGATACTTTTTTGCAGGTGGCCGGCGTAAGCCTGATTGAAGGATTTCACCGGAAAAAAGTCTGCCTATCGGAGAAAGTTTGGCGGTCAGAGAAGAGAGGCTGCTGGAAAAAGTAGAGAGAGATATATATGTGTATTAATTGTAGGTTTTTAAAAAAAAAGCATGTATTTAATATGGGTTTTTAATTTTCAATGTGTAATTAATACAAAAAATTAATTAATAAATTTGTTTTTTTGTCATACCCAAATTGCCCTTGGTTGTGAATCTCAGAATCCCCTCAAGGGTTGTCACTGTATTCCATCCCCTTCCCTCATCACGTGATTGGTATCTCACATGTAAACTTTAAAGCTATAACATATTTGTCATTGCTTTATTAAATTTTGATTGCGAGAAAGCACACTTAATCAAGCTTCATTCAACCGACCTAAATCTAGGGATCCAAGTTTGCACATACAAGCCTACCTAAAATTACTATTCATGTAACATCTATTGAGGATGTATTTGTCTATCAACTGTAATATGGTGAGACAACTTTCGTAGCTAGGTTTATCATTGGGGATATTAAAGGCCTAGAGCCTCATGTAGCCGAAAATATAACTCGAACATACATAGACTTTGTTTTTGCTGTGATAGTGAAACCCTACCTAGAGCGCAACCTCTCCATGGACTAGTTTCGATTCTCCGGAAAACCACGTAAATTTTCGTTTTGTTTAATTTCCGCAATCACCCAATTTTACATGGTATCCTAGCAGTAATCAATTCATATCCGTGAGTTGTAATCATGTCTTCCGCAATCACTTGATTCAGCTTACCTATCTGCTCTATCTTCATTTGTCAAAAAATTCATGCCAATTATTTGAGACCGATCTCCTAACTTACTCAAACTATGGTGAATGGGTGAGTGACAAGACAAAAACCTTGATCGCCAAGAATAAACTAGCATTCGTGGATGGATCCTTCCTAAGTTCAGCGTCGGGTCCTAGTATCAAGGATGATGCATGAGAACAGTGCAATGATATAGTTAAGGGTAGGCTGAATACCGCAATTAGTAAGGAGGTTCGGAATAGCGTACTCGCTGCCAAGGCCTCACGCGGTATTTGGTCGGACCTACAACAACGCTTCGAAATGAGTCCATACCCACCTATGAACTTTTTTGGATCATCAGCTCCCTCAGGCAGGAGAATCTCTCGGTCTCTGCCTTTTACATATAGTTGCAGACCTTATGGGATGAACTACATTCTGTATCACTTAACCAGCGTTGTATATGTGGTAGCTGTACATGCGATGTTGCTAGACAAACTCGAGAGAAGCAGGAAACTGAATGTCTTTTTGATTTCCTTCTTAGACTGGATGATGCTTTCTCAGTTGTCAGCACACAAATCATCAGTATGAAGCCAATTCCACCTTTTACTGAAGATTGCCAATTGATTGTTGCAAAGGAGCAGCAACGCATTCTCATGTAGGCCAGGCTTCCAACTGTTGAACCGGTTGTCTTCCAAGCACGTGGTGATGATGAAGACACCAATGAGGAGGACATACAATGTGGACATTGCAATAAGATTGCCATACTAAATATATGTGCTTTAAGCTCATTGGATATCCCACTAAATCAAGCCAAACACGTGAAGGTGGTCGTGATTCGGCCAAGCGCAAGCAGAGAGGCAAAGGGATGTCGTAGGCAGCTCATGTCAATGCCGAAGAGGGTCCTATCCCAGGACTATCAACTGCACAACACTCCCAATTGAAACGTTTTATGTCGTCTACATATTTGCCTCCGTCTGACCCCCAAAAAAATGGCGAGTAACACTTCTGAACTTTATGAATGACTTATTGACTTCAGGTGTAACGAACATATTGTTCGGGATGCTCGTTGGTTGGATGATTTATATAGGTCTGGCGTTTACTCTCATGTTCATATTTCAAATGGTCGATGCATCCCAGTTGAGGGCATTTGTACTGCGATGTTAAATGGCATGTTTAAACTTCAACATATTTCAGAGTTTTAATGTAATTTGATGTCCGTTAGTCAAATTACCCGAGATCATGATGTGACTTTGCAAGACTTACAATCCAAGATAGTGATAGGAGTGGGATGCCATGATGGGTTATATCATCTACATTTGGTGGTTTCAACTACATGGTTATCAAGTTAGCGTACGAAGGATTTTGTTGCAGCAAGAGTCGGCGATCAAGCACAGTGGCATGGTGGTTGAGCCATCCTTCTTTGGAAAAGCTTAATTTGTCAAATTCCTCTCTAGTGTCTAAGGATTGTTGTCGAGAAAAAACAGCATTGTGACTCATGTTTGCGAGCTAAACATACTCATTCCACTTTTCTTCCTAGTTCAATTAAGATGACTGGTAGTTTTGATCTTGTTCACATGGATATTTGGGGAGGTTACATGACTCTGTCCGTGGATGGTTCCCATAATTTTATGACTGTGGCCGATTATTATAACAATGCAACATGGGTTTACTTACTCAAGTTTAAGTTCGACGTTGAGCAGTATGCCCATTTGTTTTGTGAAATGGTGCGAACTCAATTCAATGGTCGTGTACTTTGAATTCAAGCGGACAACGATCAGGGATTTCAGACATTCTCACTATGTGATTACTATGCTGCTTGCGGAATGATATTACAAACTTCTTGCATTCACACCCCTCAACATAATGATCTAGTCGTATGCAAGCACATGCATTTACTAGAAACAGCTCGTACACTCCATTTCTAGCTGGTCTACCTATTTATCTGTGGGGTGAGTGTGTTTGAACTGCTACTTATTTGATCAATCGACTACCTACTTCACTCCTTACCAACAAGACTCCCTTTTCGCACTGCTCCCTCTACTTTTCTTCACATTTCGGGACGCTTAGACCAATCATCCAATAAGGCATAGGCACACGATGAATTAAGTATTTCAAACACAACCATAAGTCTTGTCTTGAATCAAAATCGAGCGCATGGAAATTGCCACAAATTTTGGTTGTTTAGATGCACCAAGTACTTTGGATGTTTCGAGTGCCAATGTTACCTTAAGTAGTACTCAGTCGCGTTTGTGAAATCTTGAAAGTGCACCACCAAGAAAGTCGGATGCGCAGATCCACTACAATGACCGCCTTACTTCTATACATCAGTGCAAATGAAGACTCGCTCGTGGCAACCTTGTAGGTAGTTCTGTGCGCCCAGAGGACACTTGGCAACTCCTTGAACCACTTCCTTTTTCTCCCAACAGCCACATATGGAGCCCGTGCAAAATGATTTTGTTGGCCGCCTCTACTTGCATGTTCCCCTAGGGATATGCTACCGATGAGAAGCGCAAAATGATACTTCTTTGCTCACAAAAATCAATTAACTTTTTGTAATCGAACTGCTTCCTATGGTTGGTGACAAACAAATAAGGTAATCCAAATGTGTGAAGATATTATGGGTGGTGAACTTGTGCACTTGAACTTTCGTGATGGACTCCAAAGGTTCTGCTTCTGTCCATTTTGAGAAGTAGTCCATCTCTACAATGAGATAAATTTCTCTAGCGCCTTTGGGAATGGTCCTCCATGCCCCACTGAGCAAACAGTCAGGAGCCTAAGTTACCCTGCCTGGGTGCAGCTGGAAAGTGATTATGATCTGAGTGGATTTGTCATTGGTGATATCTATCCATGTGCTTTTGTGTGTTAGCACTCATGGTTGGTTAGTACAAGCCTTGCTATAGCAACACATTTTGAAGACTTCACGACCCCGCATACTTGTTGCACGTGCTTTAGTGAACTTTCTCTATCGCCATCTTGCTTTCTGCTACAGTAAGGCACCGCAGGTAAACACCTGATTGAGATCTTTTATACAATTTATCGTCAATTATGGTATACCTAGCCGCCTTGCACCTTACACACCATTCTTTATGTGAATCTTCCGACACTCCTCTTTGGATAATAAAAGCCAAAATTGGTGTCATTCACTCAACACCTTCTCTCGAGTATAGTGCCACCATCATAAAGTCATTATGTGACACTTTCTTAATTATGATGATTTTTCTATCCAAGCTAACATTCGCAGCCATGGACAATTTAGACAAAGCATCAGCATGCACATTCTCTTCTCTTGGAATATGAACAAAGGTTACATCTTGTAACCATGCTATCTTACGCTTTATACTCTAGATGTACGCTTCCAAGGTTTCCACCAAGGTCGAGTCTATCCTTTCATCTTAGGTGTTGTCGTGATAGTTGGCACCATTAATAAGCTCTTCAACTAGCCAAACGCCACATCACATTCTTTCGTCCATTTAAAATGTGACGCCTTTTACAACACTTTGAAAAATGGGGCACCCTTGTCTGCTGACTGTTGTATTAAGCACCCTATCAACCTTTGCACTTCCTTAGGTGTTCTAGGTGGCTTGAGACTCATTAAGGTCTCTGCCTACTTTGGCTTAGCCTCAATTCCTCTCTTCTTAACCATAAAGTCTAGGAACTTGCATCCTCCGCAATGAACACACACTTGAAGAGGCGCGTCGTCTCGAATTTTCCCCCCAAGTCTTGTTAGTTATCCACGTGCACCTTAATTTGGACAATCAAGTGGTCTATCTATGCTTGGACGTTCTGCTCGATCTGCTTTCGAAATATCATATTCACTTTGTGCAAGTATGTCGCCCTACATTCTTAAAGCCAAACACCATGACTCGGTAGCAAAAGTTATCAAATGGAGTCATGAATGTCGGCTTTTCTATATCCTCTTCCATAGGTATTTGGTGGTACCCTAAAAACATGTCCAAGAAACTCAACACCTCGTACTACACAGTCACGTCCACCAATAAGTCGATTCGTGACATTGGGTATACGTTGTTAAGAACTTAAGATTCGTGAAGTCCATGCACATCCTCAATCTCCTGACAATTTGGGCTCGAAAACAATGTTTGAGAGTCATGTCCTGTACTTAACTTCCTTGATGAACCATGCACCCAAGAGTATGTCCACCTTCGAGTGCAGGGCTACCTCACGCTGTAACCCCTTGTTGTGTGCCATGAATCACATCTGTTATGCTCATCAAAATTTGACACCTAGTGACCCATTAGGTATCTTCACGCATTTGGGCATTTGGTTTGACTCGACACCTCTTCTCCTTTGCGCGTTCTTTCCTTCTTCTTCGAGCCAGGGTCGGGCGAAGCCATGTCGCCCCCTTCGACACTTATATCTCCTCTCTTAGTACCCCCAATATCCTTATCCTGGTCTTCGATTATCCGTATTAGGTCCTTCTTAGTTCTTAGTGAGTGAGACGCCAACCGACTTGGACGGTCCTAGCGCCACTCACTTACCAATTCCATGAGCAGACATATGCACCTTAGATTGTTGCTCTGACTCGTCATCGCCATGTTAGTCATCACCCCCAGTGTATTTCTTAGGCATCTCCATTGTACTTAAACTTGTGTTTTTAGTTCCCGTATTTGGCATGCCAATTGTTTGAGCCCAAAAACGTCATTCCCGCATTCCTTCCGTGTCCGCACGTCACGACTCACGAGTATCCTGTTGAGCTCTGAGCTAATGCACAAGAAACACACCGGGCCTTCTTAGCCCGGTAGTCCTCCACGATCAAGTCAAGAGAGTTTTTAGAGTAAAAACTGTTTCTTGTTATTTAGTGAGAGAGTCCTTATTTACACTCAGAGTAATTTCGATAAGCTCCCCATTCATTTGTCCTACTTCAGCACAACATTTAATGCATGGTACCTTACAATGGTTATGCCACTTGACCACTTGTCAATCTTTTTAGAATGTCCGAGCGCATGATGTCAAACTGCCAGAACCCATAATATTCTAGACAATTGATTAATTTGTCACTATGCACCCTGCCCGGAGGAGACATCGGTTATGGACTTGCGCCCGTCTCTGGCCCACTTAGTAGTCCTACGGGCTTCCTATAGGCCCCTCTCTCCAATGTGCCTGCATATTGGGCCCGATTGGTGTATGGCCAGCAAAATTGATATTGTACGTGATGCATAGTTAGTAAAATACGGTACGGGAAAGTTACGTATAAAATTAGTTACGGGCCCGGCCAGTTGGCCGGATTTAGTTGTCAATCACGAAAAATAACAGTAGTAATTTGTATTCAGGTTACGTATTAGTATAAGAAAATCTAAATTCTTCAAATACTTTATACATTCAAATCGATTGGGTGAATAAGATAATCAAAATTATTAAAATAGTTCAACACTTCAAAAGAATGAACATTGTACTGTCTCCCAACAGAGTAATGACTAATGGACTAAAATATTTTTACGAAAATGAAAGAAAACCCCCACTTTTAATATGTTTGTTATTTATTATCTTCACATTTTGACGGGGTTTGGGGCTAGGACATGCACATAACTTGGATTAGGATTATAGTTTAAGTAATTGAGTATGAGATAATAATGTAAGAAGAATCTGGAGGAAAGTGGTAGTCAGATATTCTTTTGGTGAAAGAGTTGTCACTATATTAGCAGTCTCAACATTATTAATTAATTACTATTAGTATATGTCATATGCGCATTATTTTAGTATAATATGTTATTGTAGTCTGTACCGTTTGATAATCTTATAGTACATGATATATATATATATATATATATATATATATATATTTTAAAATTGTAGTACATAATAATAAATGTTGACAACAAACAGTTTTAAATAATGTACTTGTTGATGTGACTTGAATCGGACTATCAGCCGCTACGACTGGTAATCGGGGGTCTGGGCCTGTTCTGTAACCTTTTCTTTTGCCAGATTGGATTAGGTTTAGACCCACATGGAGAAGTACTATAATACTTCTCATACTCCTCTGTAATCTGTAATCTGTAATCTCCTCAATATAGTGAAACTGGCTCTCTCTCGCCCGTGGACGTAGCTAACACACATCATGTTAGTGAACCACGTAAATCGTGTGTTTGTGTTTTTTGATTCCCCCTTTCGTATTCTTGCTTTATCGATTCCGGCGATTTCCCAATCCGTAGTAGTGCGTTTATAACAAGTGGTATCAGAGCCGCGACTGGAAATCAGGCTAGGGTTTTCGATTCAGAAGAATGACGTCGGTGAACATGAAGATCGAAAAGTTCACGGGGAAGAACAGCTTCGCTATATGGCAGATCAAGATGCAGGCTTTATTAAAACAACAAGGACCGTGGGGGCCGCTGTCTGCGAAACAGAAGAAGGCAGTGGTCGATGACGATGAGTGGAATACCCTGGAGGAGAAGGCCCACTCGACCATCATGCTATCGTTGTCTGATGACGTCATCATTGAAGTCGCTGCTGAGAAGACTGTCGCGGGCTTATGGTTAAAGTTGGAGAGTCTGTATATGATGAAGTCCTTAACCAACAAGCTGCATCTCAAGCAACGGTTGTTCAGCTTGAGGATGCAAGAAGGTACGCCTTTGAGGGAACATCTTGAACAACTTAACTCTATTTTGCTGGATCTGCGTAATATAGATGTTCAAGTTGATGACGAGGATGCTGCCCTAATCCTGCTGGTTTCTTTGCCGAGTTCATATGAGAATTTCGTTGATTCTTTTATTGCTGGTAAAGAAAGCGTGTCGTTGGAGGATGTCAGGTCTGCTCTTCATACGAGAGAGATCAGGCATAAGGCGTCTGGTTCTGGTACAGGTGGTGAGGCATCGGGTTTGGCTGTTACAGGTGGAAAGGGAAAGAAGAAATCTGGTAAAGGGAATTCGAACAAGAATTCCAAGGGTCCCGGTCCACAGCCAGGTGATGCTTGTCACAACTGTAAGGAAGTGGGGCATTGGAAGTACAACTGTCCCAAGAGAAGAGGGCAACAGAAGAAACAAGGTTCAGTTGTCGTGGCAGAAGTGGACAACAGTTCTGAAGACGATCTCGCCTTGGCTATAGATGAGAAGGCACATCGTGGGGATGTGTGGTTTCTGGATACTGCAACCTCATACCACATGTCTCCGAACATGGATTGCTTCACAACCCACGAGCAGATAGATGGTGGTAACGTGGTCATGGCTAATGGAGCTGTCTGCAAGGTTGTTGGAATCAGGTCCATAAAGGTTCGGACACATGATGGTTCGTTTTGTACCGTGAATGATGTCAGGCATGTTCCATGAATGACAAAGAACCTGATATCCTTGAGTCTACTCGACAGCAAGGGTTTCAGCTTCAAAGGAAAAGGTGGAGTTGTGTATGTCTGCAAAGGTTCAAGGAAGGTGCTGAAGGGCGTGAAGCGTGGGACCTTGTATGCATTACAAGGGTCTATTTTGTCTGGTTCTGCTGCAGTTGCATCGTCTCAGGTTCAACAGGAAGATATGACCACTCTCTGGCACATGAGACTGGGGCATATGAGTGAACGAGGGATGCAAGTTCTATCGAAGAGGGATCTTCTTTGCGGGCACAAGGTGCAGAATTTGGAATTCTGTGAGCATTGTGTGTTTGAGAAGCTACATCGCAGCAAGTTTCCCAAGAAGGGTATCCACCGGACGAAGGGGATACTGGATTACCTCCACTCCGACTGTTGGGGTCCTTCACGAGTTGAATCCATTGGAGGCAGCATGTATTTTCTGTCTATTATTGATGATTATTCGAGATTTACTTGGATTTTCAGGATGAAGCAAAAAAGTGAGGTTTTCACGAAGTTCAAGCAGTGAAATACATTGGTGGAGAATCAGACTGGTAAGAAGATCAAGAAGCTGCGAACAGACAATGGTTTGGAGTTCTGCAATTCTGAGTTCAACAAATTCTGCAAGGATGAAGGGATTGCCCGTCATCGGACTGTTAGAGATACCCCCCCCCCCCCCAGCAGAATGCCGTTGCAGAAAGGATGAACCAGACATTGTTGGAGAGAGCACGGTGCATGCTCTCTAATGCTGGACTTGAGAGAAGATTCTGGACAGAAGCAGTGAACATGGCGTGCTTCCTGATCAACCGTGGACCTCACACAACCACAGGTATCGAGTTGAAGACTCCTTATGAGGTGTGGTATGGTAAGCCTGCCGATTACTCTTCACTGAAAGTTTTTGGGTGTCCTGTTTATTATCATGTGGATGAGGGTAAGCTGAACCCAAGGGCAAAGAAGGGTGTATTTGTGGGTTACGAAGATGGAGTTAAGGGATTTCTAGTCTGGTTACCTTCTGAGCATCGGGTTATACTCAGCAGAAATGTGATATTTGATGAGAAGTCTATGTTTAACCCCATGTTGAAGGTTATTGTTGTTGAAGGTAGCAGGAATGTTGATAAACAGGTGGAGCTGCAAACTCTCAAAGAGAGTGAGTTTGAGCACCAAGTTGGAGAAGATCAACATGATTAGGATGTCTCTGCAGAGCCAGAAACTTCAGAGTCCAGTGCACGAGCTCAACAGTCTATTGCTTCTGGTATACCGAAGAGAGCGACTGCAGGAGTACCTCCATAGAGGTATGGCTTCGAGGACATGGTGGCGTATTCATTTCAGGTTGCTGAAGAAGTGGATGCAGGTGAGCCACAGTCCTATAAAGAATCCATTTTGGATGGCGAAGCTGATCAGTGGCTTGCCGCAATGGGAGATGAGATGGAATCCCATGACAAGAATCAGACTTGGGAGCTAGTTAAACGACCACAAGGAAGGAAGATTGTTACAAACAAGTGGATCTACAAGAAGAAGGAAGGAATCACTTCTAAAGAGGGCATGAAATTTAAAGCTCGGGTAGTTGCACGAGGCTTCTCGCAGAGGGAAGGAGTTGACTACAATGAGATTTTCTCACCAGTGGTCAGACATACTTCGATTAGAGTGCTACTAGCAATAGTGGCACATTATGACTTGGAGCTCGAGCAGCTAGACGTGAAGACAGCTTTCCTGCATGGAGAGTTAGAAGAAGAAATTTACATGACTCAGCCAGAAGGATTCGAGGTTCCGGGAACAGAAGACTATGTTTGTAAGCTGAAGAAGTCCTTGTATGGGCTTAAGCAGTCTCCGAGGCAGTGGTACAAGAGATTTGACAGCTACATGCTTGAGCTGGGCTACAGCAGAAGTCCATATGATTGTTGTGTGTATCACAACAAGGTGGAGGATGGTTCGATGATCTATCTTGTTCTGTATGTGGATGATATGCTCATAGCTGCGAGGTCGAAGTCTGATATCCAGAAGTTAAAGGGGCTTCTCAGTGCTGAGTTTGAGATGAAGGATTTGGGAGCTGCTCAGAAGATCTTGGGTATGGAGATTTATAGGGACAGGTCGAAGAAGAAGCTTTTCTTGTCACATAAGAGCTACATCCAGAAGATACTGTCGAAGTTTGGCATGTCTTCAGCAAAGCCCTTAAATACTCCTAGTGCTTCAAATGTTCATCTATTCTCAGCTTATGCACCGCAGTCAGAGGCTGAGAAGGAGTTCATGTCGAGAGTCCCATATGCTAGTGCAGTAGGTAGCTTGATGTACGCTATGGTCTGCACTAGAGCTGATCTTGCACATGTTGTTAGTGTTGTCATCAGGTTCATGATACAACCTGGAAAGGAGCATTGGCAGGCTGTGAAGAGGATCTTCCGGTACCTTAAGGGTACACCTGATGTGGGGATTAGCTTCGGAAGTGATACAGAGTGCTTGGTGTCTGGGTAGTCTGACTCGGACTATGCTGGAGATGTTGACACAAGGAGATCGATGACCGGTTATGTATTCACTCTTGGGAGTTCTGTAGTGAGCTGGAAGGCAACTCTGCAGTCGGCGGTGACATTGTCTACTATTGAGGCAGAGTATATGGCGTTGACAGATGCTGCTAAGGAGGGAATATGGTTGAAGGGACTGGTTGGTGATCTTGGTCTACATCATGATCAGGCAGTGGTGTATTGCGACAGTTTGAGTGCAATATGCTTGGCCAAGGATCAGGTATCATTTCTTGAGGACAGAGAAGAGGATTAAGGTGAAGAAGGTTGGCACCGCGGATAATCCTGCTGATATGTTCACGAAGCCGGTTCCACATGGCAAGTTCCAACACTGCTTGGACTTACTGAATGTCTTGAGTGGGTGACTCCGCCCTACGGGGCATTGATGGCGGGAGAGAGAGAAGGAGCAGAGTACATCATAGATTTCAGAGGAAGAGGATTCAAGTCAAGGTGGAGATTTGTTGATGTGACTTGAATCGGACTATCAGCCGCTACGACTGGTAATATGGGCTCAATGTTATTTGAGTTTGGGTTCTGGGCCTGGTCTGTAACCTTTTCTTTTGCCAGATTGGATTAGGTTTAGACCCACATGGAGAAGTACTATAAATACTTCTCATACTCCTCTGTAATCTGTAATCTCCTCAATATAGTGAAACTGGCTCTCTCTCGCCCGTGGACGTAGCTAACACACATCGTGTTAGTGAACCACGTAAATCGTGTGTCTGTGTTTTTCGATTCTCGCTTTCATACTCTCGCTTTATCGATTTCGGCGATTTCCCGATCCGTAGCAGTGCGTTTATAACCGTACTCTAGATTTGTAGAGAGAACACGGTAACAAAAAGTGCATTGGGAATTCCATGAGAATTGCAATGCAGTTAAAACAAACTCTATGAGGTAGCTTTTTCGATTTGGCAATTTTTGGTGTTTTGGATTCAGTTTTTAGCCCACCTAATAGCAACCTAAAATTATCAAAAAAAGAAACGTCTACATAAGTGATATGAATGAAAATATGCTACATTGTTGAGATATTTGGGTTTCGAAAAAACTTATTTTATAATTGCATGTGGATATCTTAGCTTATTGCACTATGCTCTTAGTGGGGTCTGGACCGTAAATTTCGTGGACTTGGTGAATTATATTGAAAAGAACATGATGTATAGGAATTGTAATTATGCACTTACATGTAATTTTATCCAAAACACATATAAACACATTGATGATGGTAGGATTTGGGGCCAATTTTTTAGGGATTTGAATATTGTTGGAATAGACTTTATAGGGTATGGGTATTGACATTACATTCTATTTAGGCATTAGTTTACCTATTTATATGAGACTGATTAAATTAAACATACGAATTTTGACCAATTTGTAGAAGTTATAAAGTTTAGGTATAAAATTGTAAGGATGAAAATTTTAGTTACGGAATGAATTTTTTCATTGATTTCTAGGACTTCTATTCCGAGAATTAATTTTAAGTACTGAAATTTGAAAATATTATATGTACCAAAATCTTGATTTTATATGGTCATGGTATAAACCCAAACTTATGACTTAAAAGTCCAAACCAACCCAAATAAGTGAGTATGTCTCTAAAACTATAGATATGTACACACTTACCTTATATTTGAGTTTCGTACCCAACTTATTCTGATTTGGATGATTAATTACTCATGGGTTCGGTCAAAATTGTCATTTCTATCATTTTCGTTCCTAAAAACATCGCAACGAACCTCAATAGTTATTATTCATATTGTCAACTTCTAATCATAGTATGTAAATACTCTGTTTAATACACATATAATGGCCGCACGAATTTTATCCGTGTAAAACTTCATTATCCATATTATTGTGAAGTCATTTCATTTTTTCCTTTCATTTGATGGCTCGAGTACTAAACATGTATATTCATATTTAATAAATTTAATTGTTAAATTAACAATTATTTATATCTTATTTTATTTTTAAATAAATAATTTTTTTTAACTATTGACGTACTATTAAATATGCCATTAGTTTATAGACGAAATCAAGTATCTGTATGTATTATATACTTAACTTACCCGTACTGTATTTTACTAATTATTTTTCAAATGAATAAATTCAGTAAAAAATGAGTTGTTGACTTAATAATCAAAAGATAACTCTTTTACTATCATTCATTTCAAAATATTTATTAGGCATGGCAGTATAAAAATAATATTGAGGAAGTTTATTTTTAATCTTTGAACAATTGAAATCCTAAGCATAACTTGTACAAATCTTCACCTGAACCACTCGCAGCCAGTCGACACCCCCAACAAACCTATTGCTCATACATAACAAATGAACTACAATTCGTTCCCTGATCTATATAACATGACAACCAACCTCATATAATTATGAATCAGATTGTCATTGGTCAATTAAGTACTAATAAATTCATATACAATCAACTTCTTACTACGACACCCAAGTAAAATATATTGTCCATGCTTGCCAAATAAATTACGATGTTTAATATAAACAAATTTTCAATACTTCTGAAAATAAATGATTTATCAACATCATAAATTACATTTGTCTTCTCGAAAGTAATTTGTACTAAAGTTGTGCAATATTATTAAAAAATTTCCTCAAACACGATATTTTACACGGTTTTAGATTCTTCACCTTCTAAATCACAACTTAAAATCTTCATTCCATGTGACATGACATCCTCGCCATATGGGAATAATATGATATATTACAAAGGCATTAAATTGGGATGATATATACTAATTTGTTCATCTAATGTAAAAAATAAAGGCAAAATACAGCTGTATATCCACAACTATCAAGTTTGTGACAAATATATCCATAATTATCGAAATACACGAAATATCCAAAAATCGGAAGGTTGTGTGACAAATATATCCACTTCCGTCTGAAACTATAACGGCGTGTCAGACGGCGTTAAATTGACTAACGGAATGTTGAATCGATGCCATCTCACCTGCCACATAAGCCAAAAAGCAACCAAACTTTACACCTAGATGCCAAATAGGCTAGTTGAATAAAGGCAAAATACAGTTGTATATCCACAACTATCAGGTTTGTGACAAATATGTCCACCACTATCAGGTTTGTGACAAATATATCCACAACTATCGAAATACACAAAATATCCATTTCCGTCCACTCCGTTAACTCCGTCAATTAACTTGATGACTTGACAGACGGTGGATGCTTAGTTGGCGTGTTTCTGGTCCCACTGAATGACGTGGATTAAAAGAGAAAAAAATATAAAAATCCTAAAACCCACAGACGGCGAGGCTAAAAATCCAAACCAGAAACATGCCCGATAACCACTGATCCTCCTCCGATCGACGCCTCCACCCCCAAATAACCCTACCCCAAGCCCAGATTTCGATTCCAACCACAATCCCCAACCATTGCCTCCCTTTTAATCTGACAGCTTCCATGCAGTCGGCGCCATGGTGATGCCAAGCTTGAATCTCAAACAAAAAAGCTTGAATCTAACCAAATCGCCAACAGATAAGACTGCAGCAGCGAGGTCTAACAGATAACGGTGTAAAGTTTGGTTGCTTTTTGGCTTATGTGGCATTTGAGATGGCATCGATTTAGCATTCCGTTAGTCAACTTAACGTCGTCTGACACGTCATTATAGGTTTAGACGAAAGTGGATAGATTTGTCACACAACCTTCCGATTTTTGGATATTTCGTGTATATCGATAGTTGTGGATATATTTGTCACAAACCTGATAGTTGTGGATATACAACTGTATTTTGCCTAAATTTTTTTTCCTCTTTTAATCCACGTCATTTAGTGGGGTCAGAAACACGCCAACTAAGCATCCACCGTCTGTCCAGTCATCAAGTTAACTGACGGAGTTAACGGAGTGGACGAAAATGGATATTTCGTGTATTTCGATAGTTGTGGATATATTTGTCACAAACCTGATAGTTGTGGATATACAGCTGTATTTTGCCAAAAATAAAAAGAGTAAGATATACCATAGAAGCTTTACTTATATTAGAATTCACATGTTGTAGACTAAGTTGAAAATCTAATATAAGAAAAGAACGAAATAGCGCACTTGTCTAAGAAGAACTGATGGGTGGGAAGAAGAAATCTGTTGTCGTGGATAGCTTTAAATTTTGAATGGATGGGGTTCTAGACAGGAACCTCCTTATATGTTTGGTTTGGTTTAGATTTAGAGTAGATACCTACGAGTATTTTACATCGTGTCTAACCTAATGTTAGGCTTAATAGTACGTTAATATTCATAAATATATAAAATTAATTATTTTAAAAATAAATAAATATGTAAATAATAGTAAAGTTAGCAATTTAATTCATTAAATACGGATATTAAACGTAATATACGGGTTTTATACGTGTTTAGTACGGGAGACATCAAATGAACAGAAAAAATGAAACAACTTAAAAATAATACGAATACGAAGTTCTAAATAGTTAAAATACGTACGAGTACATATACGTGTATTAAACGAAGTATTTACTAACTATGAAGTGATGGCCAAGAGTTGGTGAGGCACATAGGAAATTTCACTAATGATGTTGAACTGTGTGGTAATGGTATAGTTGTTGGAGATTGAGAGCAGGGGCGGAGCTCCTTGAAAGGTAGGGTGGGCCCAACCCCCGAGATTAGTCCGACCCCTAAGACCTAAGGATATTTAGATAAAATTTGAATAAGTAGAACTCAATCAGAACATTAGTTCATACAATTATTATGTAGTCTACTAGTACTTAATTTAGTTTTTAGTCTGGAGCACCCAGGTTCAATTCACCATTACCTCACATTTTGCTTTATTTTTGAGTGCTCAATTATTTTGTAGACTATATTGAAAGAAAGGTAACAAAAACATTTAGTTTAGATGCTATTTTGAGTGATTTTTCAATGATTTCAAAGAACGTTGTATACTTTAAAAATAATTATTTTATTTTTATTTACATTTAATTATTTTCGACTCGATGTAGAAATTCTAACTCCGCCCCTGATTGAGAGGCAAGCACATCACTTGAGCGTAATCCGTTGAAGAACATACTTCAATCAAAGAATGAAGAGGTGATATGGGCAGGTGAGGAGGTGGACTTCTCACCATGGTCATAGAATCCACTTTTCTTCCTTCTTTTCCCCCCATTCAACAGGAACCCAGTAACGTCCACCCAAATTACAATAGGAATATGTCGGAACAAAAGAATGAAGATGACGACTAAAGATCGACAATGAAGGTGATACTGGATACATATCAATAACACGGACCATAAGAACCCCCCACGACACAAAACAAAACACTGCACAAAATTTCCCCGCCAACTTCCAGCAAATCAGCAACCTTGCCCCCAATGTATAGTGAACTCGCCCTTCCTCACCCCACCCTCCATGGTATCTTAAACAGCAATGGGAGTGTCCTATACATAATTCAATCACAGCGACAGTAACATTAGCGCACGGCATGATATTCTTTCCCAGAAGCAGAGCTAACAATGTAGTTGAATAGACATAAATATACATCTCCTGGGAAGTGGACTCTATGATGCAAACCTTATGCTACCACTCAATGCATTAGGATATTGATGAAACCAGGCCTTTCTTTACGCGACCACTGTAAGACTCAAAAATTTATAGCACTTGATTGCAGTAATCACTCAGGCCCATGAAGAGCACTTTCCAGTCTAGCCCTGAGTTCACACTCCTATTGACCACTATCTTATTTAGTGTCATGCAATATTAAGTTGCCACTAGTATCAAAACAGTAACAACAAGATATCATGCTACGGATTCACCAATCTTATAGATACTTAGTTTTCTGTTCATGACAGGGACAAAGCTAAGGGAATCCCCAACCACCATGACTATCGACTCTACCATGGTGGCAAGTGATTCAAGGAGCACTGGCCTGACTGGTAGCCCTCACAGGTGGATTTTTCCTCGATGGCAGTAGAGGAGGAATCTCCCTAGCCAAAGCTAATGGTTACCATAAGACTACACCCATCCATGTTTTTAGTGGCTTTGGTTTCCAGATATTTAGTCCTATTTTCATGTAGTGAACTAGTATTGGCTTTGGTTTCCCAGTGAATAGAGTGCATAGTGTCAGAGGGGCATCCCAATACCTTAGCAGCCAAGTTAGAAACAGCCGTGTTAAACTTTTCCCGGGTTTTCGCCCCAGCAACTTGTCCTGCCTTTGCCACTTTACCAAATGCACCATTGAGCCAAGATGTTCCAGCTGTCACATACCTATCCACGTTAAAAAAAAGAAGTTCGTTAGTACACTTCTCTATTTTCCTTGAGTGAGATTGAGCATTGAACTACTACAGGAATTGATTCACATTGAGCACTGTCATCCAGGAAGAAACTATCTAGATATATTCAAAGGTATGTTACTTAGAAAATATAACAGAGAAGGAAATAAACTGCACTAAATTCTGCAGTTCACTTCAGTTTTGCAATTGCTACTCGAGACGGATTAATTTAGCTGTCAGTAAAACAGCTTTTCGTTGCCTAACTAGAGTATATTAGGTTGACCAAACGAATTTACCTGCTGGATTTGACAGCTGATCCCGTATTATTGATTTTCCTTTCTGCTGCAAAGATTGCTGCCATTGTTCTATCCGAAACATGAAGTCTTTGATCAACTGACTTCACTTTCTCATTAACAGCTGAAATCCCCACAGTAAATTTCTCTGACAACTTCACTCTCTGATCAAAGGAAATGACCTTGGCCGATGCATTGGCAGTCAATCGATGCTTCTCATCAAATGCCTTAGCTTTATTCACTGCGTCTTGACTGATAGCTGACCCTTTAGCCAACATGGTTGTAACAACTTCTTGTGCTCTGTTGACATAAACTCTTTTCCGTGGTGGACTAGCTTTTTCCTGAAAAACACATACGGATTGTTCATACTTCATGATATAACAACATTGAAGAAATAATTTCCAAGATGCGAAGTATTAAAAAAATAAATAATAATGGTCATCATAGATACAATACAAATCCATGTTCTTAACAAGGGATGGTGTGAAGTCCAAAAGTGACTTCAAAATAAAACCAAGGCATTATAGGAGTACAACAGAACCCATAAAGGATAACTAACTAAGGACACTACAATACTAGTTCAGAGGCCTTATTGTTCATATGATTCTTCGGCCGTGCCATGGAGATGAGAAGCACTGAAATAAATCAATGGCAAATGCAGAAAAATGTTCACCATCCCCATAATTTTCAGCACTCAAATAGTCACCATATTTACCAGGATTGTATCTAACCACTTTCAATTACCTCAAAATGAGATGAAGAATTGTTGGAAGGACTAACAGAGACAGCATACTCCACCACCCTTACTTCCTGCACCAGTTACATGCAAGAAGGTTTAGTACTAGCAAAAATCACTTAAAAGGAGAAGGGCAGCTGACACCACCTGTTCAGCTTACCTGAGGCTCACGACTCGGATTTGGAGTATAGTCTTTGGCAGGACTAATTGTCACTATTTGGTCCACAATAGTTGCCCCCTGCATAAGATGTAACATACATTTACTTCACTTATAGATCTGTCGGCAGTGTGGTTGCTCTCATAAAAATGGTTGCCATCACATCCAACAGAAGAAAGGAACTCTCAGAGGCTAAATAGAACAGGGTCTTCAAACAACAGTCTTAGTTGTCCTTGCAAAACCATGAAGAGGACCAGTTCCTAACAGATGACTCGAATGTCAAGCAACCACCATTAATCTAATGCCTCGCAGGCAAATCTTGGAGTGTCCAACTTTAGTTGGGTCAGGGGATATGACTTCAAATAACACTCTTGTTACAATCAGCACTTTAAGCAAGTTTTTTCAGGAGAGGAGAGAAACACATCTCCAATTACCATGTCAAGGTTGACAGTAAGTGTTGTTAGGCAGGCTAACCAAGTGTCAAGCTATGACATTTTCTGACACTATGACTGCCAGAGCCCTTCTGGAATTTAAAATGGGGAGAATAAATGTTCGTTTACATCATCAACCTTATCTATTCATGCCAAAATGGCTCCTAGTTGTGTGGGCAGGGGTAAGGATACAGGAGAATCAAATAAAATTGATTTTGTTTGCATATCATCAGACCATATGAGGTGAGACAACTCAGTCCTAAAAGTCTTTAAGCTTTGTCAAATTCATGTCCATAACTAGATAGCTTTGACCATACACCGCTCTCCAAGAAAGAAGAAGATTAAAAGCTTATTAAACCCTGTCCGAGCATATTCAGAGTCACAACCAGTGAGCCCTAAAAGTATCATCTTTTCATCTTAGTTGCTAAGATTTACATGTACAAATGTAAGAATGCTGGGAAATATTGACAGGAAATAAAGCCATACATGCTCGCTAAGAGATTACATTGTCAACTTACCGATAATAGCAAAGCAATTTCAAGGGCTTTGGCGTCTTTGAATGTAACGAATGCTGACTTCCCATTCTCTCTGAAACCCGACCAAATACATATATAACAACCTTAATTAACCTCAAATAAGACAGATTACAGCAGGCGAAAGAAAAAAAAAGCTCCAACAAGAATATAATACAAATATACAATGATATGCAAATGTAGTTATTACCCCTGACCTTTTCCCTTTTCCATGTTAAAATGCCTTAAACAATACTGGAGTTCCTCATTCGGCTAAATGCAGATCCTAACGAGTTTTTCCCATATAAAGCTTCCACAAATCTTAACAGTAGCACTACAAGTAACCTTAAAATGAACTTCATCACCAACGGAGGCGGCCAAATGAAGCAAAAGTGCAGGAAGGGAAAAGGGGGAAGAAAGAAAAGAAGTAGGGGGGGGACAGTGGAAAAGTTACCGCCGGATCTCAATGTGTTCGATTTCGCCGGAGAAGGAGAAGAACTCGTGAATCTCTCTCTCGCCGGCTAGATCTGACAACCGCTCCACCTGAACCGTCCTGGTCTACACACACAACAAAAACCCACCACCAATTCAATCCGAAGTCCAAATAAATTCACAGAGAACCAACTAGGGTTTCTCCCCCCCAAAAGCAGAGACCGCAAAAACCAGTGTCAGTCTCACCTGCATTGTGGTAGCTGATACCCTCCTCCGAATGAGCTGACAGAGCCAAGCTGTGAAATCTTTTTCCGCAGTCGAGAAGAGAGAGAGATAAGTTGGAGCCAAAGAATATGGAAAACGAAGAAAATGGGAATGGGGAATGAATGGAAGAAAATGGAGAAGGGAGGCAAGAAAAAGCCAGCGCCACGCCAGCTAGTGGAGAAAGCTACCCGACAGACAATCAGTCCAACTCGGAAGCGCGAGCAGAGAATGTGGGGCCTCCTTCGGCTGCTGCTGCAGCTACGCATGCCTTACTTGCTTTTTCCTCGTGATTACGCTTTGTTTCACGAAACGGTGGACAAGGAGAGTTTTTCTTCTGTTATTTTCATATCTATTTTTTACTGGTGCGCGGTTGTTTTTCTTTTTTCTTTTTTGGTTGATAGTTGCAGTTGGTCGTTGGGAATATTTTATGATAACTTTCCAAAATCATTTTAATAAGGTCGTTCGAATCCGGTCAATGATGATCGAAATAGACGCATCACGGGCCGGATCTGGTGTTTACATGGTATGTTGTATATGAGAATGTACTTACAGTCTTACATCGTCTATTGGTCTCGCATTCGTTGGATCGGGAAGGACATTTTACAATTGGATTAATTCCCTATGTTTGGCCCAGCTTTTAAAAATGCTTTTAGGCTTCAAAAGTTTAAGTAGGGCCAAACACCTGTAAAAGCTCAACTTTTGAAAAGTCGGAAAGCGCTTTTGTATAACATAAAAGCAGAAGCTCCGATTTTGAGCTTCTGCGAAAAGCTGTTTTGAAAATACAAGATTATCCTTAACATATTTTAATTTTATTTCAGAAAATATAATTTTTCTTCATTTATATCATTTTAAAAATAAAATAAATTATAAAATCATATTATTTAATATAAAAGAAATCTAACAAGATCCATTTTGTTTACTTTTTATTGTTTAGAATTTTTATTCATATTTTATATTATAAGTCCTTTATAGTCATTTTACACAATCTTTCATATTAAAAAATACTTCTAATAGTTTTACAGCCAAACATTCAACTGCTTTTTTTGAAAAGTACTTATCTAAAAGCTCCAGCCAGAAGCTGCTTCTGCAAAAACTACCGCAGGGCCAAACTAACCTATTGCATGATTTGTCATTGAAAGTTCATATTTGGTCATTTGAAATTGCCCAATCAGTCTAAATTAACCCAAAAATAATAAAATCCGACCCGCCATGTCATTATAATTCGCCATGTCATTTTGCCATCCCAACAATTGCACCCCCTAACTCTTATGTTATCTCTCTCGCCCGCTCCTCCTCCTCCGCCGCTCTGTTCCTTCTCCTCCCTTTATCTTGTCAAACAGATGATTGACCCTGAAGCAGAGCTGCTCCCCCACAAACAAATGATTCTCCGCCAGATTTCTCTATCTCATGCAAATGGTCGGGTAGCGGTTGAAGGTAGCCGCCGAATTGAAGAACGAGGAAGTTTAAGCCGCTTTCGCTACTGTCCACCTTAGTCGCCGATCTAGATCTAGGAAAGAAGACGATGGTGGCAGTGTTGATCTGTTTGTCTGTCTTCCGTAGCGCCCTACCGGCAGTGAGCGGCAGTGGTGATCTAGCTGGCTTCCAATGTGTCGTGATCGTGGTAATAATACAGAGAATGTTCAATTATGGATTGGATTTTTCAGTTTTGATTGCGATTGATAGCTACTGCTGCCAACTAGGGTTTCGCTTTCTAGAGAGGGAAAGCCAACCACGTGTGAAGAGAGAAAGAGAGGGAGATTCGTGCAGACAAGAAACAAAACAGAGAGGAAATAATTCTTTGAAACAAAACAGAGTGTTCAATTCTAGGCAAGCCAGATGCAAACCCATCCGTCTATCTTCATCCATACTGATAACTTCTACAAACCTAAGCTTATCACAGATGTCACTAGCTTGATTTTCACTAATTTGGGTTTCAAAGATAAATAATAAATCCGACTTATGAGTATGCAAAAGCATCGTGAGAGCTCATCTTAAGTGTTTGATCCTTGCCTAGCAGACATTCCACGAGAGGAGTTTAAAATTTTGATTGTAGAAAACCATAAGTAAAAGGAAAGGGAAATATGGAATAAAAACCAAAAGGAAAATCTACAAGGATACAAGGATCCACAACAGTAACAGGCAGCTTAGAGCGCATTAGTAGGGGTATCCAACCAATGATTGTTCCTCGGTGACCATTGTCTCGTCTACAAGGAGGACAACTTGGCTTATTATAGGTCTTAGAATCCTTGTTTCTACCAGAACTAGAGCAGCTTCCATGTCTTTTAAGGTAAGGGAGTCTCTAGGGATCTTATCTCGTTGGAGAATCTCTCTTTTCACGGAGTCGACGTTCATGTGTTTATTTTAATGCTTGAGGGGGACACCTTTCTCTTATCATGTGTCATTGACTTCTTACTTTGGATTTTTTGTGGTAGTGTGCACGAATAGAAGATGAGGATGAAACGACTGGAGGTTGGGGTCGACATTTTCCTTCTGATGTTGGAAAAGAGGGGGGGCATCAATAGGCTTAGATGTGTCACCTGTAAGGGTCGAGGAGCTGAGTTTACTACTAAACACCAACTGGGTCGGGGGAGAGTTGTTGGTCAAGCTCCCTATTTAGGGCTCAACTGCTCTCCATTCTGCAAAATTAAATTTTTTGGAGGCCGACCTATGATTATGATCAGTCATTGCACACTTACTTTTGTTGTCTGCATTATTGCTAAGCATAATCGTCCTTTTTATCTTCCTTCCCATTTCTCCCCTGCGATGGTACTTCTTTCCTCCTGTAGTCTTCCTCTGTTTCCATTCTTAGGAGGATTTACACCCTTGATCTCCGCCTTTTGAAACATAATTCCCTAATTATGCCTTGATCGACAAAGGGCTTCATATTGTTTTTCTTGAATTTGTGCACATCCATGGTCCATAGCGAGTGGGAGGTTCCAACAGAGTATTGACTGCCGACATTTGCTAAGCTGCCTCCTTGATTTGTCACCTCAAAGCATATTTGCGAGGAGCTGCACCCAAGCCACCACCGATTTATGTGTGGCTAATTATCCCACACTCAAAGCATATTTGCGGGAGGTTCTCATAAACAACTTTATGCTAGAAGCCATCAAGCCAAATCCTTGCGAAGTTCCCCCTCTGAGCATGCTCGATGTGGTAATCTAGTTTTATCATCCTACCAATAAGGTTTCCAAGAGACAAAAGAACTTCCATGTGATAGAAGTAGGGCTACAAATGAGCCGAGTCGAGTTTTACCCCAGCTTGAGCTCGGCTCGTTAATAAACGAGTCGAGCTCGAGCTCAGCTCATTTATTAACTAGCCGAGTCAAGCTCGAGCTCGAGCTAGCTTGTTTATTAAAATCTTAACTTTTATTTGATACTTCATTTTGTATATCATAATACATGTGATTTATTTTGTTAGCTAATCTCATATTATACTTTGTTGGTATTATATATCATTTAGTTAATAAATTTTAACTACTCCAAATCATATTATTTCATAGTATCGAAGCAATTTATGATGCATAATTTCTTTTTAAAGTAGAAAATAAGATATATTGTTCACAAACTCAACGTGTTAAACTTTATATATGGTGAGATATATAATTTAACAACCATATGAATTAAAATCATAAGATATAGTTTGATTCGTCCATAAGTTGGTAATTGAGTTGGCTCTCTAGCCACATGTCAAGACATATCATGAGCTCTAAACGAGTAAGCTCGCGAGTTTAGCTCAACAAGCCACCGAGTCGAGCTAGCTTGCGAGCTTCACGAGCTGAATAAAGGTGAGCTCGTGTTCGGCTCGTTTATTAACGAGTCGAGTTTCAAACGAGCTTTTCTCGAATCGAACGCCGAGCCGCTCGCGAGCAGCTCGGCTCATTTGCAGCCCTAGATAGAAGTGGAAATTCAGGGAGTTGCACCCAAGTCACCACCATTTATGGAGGTTGTCGGAGGGCCGAAAGGATGACGACCATTGGTGAATGATCAAATAGTGGTCCAAAATCATCCCGGGACCCCATCAGAACGCTAAGGTAATATTGATCATTGCTAAAGGTCATCATAAAAGTTTCTTTATTCAGATCCATAATGTTCATTGAACCCGTTGGCCTCCATTTCCATTGTAAATGCAAGCAGCGATAGGAGTATGAGTGAAGTCCTTACATTAATTTCAATAGAAAATTTATCCAAAGAAATTTGATCTGTCACCTCAAATCAAAATCGGATTGATGAGACATTTAGTTAATCACCCCAACATGTTAGAGCATCAGTAAATTTGAAAGATATTATTTAAAACCAAGGTTGTCAACCCGCGGGTCGACCCGTGGGTTGACCCGGATTAACCCGGACCCGGCAAAAAAACGGGCCATACCAACCCATTTTCATGTCAGCCTGAAAATAGTCAAACCCGATCAAACCCGGGTTGGCCCGGCCGGTTAGCCCTTTGGAGAGGGTCAGCGGGTTGCTCTTTTCCATTATTTGCGACCCGAGCCTCTCCATTACCTTTAGTTCCCTGAGTCATAGTCATTTGGTAAGGGTTTGGGACTTGGTTCCAATAAATGGAACGAAAGATATATGTGATGTTTTGTGAATGATTTAAGTGTTGTTGAATTTTTACTATGTTGAATTTAAGTTGATGTTATTTAAGTGTGTTGGAGTTGAAGTAGTGTTGCATTTTTTTATGTTGGATTCAGGATAAGTATAATATAATTACATTTTCCATATTTCCGGGCTAAACCGAGTGACCCATTGACCCATGACCCACTAGCTCATCCGGGTCCGGGTCGACCCGCGGTTTGACAACCTTGTTTAAAACTTGAAATTAGAGATTCTGAAACATCCATGAAGCATATTTATAAATATCACTTTTATTATTTATTCATGAATAATACATGCCTTGAATTGTTATGAGAAAAAATAGGGTACAAAACCCCATCATCTGCCATCCAACACATTTACAATCTACCGGCTAAAATGAATTAAAAATGGTAATGTCTATTTTTTATCTAAACTTTTTTCAGATTCTTTTATATTATCCAAACCTATTAAAATGCTATCAATTAGCCAAATCTTTCGTAATGCATCAAAATATTAGTCATTTTTACGCTATCGTTAATAATTTTGTAACTCTTTTCTTAGTTAAAATATTAAAATTTTGGAATGTTGACCTTCGTGTGTATCTTCCAAGTCAGTATCATGTTGCCAAGTCAATATTATTAACAAAATTGCTGACTAGAAGTTAACATTTGGTTAATTCTTACTATTTTGATGGGTTTGGATAATATAAAAGAATCTGAAAAATGTTTGAATAAAAAATAGACATTATCCAATAAAAAAAAACAAATTGGTAAATGCACACCCCTTTTTGCACTAGGAGTCTGACACGGATCTTAGAGGAGAGAATGTTCTTTTTCTATTCTTCTTTTTTTAATCGAATCCTATACCATTTGTTTTAACTAGGAATTTAAAAAATTTGCATAAGAAGAATGCATTAATTATGATATACACAATGATACCCATTTTTGCTATATTTTGAGCAAAGGAAGAATTAACTATTCAAAACACATGTCGATTTTAGTATTATCACTATTGTATCATCATGATAGGACAGTGGTATGATGACTCATGTACTTCATTTTTACTTAAAGTTTTTTAAAAAATTGGAGAGAAAGAAGCTGTTAATTAAGATCTGCATAAGTATTCATTTTTTTATGTTTTGTCAAACAGAAGACACAATACCAACATAATATCATTGTCACATCATGAAATTATCACTATGATATAGTGATAATATCATGATAAGAGACTGATATCATGTTATCAAATTATTTTGTCAAACATAAGACCTCGTACCAACATCATATCGCTATCATACTAACACCATAGCAATGATGAATGTGGTAAATGACAGTTCGAATCTTTCTATGTACCATGTATTTCAAATATCCTACACTATGTTATGTTCATACAAATATGGTACACACCCGTGTCACCAGGGGCGGACCCAAGGAGGTTTAGGGGTGTCCCCGGACACCCCTAAATTTTGGGAAAACGATTATCCAACCCCGGTGGTAATTTACGTATAGACAAAAAAAATATAATTGATAGTGAGGGACACCCCTTAAATTTGAAAAAATGATTATCCTACTGTCATTTGTGTATAGGAATATAAGTGGTAGGTTGGATAATCAAATATAGAACACTATTATTATTAATAAACTTAATTTTCGTTGAGCTAAACTCATTTGTTGTTCGATTTTGAACAATGTGTAATAGTAAAATGGCATTCCCTATCTCTAATTATTTTAAAAACCTAACAATTAAACTAATTTCAAACTATCCTTAATTTGTATTGATTTTATGATTGTACGACAAGTGTTGAAAGAGTCTTTCAGCTTTGGGTTACATCAAGAACAAGTTTACAAATCGAATATGCGATAAGTTCGTGAATGATTGTCTAGTAGTGTATATAGAGACAATTTTTTTAACACTATAGACACCAGGTGTATTCTACAATTATTTTCGAATATGAAAACACATCATGGACTTTTTTAACCTGTACGAGTAAGGTATTTTCATATTTATAATTTTATTTTTATTAATTATTTTTATTTATTTAATTTATTTTTTAAAAGAGGACACCCCTATGAAAAATTTCTGGGTCCGCCACTGCGTGTCACGTGGCATGATCTTATGTAGTAACAATATGATACACACAAGATCATGGTATATACTGGTACTAAATGACAGTTCGTATCTTTCTATTATCATGTATTTCAAATATACTACACTATGTTATGTTCATACCAATATGGTACACGTCCGTGTCACGTGGCATGATCTTATGTAATACCCAATGCAGTCAAAATCGCGCTTTAAAACTTTAAAACTTACGATTTTACGCTTTTAGGTCACCAAAACGCTTTCGTTTCCATATAAAATTTTTAGTGTGTAAAATCGGACTAAATTGCGTTTTAAAGCTTAAAAGCTTACGCTTATACGCTTCTAGCTCACCAAAACGCATTACGTTTTTACGCTTTTAGTTCACTAAATTTGTATTATTTTCATGAAATTAATTATAAAAAGTATATTTTAAAGGTAAATCACCAACAATATGATATATTTGATATTAAAAGATACATAGCAGGTCTTGGATGCATTCTTAGCTTCAATAGAGTAATCTAGTTGAAGAGTTCCCAAATTCATTAGCATAGAGGGGGCGGTGTCTTATTGTTAATATCTATGTTTATGAACTTATTGTTAAGATGCTATGAGTTGTTCTACTTTAGAAATGAATTGCAGGCATTTATTAACTTATCTAAATTCCGTGCACTAATAATTTACATAGTATATGTCGTACTTAACAGATTTTTAGCCATTTTACACTATGCGTAAAAAACTTACGTTTTTACGCTTTGATACATTTTACGATTTTACCCCTAATCCGCTTTTAGGTAGAATCGCGCTTTTAACTGCATTGGTAATACCAAGCAGTATCACCATGGTATATACTGGTACTAAATGTCTCATTTTTTTCCAAAAACATATCAAAGCGTATATCATTTTTAATATCACAATTTATATGATTTATCTGTGCATTTGTTTTAAATTACGGTTTAAAATGAAAGAGTATAACCCGTTAAAATTTATAGGGAAAATGGTGGTTAAGGGTATTTCATATATGATGATGTGACGCCGATATGGCAGATTATAAAGAGGGGTTGTTGACCATTAGGTTATAAACCTGGTCCGCTCTCCTGAAAGGCAAATTGGATAACCTCAGGCTAACCCTGCCATGTACTTTTTTCATTTTCATTATTAATAAACCATAATTTATCAACAAAAGAATATATATTAGAGGTCGTTGTAACTAGGATTGGAACACGAAACCTCTTAAAACAATTGTTGGGCATATGACTCGGCCCTAGCCGCGCCAAGGAACAAGTCGCGACTAAAGATACCCCAACGTGGCAGCGCGAGGACCCCAAGCGCGACACCTCATCGTAGTTCACCACGTCTCGGCGCGAGGAGCTTACGTCTCGGCGCGAGGAGCTTAGGCGCGGAACGGGTCACATGCGCTGAAGAAAGTCATAGCGTAGACTAAGCCAAAGGGATGAGGAAAGCGCGGCTTTCCTCCCCAAAAGGTAGTCACATCAGGGCCCTAGACAGGTCTCTGATACGTCCTAGGTAGAGGGATGGCCTAGACATGGCCTAAAATCCTTAGTATGTCAGTAGTCACATCATTGTATCCTCATATCCTCACATGAGTCAACCACTCACCCACCACCATGAGGCCTATAAATATGGCATTTACTACGGTGGGTGATGGGGATCGCATTTTTGGCCATTCTCTCTCTATAGTAACAACTTCTCTCTCTAAAATTCCTACTCTCATTCTCACTCAACTCTCTAATTCTCGACCTTCCGATCAAACCCCACGCTTACGTTTCTTCTTGACCCAAACTCTTACTCGAATCTCACTCCTACACTCAGTTAGGTTCAAACAATTGGCGCCCACCGTGGGGCCAAGAAGAAACGCAGAAGAAAATCCACCAATGGCAGAACGCAACCACGACCAACCTGACGAAGCGACGCCAATCAAGGCAATGACCGACCCAAGGGCGTTCGCAGAAGCCAGCGACCTCAACGCGGTGCTCATCGAAGAAGAAGAGCCCGAACTGACAGCCAAAGAAATGAGGGAGCTGGTGACAAAGCAAAACAACGTCATAGCTGACATGCAGAAACAAATGAGCCAAGTCATCGCGCTCATGATGAGCAAGGAGGCCGCGCCAACAGTAGACGCAACGGCGGTCGCGCCTCAACAAGCCTTGGGAGAAGCGTCGGGAACCGCCCAACTACCACAACACGCGCCAACGGAATTCCCCGCGGGCGAAACGCAGGGAATTGAACCACCAGGGTGGGCGGACCTCAGCTTCTTAGAGCAACACTTGTCTCCGCAATACCGACCCAACCCGCCTAAGAGGGTCCTCCACCAGCCGTTGAGCGCGCAAATTATGGCGGAGCACCTAAGCGGAGCGCCACCCACCCTCCCAACATACAACGGCACGACCGACCCAGAAGACCACGTGAGCACCTTCTGCTTGCGCATGCAACTCCAAACCAACTCCAACGCGACGCTGTGCAGAACCTTCCCGTCAACATTTTCTGGAATATGCCTCGACTGGTACAACAGACTCCCGAACGGAATCATTCGCTCATTCGAAGAGTTCATACTCCTGTTCACAACAAAGTTCGCGTCCCAGAAGAGGCGTCCTCTGCATCTCAAGGCGTTGATAGATATCAGGCAGAAGGAGGGTGAGAGCCTGAGGGCTTTCTACGCTCGATGGTCCAGGGTGGCAATGGCCGTCCGCGACCTTACCCCCGAAACCGCTGCCCATCACCTCATGGAGGCCACTTGCAACATGGAGCTCAAGCGGGCGCTAGCGAAAAGGCCTGTAACCCTATCCACAGAATTGGAAATGAAAATCGAGAAGGCAATCACGTTGGAAGAGACTCTCGGGGCGGGATCGGTCAGACGCTTCGAACCGGCAAAGTTGCAGCGCGAAGAACAGGGGCGTCGGCAACCTCCGGCCCCGATCCCACGAGACTAATTGGTACAGCTGCACAGTGGCCCAAAAATACACCCTCCTCCCCCGCAAGAGCAAGCTCAGCGCCGGCGATCGCCAGATAGACGAGCGTCCAACACCTACACGCCACTCAACGACTCCGTGAGAAACGTATTCCACGTTCTCCGCGAGAAGGGCTACAAGCTCAATTGGCCTGCTCCGTTGAAGTCCCGACCTCACATGCGCGATCCAAACAAGCACTGTGACTTCCACAGAGCAACAGGCCACTGGACAGAGGAATGCCGGGAGCTACGGTACGAAATCGAGGGCCTCGTACGGCGAGGATTGTTGACCGAGTTCACTCACGTCAAAGAAGAACAAGTTGAGGGCCCCCAGAACCCGCCGCCTCCTCCACAGACCGACTACAACGACGCCGGTGGCGCGTATGTGGTACGCAAAGAAATAGAGGTGGTAACGGTAGAAGGAGATCGCCCCAAGAAGAAAACCAAGCGAGAGCGCGCAACGGAATGCGCGGCTGTAGACGCACGGGCGAAGTTCAACCAGAGCTTCGATGATGCGGAGTTCCCACGAGGGGTCCCATCAGAAGATCCACTCATCATCACCACGCTGGTTGCCGGATGCAAAATCCATCGTCTGCTGATAGACGGAGGTAGCGCAGCTGACATCCTCTTCCAAAGCACCATCGACAAAATGGACATCGACCCGCGCCCGATCAAGCGCGCGCAGGGTAATCTGGTCGGGTTCTCTGGAATGAGAGTCCCAGTAATTGGAGTGGTCACCCTCCCAGTAGTAATCGGAGACCAAGAGCCGCGCGTCTCCAAGCAAGTGGAATTCACAATTGTCGATTGCAAATCGGCACACAATGGCATCCTTGGCCGACCGTTCCTGGCGAAATTCATGGCCCTCCCATCAATGTGCCACCAAAAGCTCAAATTTCCTACCCAAACAGGGGTTGGAGAGGCGCGAGGAACATCATGGGAAGAGCGCGATGAGGTGCGCCAGACCAACATTGTCGACACGAGAGCGGAATAGCCCCGCCCGGAGTCCATGGATTCCGACTTCGAAGTCGCGCTGGACCCCGCCGAGCCGACTAAGAAGATACGAATCTCCACTCACGTCAGCAGTGACGCGATCGAACCACTCGTGGCATTGCTGAAGGAGTACAAGGAGCTGTTCGCTTGGTGCACAGAAGACATGCCAGGAGTGCCCAGAGAAATAGCTCAACATTGCCTGGCGGTCCCAAACAACGCGGAACCAAGGCAACAAGGGCGAAGAACATTCACGGGTGACAAGTTGAAGGCCATAGAAGAAGAGGTAGCGCGCCTACTAGCAGCAGGGTTGATCCGCCCCGTGAAATACCCAAAGTGGCTGGCAAACGTGGTCTTGGTTAAAAAATCATCGGGGGCCTGGCGGATGTGCGTCGACTACACCACGATCAATAAAGTATGCCCGGGAGACCCATATCCCCTACTGCGCATCGACCAACTGATCGACGCGACCACCGACCACGAGACATTATCCTTCCTCGACATGTTCTCGGGATACCACCAAATCCCAATGTCCATTGAAGACGAAGAAAAAACGGCGTTCATGATGCCGTTCGGGAACTTTTGCTTCGTCGGGATGCCGTTCGGGTTGAAGAACGCAGGCGCGACGTACCAGAGAATGATCGATGCGGTGTTCTCCCGACAGATCGGGCGGAACATCGAGGCATATGTGGATGACCTCATCGTAAAAACAAAGGCGGGCAACTCACACCTGGAAGATCTGCGCGAGACATTCGAAGCCCTCCGCCAGCACAACCTTCGCCTCAACCCACTCAAATGCGTTTTTGGAGCGGAAGCAGGGAAATTCATTGGGTTCATGATAACGAAGCGCGGCATAGAGGTTGACCCAAAACAAATCTCTGCAGTCCAACAACTTCGAGCGCCGAGGAAAGCAGTGGAAATCCAATCCCTGAACGGCAAGATAGCGGCACTGGGAAGGTTCATTCCAAGGTCTGCCGACAAATGTGCTCCCTTTTTCAAGACACTCAAGAATGGGGCATGCTTCACATGGTCTACGGAATGCGAAGCAGCATTCCAAGAACTAAAGGCGTATCTTGTATCCCCCCCTGTACTGAGTGCCCCCAAGCTTAATGAAAAACTCTTCTTGTATCTCGCCGTGTCAACAAGGGCTGTGAGCGCAGTACTGATATCTAGAAGAGATGGCAAAACCGAGCAACCGGTATATTACACCTCGCGCACCCTCGTCAGCGCGGAAACAAGATACTCATCGATCGAGAAGGCTGCCTTGGCGCTAGTAAGCGCGTCACAGAAATTGCGCCCGTACTTCCAAGCGCACCAAATCACCGTCCTGACAAACCTTCCACTAAAAAAGATCCTGACTTCGATGGAAGTGTCGGGGCGCATGGTCAAATGGGTGGTCGAGCTTTCGGATATGATATTCAATACGCGCCAAGACCAGCAATAAAGGCCCAAATCTTAGCGGATTTCATCGCAGAAGGGGTAACCCTCGAAACAACGCCGGAGGGTGTTTGGGAAGTTTACGTTGATGGAGCGGCGAGCAAGCATGGCGCTGGAGCAGGGGTTGTGGTGCGCACACCTGCTGGCGTGGTACACGAAATCGCAATCAGGTTCAGGGCGTTAAAGACAAATAACGCCGCTGAGTATGAGGCCATCTTGGCGGGGATGACGGCCGCTCACGACTTGGGCGCTAGAACGATACGGGTACTCTCCGACTCTTCTCCGGCGGTCAATCAGCTGAACGGGGCGTTCGACGCAAAGGAAGACACACTGGCGCATTACATGGAGCGCATTAAGACGAGGGCCACAGCATTCGAAGCGGTAACATATGTGCAGATACCAAGGGAGGAGAACGCGCACGCCGACGCACTATCCAAGTTGGCAACGGCTACTGACTTCGAATCCACACGCCTCGTGTCTGTCCAGAAAGAAGAGGAAGATACTCGCCCGGATGTAGCAATCAACACGACCCAGCTCACGTCAAACGAAGACTGGAGACACCCAATTGTGAAATACCTACAAGATGGCACAGTGCCAGAAGACTCTAAGCAAGCCTGGACTCTAAGGCAAAAGGCGGCTTGTTGCACACTTATCGAAGGAGAATTATACCGAAGATCGTACTCGGGCGTCTACCTCAAATGCATTGGGCAAGAAGAGGCGCGCGACTTAGTGCGTGAACTACATGAGGGGATGTGTGCAATGCATGCTGGGCCACGCAGCATGGAGCGCACCATCCTCTTGCATGGATACTACTGGCCGCGAATCAAGAAGGACACGAAGAGCTACGCAGACCAGTGCCACAAGTGCCAAGTCAATGCGCGCCAACATCACTTGCCAGCCACCGAGCTTCAGGGCAACTTGAGCCCATGGCCTTTCGCGCAGTGGGGTGTGGATCTCTTGGGCCCCTTCCCAACGGCAAAAGGGAAGCGCAAGTACATAATCGTAGCAGTAGACTACTTCACCAAGTGGATCGAAGCCGAAGCACTGGCATCCATAACGGCTCAACAGGTAACGCGTTTCTTGCGCAACAACATCTTGTCGCGCTTCGGAGTCCCAAATGCACTCATTTTCGATCATGGGAAACAATTCGACTGCGCGGAAGTGATAGACTTCTGTGACGAGGTAGGAACCATTGCAAGGTTCGCATCGGTGGCTTACCCCCAAGCCAACGGCCAAGCGGAATCCTCCAACAAAGCGATCTTGCACGGCCTCCACACCCGCCTGAACGATGCCAAGGGTAATTGGGCGGACGAGCTCAACACTGTACTATGGGCGCACCGCACTACATACAAAGTGGCAACAGGCGAAACCCCCTTCGCTCTTACATATGGCACTGACGCGGTAATCCCCATTGAGACAACAACACCGACCTATCGGATCACTGAGTACAACGAAGAAGCAAACAACGAAGCACGCTTATTAGAGCTAGAGTTATCACAAGAAAGGCGTGAGTTGGCAGCCATCAGGCTGGCCGCAATGAAAGAACAGGTAGCCAAGTACCACAACGCGAAGCTGGTTCCACATAAGTTGATCCTTGGCGACCAAGTACTACGGCGGAACTTCCGCCCTGACCCCAGGCACGGGAAGCTCGCCTCAGTATGGGAGGGTCCTTACCTAATCCGCGAAGTGGTCGGCGCCAGCACATTCAAACTCAGCGAGTTGGGGGCAACAAGATTCCAAGAACATGGAATGCGCAGAATCTAAGGAAGTACCACCGAGCAAATTAGCGTGTATCTCATTCGCAACAGCACATTAGCGCAAGAAATAAAAGGACATGGTTCGAAAGAACAAAAATTAGCAATAGTCCAGCACTATTCGCGCCCATTCAGTTCGAAAGAACAAAAATTAGCAATAGTCCAGCACTATCTGCGCTCACTCAGTTCCACGGAACAAAAATTAGCAATAGTCCAGCACTATTCGCGCTCATTCAGTTCGAAAGAACAAAAAATTAGAATAGTCCAGCACTATTCGCGCCCATTCAGTTCGAAAGAACAAAAAATTAGCAATAGTCCAGCACTATCTGCGCTCACTCAGTTCCACGGAACAAAATTAGCAATAGTCCAGCACTATTCGCGCCCATTCAGTTCGAAAGAACAAAAAATTAGAATAGTCCAGCACTATTCGCGCCCACTCAGTTCCACGGAACAGAAATTAGCAATAGTCCAGCACGATTCGCGCCCATTCAGTCTGCAAAGGGCAAGAACCATTCGCGCGCCCTCGGTTCGGGAGAACAAAACAAGAGCGGCAGTCATTACCTATTCGCGCACACAAAGTTCTAATGAACAAAACAAATAAACAACACAATCCGAGACTCCTTGGTATGATCAAAGCGGGAGCAATAACGTTGTTCGCAACTACACTTAGATGATAACAAAAACAAAACACGAGGAGCCAACAAAACAACTAAGGCTCGTCGGAAAACATTTCAGCGCAACAACACTTAAGCAGAACCAGTGTTAGGCTGCTCATCCTCCCGGCTCAACTTGCGACGCAGCAAGGGACGCTCCTCCTCCTCGTCTTCGTCTGCTTCATCAGCTACCTCGCCGTCCCTTCTGGCGCCCGAAACTTCCTCCGCAACCGGACGCTCCACTTCCTCCCGACGCTCCACTTCTTCCTCCTCCTCTTCTTCTGACTCGGAGTCAGACTCCAAGGGACGCTTCTGGCCGATCCACATTTTGACATGCTGAACCATCTCGCGAGTATCCCAGTGCATCCCCGGATTCTCGGGACGAACCTTCTTCCCGACCGCCATCACGGCCTTGGTCATGGCGTCCGCCATGATCTTCCCGAAGGATGGGGAAGACTTAAACTGGCGGACAGCCGCAGCCTCGGCCGCGCGAACAGCCTCGGCCTTCGCGATGTTATGAAGGCGGACGAGATCGTCCTTCTCTTTCTGAAGCTCTACGCGAGCTTGGCGCAACTTCTCAGCAAATGAGACTTCCAACTGCTCCCGGATGGCGGAGCGCTCTTCCTTCCGCACCTGCTCCTTAGCCGCCTCCACGTCGGCGGCTAATTTGCTCTGCAAAACGCCGAGCGACTCCAGTGCCCATTGGCCTTAGTTGTCGCCATGTCAGCACGATTGTTCGCCCCGAGCACCTTCCCTTCTAGCTGGACGATTTGCGCCTCGTCGGCCTTCATCTTGGCGCGCTGCGAGGCGCGCTCTTGTTGAGCTCGAAAAGTTGCCGACAGACCCTACAACGCCACGAGCCTTAGCAAATACAAAGACAAAGAAACGAAGACGAAAAGGAAAGAGTAGGAAAATAACCCCAAACGGTAGGGACACAACTCGGCCTTACCGCGAAATGGATCTGAGCCAGGTCATGGAGAGGATCGGTCTTTTCCACTCGCGGAGGAACGCTGAGAAAGGGCCCAATCGGCCGAAGAGCACTGTTGGCAGACACCAAATTACACGCCGCCGCGGTGTGAATCCGCACGTCACGGAAATAGTTGACGCCAGTGGTGGCGGGGGCAGCGTTGACGGGGGCAGCAGTGGCGGAGGTCCCCCCAAACCCAGTCATCTCGGGCAACCTTTGCTGAACGGTTGCTTTGGACGAGCTGCCGGCCACATCTCCCTCGCGACGGGCGGGCCTGGTCACCGTCGCCTCTGGCTCCGAAAGCGCCAAAGACAGCTGTTGCGCGGAAGACGACTGCTTCGCCGTCCGAGCAGTTGGCTCCGCTAAACGAACCGTCTTACGGGGCCTCTCGACAGCTTGCGGCTGCGGCTGTTCGATCTCCTTCCGCTTTGAAATTTTTGGCGCCGCGCCAACCTTCTTCTTTTTCTTCTTCTTGTCGGCGCACGGCGCGACGTCGTCAACCGACATCATGCTGACAAGGCTGGAGAAGTCAACACCTGCGCCAATAAATCGTAAGAGAGCGGTTAATAAGATAGAATGCAAAAGAGAAAAAAATATAACTGACCATCTCCAAACAGCTCCTCCAAGCAGGCTTCGCGGACACCCCCCGCGTATAAATTAATCCGATGAGGCATGCAAGCCTCATATTCCTCGTTGAGCCCGTCATAGAGGACGGCGTCCGACTCGAACCCGAGCGTACTGCCCTTCATCCAGGAGGTGGGCTCCGCCAGTGGCTCGCTCGCCCATTCCCCGGGAGTGGGTTTGACATAGAAAAACTGCTCGAACCAAGTTTTCTTCAACTTGGGCGATCCATACACGAAGCCGTCGGGGCGGTTGTCGCGACGCTGGATAGAAAGGCAGTCACTTCGCGTCGTGGGCTTCTTGATCTTGTACATCTTCCTAAATAGGCCATAGGATGGCTCGATATTAAGCCTCTTGCACGCGAGACGGAGACAACTCGCGTGCATGATAACCGATGGGGAGAGCCGCCCGACGGAGCACTTAAGGCGCTGATATATAGCGCACAACAACGGGTCGATGGGGAATTTGAACCCCATCACCCAGTACTCCGAATATACGCCGAACCACCCCGGGGGGCAATTGCCCACCATGCTGCGCACGGACGGAGCAGCGTATTCCCAATGGGTGGGCAAGACCAGCCCGCGGACCATCTCCTCCACATGGTCAACGTCGTATATTGAGGAGTGCTCAGGTCCGCGCTTGAGGTTGTCCGATGGCGCCGGCTGATCACCCCACATCTCGGCCCACTCAATCACTCGATACGCAGCGCCAACACCTCGCGGCCCCAAGCGGGCCATGGCCTCTGACACGCGCACAATGTTGCGCGGCTCGGAGTGCGCACCAGAGTCCTCTCGCGCTATTTCGTCGGCGACTTCATGGTCAATGTCTGGCCTACTATCCCGATCACGCCGGATAATCAGGACCCCCCGAGCTTGCTGCATCGCCTCCCCACTCCCAGAGGCAACCATACCCACGTAGGAGGAGCCGCCGGCCTCATCGTCCGGCCTAGCGTCGAACGACGGCGTCGCCGGAATCCCACCGTCACCGCCGCCGTCTCCGCCGTCAGATCCGCCATTCCAATCCCCAGAACCACCGTTCCCGTCACCGGAACGGTCAGAAGAAGTGTGCGAAAGAGGGGAGAAATTACCTTCTTCGCCTTGCACGACCTCGGCCTCGTTGTTGTTGATGCTAGACATAATATCGACTCGAAACTTAGCAACAGCAGAAAGAGGATTGAGGCTGTAGAAGGAGGAGAGAAATCTCAGGGAAAGAAAAGGGAGGCAACAATCGAAAGAAACAAGTGAGCCCTTCCTCCCCACAACAACCCCACATTTATAGTTAGCCAGGGGGAAAGCAAAGGGTTAAAGCCGGCCAGCGGAATGCGAAGGGTTAAAGTCACATAGGGATCTGTAACCGTCAGATCCCACCAAATCTTTTCAAAATTCAAAAAATCCCCGCCCAAGTAGCCTAGTCACATAGTGACACGTGGATACCTACCCTCATAGGCACTAGTCGGCGACGCCACAAGTGCCGCGCACCGCCTGGGGGGCACGACATACCCGCGAGGAAGGAAAAACGCGCCTCGCGCCGCGCGAGCAAGACAACTCCCTGCACGCATCATGACTAATCCTCAACTGCACCACGCGTCGTAGCGCGCGTATCAGCGCAACGCATCGCCGACTCAAAAGTATCGCGCGCAGCGAACAAAGCCAACTATTAGCGCGCGTAGGGGCCAACCAATTGCGACAAGCGGAGTAAGCCCAAAAGACCCGCCTCACGGAGATCACACAGGCCCGAGTCTGTCAAGAGGAAATCCAAACAGGAGGTGTTCACAAAACACCCCCTGATGGGGGGCAATTGTTGGGCATATGACTCGGGCCTAGCCGCGCCAAGGAACAAGTCGCGACTAAAGATACCCCAACGTGGCAGCGCGAGGACCCCAAGCGCGACACCTCATCGTAGTTCACCACGTCTCGGCGCGAGGAGCTTACGTCTCGGCACGAGGAGCTTAGGCGCGGAACGGGTCACATGCGTTGAAGAAAGTCATAGCGTAGACTAAGCCATAGGGATGAGGAAAGCGCGGCTTTCCTCCCCAAAAGGTAGTCACATCAGGGCCCTAGACAGGTCTCTGATACGTCCTAGGTAGAGGGATGGCCTAGACATGGCCTAAAATCCTTAGTATGTCAGTAGTCACATCATTGTATCCTCATATCCTCACATGAGTCAACCACTCACCCACCACCATGAGGCCTATAAATATGGCATTTACTACGGTGGGTGATGGGGATCGCATTTTTGGCCATTCTCTCTCTATAGTAACAACTTCTCTCTCTAAAATTCCTACTCTCATTCTCACTCTACTCTCTAATTCTCGACCTTCCGATCAAACCCCACGCTTACGTTTCTTCTTGACCCAAACTCTTACTCGAATCTCACTCCTACACTCAGTTAGGTTTAAACAACAATGTTTATTATTGATAGAGACCCGGAATAGTCTTATAACATTGTTTTGCATTATACCCTAATTTGACATAGTGAAGCTGCCAGACGTACACCACCAACGCATCTATGGCTAGTTTAGAACTTGACGACTATGTTGATTGAATGGACTTAAAGAGAGATCAGTCTAAAGAATCGTTTGCTTGTTGGACAAAAAGAGCTGAGTATTTTTATGTTTATCGTTTTTATTTTTCAGTATCTTTTTGTTTTTGTTTGTTAAAGTAGAAGTTGAAATCCGTTTTACCCATGCTTTGTTTTCTTTTTGGTCAACCGATTAGTTAGAAGTGGACCATTAATAACATGATCAGGGTAGACATCCATCATTAGGAATTTTGAAAAAACAAAAGTTGATTTTAACAGTGGGGAATCAAGGAAATTGGTTACGTTGCTAACATTTTTTTTTAGCATGATACTAATACTTGTCTAAGTCAATAGAAACATTTCGTTTGAATGACATGTTCATTTAAATGAGTTGACCACAATTAATGAGGAGAAAAAGAAAGGAAGTGTACGCTTGGTATTATGTAAAATTAGGGAAGATGAGATATTCAACTATCCTTTTTGCATTAAATGGGGGAAGGGAGGGGGGCCAGCGAAGTATGCTAGAACCTGCTTAAAGTAAGTCAGAACCTCCTCAAAGCATGTCAAATTCTCAAAGTAGGCCAAAACCTCAAAGCATGCTAGAATTTTTTCAAAGTTTACAAGAAGTTTCTTAGTAGTGGACCTGTTTGTAAATTTTAAAAAGTTTAGATACTAAAATATAAGAAAGAAAAACTTTAGGTACTAAAATGCAATTTTCTATCAATATTTTTAGGACTCGAATGTAAAAATATTAATTTTAGGTACTAAGTATTAATATCTATTAAGTTCAGACCAAAACTGTAATTTGTAAATAAAACACTACAAAAGGCAACGCAGAGTAGGGGTGGGCATCCTGTTCGGTAAACCCGAACCGAACCGAACTTGAATCGAAATGAAACCAAACTAATATTGTTTGGTTCGGAATTTGGAAGAGGAATGGACATAATTCGGAAACCAGGGTTCTTTCAACTGAACTGAGATTCCGAATTTCGAACCGAAAAATGGTAAGTGAGCCCAATACTCAACCCAACTCATCCCCCAACGTCCAAATTCCTCAACTCCCTAAGGCCTTTCTGTCTCTCTCGCTTTTGACAACCAACCACAAACCCAACTCCTTAAGCCCAATCTCCTCACATCTATCCACTCTGACTCTCCATCACAGCCCAACCCCCAGAACCCCCAACCCTAATCTTCATCTACGACCTAAGAGAAGAGAGTCTCCTTCAATCCAATATTGTCGCCTGGAGATGGATGAAAAGACAAGGAGATCGAACTCAATTCGCCCAGATCCAACTTCCAGTGACCCATCTCTCGTCGACGCTCGCTGGAGAAGACGATCTGAAGGTGAGGAAAGAAAGAAGGCAAAGAAGTTGCCGACGACTTTGGTGGCAGAGGAAGCAAGCGACGACTTTGGCAGTAGAGGATGTTGCCGACCAATGCCCTCCCTCTCCATTCTATTCTCCTCGCTCGGATCTTCGGCGACAGAGAACACAAATCCTGGGAGGGATCCTCAACGATGGAGGGAGCTTTCCTCGTCTTCAATCGAGCCATCAATAACCACATGCAAGTGATGCTACCCATAACTTCGTCGCCGTTGTTGTCGGCCGAAGTCTTCAACTGTAATTGGCGGCGTGCTCTCCTCGGTGAAGCGGCGGCGTGCTCTTTCCCTCAAAGTTCCTAGCGAGAGAGAATGGGGAAAAGAAGAGAGACGGAGAGGAAGAAAATAAAAAATGGCCTAGGAAGAGAGGGATGGGACAGGAGACGAGGGATAGGCGGAGAGCAAAGTTGGGTTTTGTGTGAAAGAGGATTTTTTTTTTACAAAAGGGAAGGAGGAATGTGAAATTTAGGGTTTTTTGGTATATCGAGCCGAACCGACATATATTTCGGTCTGGAGGAATTTGGGGACTCAGTTATGCTCTATTTCGGTTCAATTTTGACAGAATCGAACCGATGCCCACCCCTAATGTAGAGGAATGGGGAAATAGAGGGGAAGGGGAAAAGGAGTAGTTACTATAACACCTTTAGTAAAATTGTTAGCATAATGCTAACACTTAAGGGTGTTAGCACCCTATCTGGTTTTGGAATAAACTATTTTCAATCAGTTGCAGGTGTTATTATTGTGAACTTTTTGGCGTAAAATTTTTCTCTCTCGTTTAGCGGGAGTTTCGCTTGGAAATTTAATCATGTTTTCCATTGATTGCTAGATTTTTGTGAGAATTACGATTATTTATCCCAAACCGCCATTACAGAACAATGTTTAGCTATCCTAGATATTTTCATTTTAATTCTTGGAAAGGTGCGATCGAGATAAGGTAATTTTTGGAGGTCCCTAACACTATAAAATAATATGTTAATCTTCAAGATGGATGACCTGTTCCACAAGCAAAGAATTGAGGAGTTCTGATGACATGTAAATTATACTATTCTAGACCCCTAGTTAATGATATGTTTTACATGGTTCTCGCACATTTGTTGTCATAATTACTTGAATTACTCAAAGGTGCATTTGGTAGCCTTTAGGGTTGTTTTCACACATGTGATGCCTTTTTGGGTAGTTATGGTGTATTTTAAAGCCAAAGCATCATAGTAGCTCATGATGGAATGAAAGAGGGAGAGTATACAAGCATATGTGATCAAACTGGACGTAATTTTCAGTTCTGACGAGGGAGAAAACACCAAGACAAGTTGACAATCCGAAGCAGACCAAGCACAAAGACGACAGCGTAAGCGCCATTTCATACTATGGACCGCCAAAATGAACACCATTTTGAGGAACTCGTGCTTTGATAACTCGAAAGTTCTAACCTAGGAACTTGAAGCGCAAGATGAGAAAGAAGTGGTTACAGAGGAGTTTCATTCCGTAGGCTGTTGTTTCGGACGCCATTTTGGAGAGACGAGGTATAATAGCTAATTTTCCTGGAGCAGAAGGCAGACATCGTCTTTTAACATTCTGCTAGTGTTTAGCTGCAAAAAAATGAGCATAAATCTCCTTGGAGGCACTAAGGAAGAGCAAGAAGTGAATATCACAAAGGGATTTCTCCATGATGACCCTCACACCTTCTTCTCTTGTAACTTTTCTTGTAGTTATGGATAGCTAAACTGATAGACTATTAAGACAATATAGAACCCTAAAGGTGATGGATGTATTGGATTATGTGATTGACTAAATTTTGATTCATTGATCTATGTTTTGTGAGTATTTTTCATACCACATTTGTCTTTATAATTGAAGCTATCTGATAGACATAAGAAGGATTAGGGATTGAGAATTTAGGAATTTGGAATTGAGGAATTGAGAGAAGAAATTAGGGATTGGGTTCAATATTATGATATATTCATAATAATCTTTTGAATGAGGTTCACCTCCTTAAATAGTAGTTCTGAAAGTAACTAATAATAATAACCGGAACCACCCAACCACATACGACTCAAATCGACCCGTCCCCTATGCCCGAACCGTCCGTGCTTCCATCATCCCTCCCCTCTTCAGATCCGAAATTGCCCTCAATGTCAAAGACGTGTAACACTACGCTAGAGTGGCGGTGATAGCATCGTATTTGCACGTGTTTTCACTCTGGTTTCCTTTCCATTTTGGCTCGAATTGATTGTTCCTTGGCCTATTTTACGCTGGGTTGTGTTGTTTTGTCGTATTTCAGGTCCTAGCAAGTAAAAAGGTGCATAGGCGCAAGTTTCGGGTCATTTGGAGGTCAGATGTCGATTCACAGAAGGAATTACGGGCAGCCCTGCCAAATTACGACCGTAATTGGTCAGGGCATGCCCGTAAATCTATTGCCGAGCCTCTTTGCCACATAATTCTTCTCGGCACAAAAATTATGGGCAAGCTCCAGAGAATTACGACCGTAATTCCTAAAATACTGGCGATAATTGGGAAATTACGGGCGTATCTCCTCCTCCTTCAGTTTAATTGAAACGTGCGTTTTGGGGAAAATTACGGGCAGGACGTGATTACAGCCGTAATTCAGCCCGTAATTCGCCCAGAGTCGGGTTTTTGGAGGCAGATTCGAGCCAAGGAAGAGGTATTCGAGTTTCTGGAACAAAAACAGAGTTTTAGAGAGAGAAAGAGCGAAGAACAAACCCTAGGAGCTATTTTGGAGTGGATTTCTCACCATTGAAGCCCAGATTGCGTCCTCAGGAGTGAAGATTGACATCCCAGAGCAGATTTTCCTCATCTTTATGAGTATGACTACTCCGATTTCTGTTTTCCTTTCTCTCTCTATGGAGTAGAACCTTTCTCTCACTTGGGTATGAAGAACCCTAGTTCCTTGTGTTAGGGATTTGATTGTAATGACTTGGGATGATATTACTGTTTGATTTTAATCGAATGATGCATGTTTATTGAATTGATTGAAGTCTGATCAGCTTTTCTTGATTTCTGCTGCAACCTGAGATAGATAGAATCTGATTAGGTTGTTAGAGCCTCTTCATTCGATAGTAGGAGATTGGCTATACGAGAGTTAACCAGTTTACTGCTTTGCACTGGAATTCAATTCCAGTAGTGGAGTTCTGTGCTTATTGCTTCAGCTTTCTATCCCGGTGAAGACTAGGCGTCTGCCGGGTAGTTAGACTGAGAGGGCTTGGTCAGCTTAAGAGATTCCAAGCTACTGTCGGATCTTCCGCAGTCTAATCAACAGTGAATCAACCCAGGGGAATTACAATTGAACCTAACTAAGGGGCTAGGGGGACTCAATCCCGAGTGACTCTTTCCTGCTTTAGAAAACCGAACCATTTCCTGCTTTCTTAGTGCTTTTGCTTTAAACAACAATCAATCGAATTAGTTGGCTAGATAATAGATAATCACGGAGTAAGCAGTAGATCTAGACCCCGGGTTGATAATAGAACTTGCCTGTTACTGCATTCCCGGACTGCGATTACACTTGGTCGCAGTTTGGTGTTGTGTTTTGGCGTGTCAGGCGGTCTCCTCCCACGTGGCATCCTCCGGAGCTAGCTGTTTCCACAACACCAAGCTTTCTTCCACAAACCGGCCTCCCTTACGTCTCCACTGCATCTCAAGTATCTTCAAGGGAGTCAGCTCAAGGTCTCCATCAGCACTAATCCGAGGGGCGGTCATCTCCGCGCGATCCGCCGGTCCACGATACCTCCCAATAACGACACATGGAATGTCGAATGGATGCGGGAGTCCGACGGTAACTGCAGTCTATATGCCACCGGATTGACTTTATGCATTATTTCATAGGGTCCAAAGAAAAGGACGGCGAGCTTCTGGTAAGCTCTCCGGAAGACTGATGCCTTGCGATACGGATGTAGCCGGAGTAACACCAGATCACCCACTAGAAACTCCTCCTCTCGCCGACCCGAATCCGCAGCCTATATATGCTAGAATATAGTTTTGAACACTCTTTAATGCACAAATGTACATGTAAACCCCAAGATCTAGGGAGACAAATGAGTGTTATCATTGCCATTTGGTGATAAATTTCAAATGGGCAGAAGCTATTAGTTCCTCAATTACGAGGTAAATAATCAAAGCTAAAATAAAGCAAGAAATTACTCGGATCTTGTGCCTATAATCTATATACAGTATAACCTCTTTAAATTAATAATTGATAAATTAATAACCTAGTATAAATTGTGTAAAAAATGAGAAAATTTAATAAAATAATAAGATAATAATTTTTGAGAACCAACCTACATAAATACATGTATTTTTAAATCTATAAATTAATATTTATAAAAATACAGTTCATCTAGAAATTTATAATATAGTTAGGATAATCTAGAAATATACGAATATATAGTTGTTTATTTATTCTTGAAGTTCAAGTATAATAGAGGTTCATCTTGAACTTTCCTCATTGCACTCGAAGTCTCCGGTGTTTTCTTCTCTAATTGCATAAAGTAATTTTGAAGAGTCGATGCTGCTTTGTAAACCAATGCTTTAGAAAAAGCACAACAAGAAACTTATCATTTGGCAACCACAAAAAATGGTCTTAAATCCAGAAAAATGGTTGTCGTAAATTTCAGCGACCAAATTTTCGAGTCGCCAGAGTGGTCGTCTATAGCTCGTCGCCTTAGGTTACAACGACCCACAACTGAAATGGTCGTCATAAAGAATACATTTGACGGCCATATTTGGTGGTCGTGAAACATCTATGGCGGCCACTATAGGAAATATATGTTCCACGTGATGTGGGCTGTGGTCTATGAGATAATAATTGTATTAGTTATTTGTTAAAGTGGGCTAATTATAAGTGGTCAAATTATGGAGCCCAAGACTACTCAATATCTTATATGGGCCCAATGAGTGAAAACCAGATACTAAACCTAATTAGGGTTTTATGGGAACCCTAGCTAAACATAGTATATAAAGAACCTAGAGGTTGTGGTCCCAAGATACCAAGACCGAAAAATACACACATATTCTCCCCATCAGGAATACGTGAGGTTTCCCGTGAGTGGACTAAGGAGGCTTGGTTGAGGAAGGTCACTAAACTTCCCGGATCGTGCTCCTGAGGTATCGTCCGGTTAAAGATCGTTCTACAGATTCCGCATCAAGCTCATGACGATCTACCATCATGAATCCAGGTATTTAGATCTGTTCGCCTTTGATAATCTGATAGGATATTTCCAGGAAATTATGTATTTCGATTAATTCCAACAAGTGGTATCAGAGCAGGCTATCTTTGTTAGATTATTGAGGCTTCTGCATACATGGATCTGTTATATTGCATGATTGCATTGCTAGTTAGGTACATATTGCATGCTACTGTTCTCGTACCCATGCATATTGTAGATCAGTAATGCCCTGCGTTTGCTTGGAATTGGATTCATGACTGGGCAATACCGGTGACTGCTTTTGGATCAGTTATGATTATGTTGCTTAAAAATAAAAAATAAAAAAGGAATTTTAGGTTGTTGGGTGGAGATTTCATTCTTTTCATTATAAATCACCCAAGCCAAAAGGAATATATACGGTTCCATCTTTTCTTCATCTTCCTGGTTGTAAAGTTTTGGGTAAAACACTGTTCCAAATCAAGCATTAAGTATCCCGTCTGTGTTTATGAAAATAAAGTAGAGGTTGAGGGTTCTTTGGTTCAGACCCTCTTCATCGGGATTTAATTGCTTCAGTTTGGGTTATTTTATAATTGGTTGATTGGTTTACTGTGTGCGTATTTTGGGTATGTATATATATTGATTTTGAATGCATATGGTTTCACTACAGGAAAAAGACCAATTATTCACGGTAAATCCTGTGTTTGAAAGTGCGTTTCCCGTGTTTAATTATTTTAGTCACGGGAAAATTACCGTAATATATACCTCCGTGTCTAATTGTAAAGGTCACTGGAAACTTGTACCGTGACTGTTATAACTAGTCACGGTATGATTTCCCATGATAATTTATACCTATTAATCACGGGAAGCCCTGTGACTAATACCAAGTCTTGCCACACAAAGCCGAGAAAAAAACTCCTTTCGAGACGGAATGTGGAGCTTTTAACACGGTATTTACCGTGAGAAAATTGTTTCCCGTGATTAGATTACAATATTAGTCATGATATTTGGTTGGTTTCCCGTGTCTAGATACTAACATTTGATCACGGTATTTGGTTGATTATCCCATATCTAGATACTAACATTTGGTCACAGTATTTGACAAATATTTCCCTTAATTAATTACACCTGCTTTTTTTCTCTGCAATGCTTCATGTTTGACCTTGTAGTAGTGAGATTCTAACTAATGAAATGAAAATATAAAGAAATTTATAAATGATGTCCATCGCCAGTCATTACAATTTACAAATGATATTCCCTTAATAGTCAAATTAAACAAAGTCACTACAAATGATGTTCTTTAATGAAATTAAATGAAATGAAAATATAAATAGATACACTTGCTTTCCTAACGAAACAAATCATGAAATGCATAAGTCAAAAATTATGCCATTGTTGCAACTTGTATAAGTGACGAAAAACAACCTGACTTCTACACTTACATCTTGCACATCGAAATGATGACTTCTACACTTCATCTTGTACATCGAAATGATGTGAAAACAGTTTCTGTTATGCTATAAAAGGCGCCAACAAATGAAATCATCATGTGCCCCTGCATACATACAACATAGAATCAGTTCATTAACTTTATTTTCCCAAAAGATTGCTCCATTCAACCACTTCCACTAAGAAAAACAGCAACAAATCTACAGAACTACATCAATTACCACAACCTCTTTGCATACAGAGGCTTTGCTTAAACATGGAGATAACAGATGAAACTATTTCTTAGTATTTTGAACATTTCAGTTCACCAAATACGTACCCAAATATGGAAAAGTACAAATATGAACCGCCCAGTTCACCACCCTTCCAAGCACACATAAGTGTAACCAAGCTATATACATTTCACTTTCACCAAAAAGATTCCTAATTATACAATTGTAGGAACCAGCATCAACAAAAAGCCCATAAAAAACCCAACACATCAAGTTCCGCATTTTTTTCTCAACTTATGACATTGAAATTGGCAAGTATAAGATTTATACAATACTAAGCTTTATTAAACAAATATCCTTCATACATACTCGGCTTTGGAATCTCAATTAGAAAAATATCCTTCATCATTTAATGGAAATATAGAGTCTGATTATGAATGGCAGCATCAACTACCACTGTTTCAGTCTATAAAACAGAGGTTATATAGACAAGCCCTATGAATTTACACATACTTAGCTATATGATCCTCAACATTAAGCTAATGACCAATGAAGACAAGTCAAAATAAACAGAAACAAAACAAAAAAGGAGATTGAAGTAATAATGAGATGGTAAACTCACATTAGGATCATTTCCAAACCCACTTGTGTTGTTGCTGCTATGATTTCTTCCTTAGATCATTAAAAGAAAGCTATTCTCCATGTAGTGAACATCCATGCTGGAACTCCTACTTATTTCAGTGGAAAAGCTATTCTTGTACAAAAAAGGCCATGAACATCATTAAATAATAAAGACACCAACTTTAACATTTCCAAACCATTAAACCAAAAAACAAAATGTCAACTACCCACTATGAGTCTATCTTGAAAGCTTCATCTAGTTCATAACCTTGAAACGAACATCATATTATTATAAGGCAGAGAGTAACAATTTAGATGCTTAGATATGAAATTGAATCTCTTGACTAGATAAGGCATGGTGATTACTTTGGTAAGCAAAATCAGCCCACTAATTCTATCGTTACTTAAAAATAAAAAGAAAGATGCTGATTTGTTCTAAGTGACAGACGTGGTCCTCTTATGCTGCCAAACAGTATTCTACAGCTAGAATTTAGGCTGTTACAGACCTCAAAAAAATAGCTGGGCTCATAGGTTCTTAAAAAATAACAGATGAATCACTGGTTCTTCTAGTTTCTCTGCTGCCACGATTTGTACAGCAAACTAACAAAATGACCACTGAAATGTGAATAATCAAGGGGTCAGAACTCACTACACATACCTCTTTGGAGAAGGATGTAAATCACTCTAAAGCGACTCATTTACCTGCCCTGAAGACAAAATCAAAGGGAAAGCAGAATGTAACTACACAAACGTATAGAAAGGGTACACGTACTCACTTCCCTTTAGAAGTATTTCTACCTTCTAGCCTAAATTAAATAATGTCCTCTAACCAGAAATTGTACAAGTAACAAGCTCACTTACTTTTAGAGGTACTTCTTATACCTGACTTCCTAAGTCTGCATTAAGCAAGTCGCCGCTTAAAATGTATCCACATTAGTACTAGTATATGCATGGGTGTAATCAAAACTCAATTGCTTGACAGACTTAAATGAAGAGTTATGCATCCATCCAAAATTACAGAGAAAACATAAAGCTTCACATTACCAGTTCTTGCCAAACTCCCAGATAGGTAACAAGCATTGAGGGCTTCAATCTGAACCACCAAGACATGACCCCCTCTTACAAGGAACGTCATTAGCCCTTGGTTTACTCTAGAGAAGCCCTGATCCAAAATCAACGAACATTCAACAACTGAACAAATTTGAAGTAGAAAATGGAATTGAATAAATAACTTCATCCAATTCAAATAGTCTGTTCCCTAAAATCAAAGGCCTCCTTCCAATGTTTCTTCATTCCTTCACAATCATCCGATGTTAGCACATGAACGTTGCATTTGATGGGTTATACTGATCCCTTCAAGGTTCAGCATAATTACATCCAACTTTACAACATTAGACTTTATCCAATCCAGAAATTTCTTTTCAAATTACATACCTCTTCTTACTGCTCAAGAACCCTAAGTCTCATACTGAAAGAGCAGCGTGCATAGTAGGATCCTCTTTCTTTCGCCACTTCATTCGCTACTTCAGGTCGTTGAACTGCCAAAACTCCATACCCTCTATTAGGACTGCAATCGAGAAAGTGAATCTTGAAGTACCTCGTCATAGCATGCTTCCCCATCGATCTATTTCGCGATGGAAGACGGCATCAGATGGATCTATCTGCTATCCAGCGAGCACCAGTAGTGCGGGAAAGAGATATATGAGGAGAAGCACTATAATGAAATATGAGGTCATTGGAGTTGTCGACATCGTCGGTAGTCTGAAAGATCTGAGCAGCACTGGGCATCGTCGTCGACTGCAAAGTGAGGGAGGCAAGATTACGGTCGGAAGTTGACGGATATGTTGTAGCTGGGCAAGAGAACCCTTAGATATGGAGGCAAGCTAGAACTTGGGTTCTGATTTCATAGAAGTGGAGGGTTCTGGAATGGCAAGCAAGGGATTTTGTGAAGGAAATCGAATTGGGAAAAAGGCATGGAAAAGAAAATTGAGAAACCGATGGCAGAATTTGGGGGTGAATCTGACTGGCAAAGAAAACAAGGTTTGTTTCCATTCTTCAGATGAACAAACAAAAGGGAAAGTTGAAGAACTGAGAGAAGGGTTCTGGCAGTAGGAGTTGGGGAAGGTTCGGATAAGTACAAGGAACTAGTCGGGAGGGATGGAGAAAGAGGCATGAGAAGAGGGAAAGAAAATTGATTTCAGGGAGCCAAAAAAGTGGCGGGCCAAAGCAAAATTTTGCTTCTTGTTTCGATTTTAGGGAGCCAAAGAAGTGGCGGGCCAAAGCAATATAGCTCTTCTCAAAAAATTTAGAAATGGCGGGCTTAGTTCTGCTGGTGGACGGTTTCTTCCGCCAAATCGATTTTTTTGGAGGCAAACCAATTTGAGCTAAAGGATATTCTTCCTCCCAAAATTTGGAATAATTTTTTTAAAGGTAAATTTTTCATTGTTCACGGTATTAACCATGACTAACAATTAATCACCGGAAACGAAAACTAAAAAATAGTTAAATTAATTACCGTGATTATAGCTATACAATTAAATACGGTATTTTTTATTGTGACTGTTAGCATACTTCTTAATACAGGAAAAATTACCGTGAATAAGATACCGTGACTAGAAACCAGTTTTCCTGTAGTGTTTATGTAATCAATCAATTGGTCCAGTATTTTAAATTAATTTGATTCTTTACGTTATGTTGCCAAAGTAACCTCTAGCGTGAAAATTGTTCAAATTAAATTACTTGGATGTATAGTGTGTGGTTGTTTATGCGGATAGTGTTCGGCCCAAAGGTAGATACTATTTGGCTGAATGATGATGCACCTTAATGATAAATACGTGATGATTGTAAAGCTTATTTTCATGTGAATGATAGTTGGTCCAAAGATAAACTATTATTTGACAGAACTCATTATCAGTATTTGATAATTTTAGTAAGAGTACCGCTCGCGGTTAATTTCTCTATCCAAAGACTAAGAGTTAATGTTGCATTTGGTATCTTAAGATGAGTTTCAGAAATAAAACTTAAATGTCTGAATTTTCTTCTCATGTATTTTGTTTGACATGAGTGCATGTTTTCTTGTTTCTTTACAGTGTCTTTAGCTTCTGCTTCCAATGTTTCTGCTCAAATTAGCAATATTCCACTATTGAATGGGACAAACTTTAAGATCTGGAAAGAAACCGTAGAAATTGTTCTCGGTTGAATGAATTTGGATCTTGCATTGCGGTTGGAGCGTCCTGTTTCTACTCCGGATAACCGTAATGAGGTTAAAATAGAAAAGTGGGATCGCTCTAATCGTATGTGTATGATGATCATGAAGCGCTCTATTCCAGAAGCGTTTCAGGGCTCTATGACTGAGAATGAGAGCGCTAAAGGGTTCCTTGAGGAAATTGAGCAATACTTTGCCAAGAATGAAAAATCAGAGGCAAGTAACCTTCTGTCTAAGCTCGTTTCCATGAAGTATAAAGGCAAGGGGAACATAAGGGAGTACATTATGGAGATGTCTAATCTCGCATCAAAACTCAAGTCACGAAAGTTAGAGCTGTCTGAAGATTTGCTCGTACACTTGGTTTTGATCTCTCTCCCTGTACACTTTGGGCAATTCAAAGTGAGCTATAACACTCAGAAAGACAAGTGGTCTCTCAGTGAGCTTATATCTCACTGTGTGCAAGAGGAAGAGAGTCAAGCGCGGGATAGGACTGAGAGTGCTCACTTAGCATCAAGTTCTCAAAACAAAATCAAGAAGAGAGCTAGGGATTTTGCAGAAAAGTCTTCTCAGCAAAAGAAACCAAAGATGCAAACTGAGGGGTTTCCTTGCTACTTCTGTAAGAAGACTGGGCACATGAAGAAGGAGTGTCCCAAGTATGCCGTTTGGCGTGAAAAGAAGGGTGAGCTTCTTACTTTAGTTTGTTCTGAAGTTAATTTAGCTTTTGTGCCTATGGATACTTGGTGGGTGGATTCTGGTGCTACCACTCACATAAGTGTATCTTTGCAGGGCTGCCTGTGGAGCCGACCACCAAGTAAGAACGAAAAGTTCATCTATGTGGGGGACGACAATAAAGTTGCAGTGGAGGCTGTCGGAACTTTTAGATTACAGTTAAAGACTGGATGTCATTTGGATTTGTTTGAGACTTTTGTGGTGCCGTCATTTCGACGGAATTTGATTTCGGTTCCATGTTTGGACAAATTAGGTTATTCTTGTTCATTTGGAGATAATAAATTTAGTCTCTCACAAAATTCAATTTTGATTGGTACCGGTCCATTGATTGATAATCTATACATGCTTGATGTGATTAGTTCCCATAATGAAATCCTCCAAACAAGTTCACGAGGTACAAAGCGAAAATTTAATGAGAATTCTGCTGCTTTATGGCACAAGCGCTTAGGACATATCTCCAAACGGAGAATTCAGAGGCTCGTGTCTGATGGAATTCTTGAAACCTTAGAATTAGCAGATTTTGAAGTCTGCATTGAGTGCATTAAGGGTAAGAGAACAAACATTAAGAAATTGGGTGCCAATAGAGCTCAAGACGTCTTAGAACTCATTCATACTGATATATGTGGTCCATTCCCTACAGCATCTTGGAACGGTCACAAATATTTTATCACGTTCATTGACGATTACTCCAGATATGGTTACCTCTTTCTGATAAATGAGAAGTCGCAATCCTTGGATGTTTTCAAGTCTTTTAAGGCTGAAGTTGAACTTCAACTTGGAAAGAAAATTAAGGTTGTCAGATCGGACCGTGGTGGAGAATACTATGGTCGATATGATGGATCCGGAGAACAACGTCCAGGACCCTTCGCGCTTTACCTCAAAGAGTGTGGGATTGCGCCTCAATACACCATGCCAGGAACACCTAGCATGAATGGCGTTGCAGAAAGGCGCAATCGTACTCTTAAAGACATGGTAAGAAGTATGCTTAGTCATTCTTCCTTACTGGAGTCACTTTGGGGGGAAGCTCTAAAGACTGCTGTATACATCCTTAATAGGGTACCAAGCAAAGTAGTAACTAAAACCCCTTATGAGCTATGGACAGGCAAAAAGCCTAGCATTAGGCACTTGCACATTTGGGGTTGTCCAGCCGAGGCAAGGCCTTATAAGCCACATGAAGGAAAGTTGGACTCAAAGATTGTAAGTTGCTACTTTTTTGGTTATCCGCAGTACTCTCGAGGCTACAAATTTTACAATCCCACCTCACGATCATTCTTTGAAACGGGAAATGCGAGATTCCTTGAGGATATTGAGTTTTGGGGGGAAGGAAACATAAGGAATGTTGTCTTTGAGGAAGAACAAGTCATTGATAGTGATCAGGTCATCATACCTATCACTAGTCCTGACATAGTTATGGAACAAGACAATAATGAAATTCCTCCTCCTGTACCACCAGTGGAACAAAATCAACATCCTCAAGAAGTGCCACTTAGGAGATCCACTAGAGAAAGAAGAAGTGCGATTCCGGATGATTATGTCGTCTTTCTTCAAGAACATGAGGATGGCATAGGCTTAATGGAGGATGATCCTATCAACCTCGCTCAAGCCATGCGCAGTTCTAACTCTGAACAGTGGAATAGTGCAATGAAAGAAGAGATGAAGTCCATGTATGACAATGACGTTTGGGATGTCGTTGAATGCCCTGAAGGAGTAGTTCCGGTTGGTAATAAATGGATATTTAAAACCAAAAGGGACTCTAAGGGTAAGATTGAGAGATTTAGATCACGTCTAGTCGCTCAGGGCTTTACTCAAAAGGAAGGCATTGACTACAAAGAGACTTTCTCTCCAGTGTCTGCGAAAGACTCTTTAAGGACAATAATGGCACTAGTGGCTCATTTTGATTTGGAGCTACATCAGATGGACGTGAAGACTGCGTTTCTCAATGGAGACATTGATGAGACGATTTATATGGTTCAGCCACAAAATTTTGTTGTGGGAGATCCAAAGAAAATGGTCTGCAAACTTAAGAAGTCCATCTACGGTCTCAAACAAGCTTCCCTCAATGGTATCACAAATTTCACAAAGTTATTAGCTCATATGGTTTTGAGACTACTCTTGTTGATGATTGTGTATATCACAAGTTCAGTGGGAGCAAATTTATTTTCCTGGTGTTAGATGTTGATGACATTCTACTAGCCAGTAGTGATATAGGCTTACTGCAAGAAACCAAGAAATTTCTAACAAAGAATTTTGAAATGAAAGGTCTTGGTGACGCCTCTTTTGTATTGGGTATTGAGATACTGAGAGATCGCTCTCGAGGTATTCTCAAATTATCACAAAAGAGCTATATCGATAATGTTTTGAGTAGATTCAACATGAAAGATTGTAACCCAACAAATACACCAGTAGCCAAAGGAGACAAGTTAAGTCTCGCTCAATGCCCCACAAACAATATAGAAAGAGCGGAAATGCAGAAGATTCCTTATTCATTTGCAATAGGGAGTCTTATGTATGCTCAAGTTTGTACTCGTCCCAATATAGCTTTCATAGTGGGAGTACTGGGCAGATACTCAAAGGATCCATGCATGGATCATTGGAAGGCAGTCAAGCGTGTGATGCGCTATCTAAAGAGAACAAGGGATTACATGCTTACTTATCAGAGATCAGATAGTCTGGAGGTCATTGGGTATTCTGACTCTGATTTTGCTGGATGCCAAGATAGCATGCGCTCTACATTTGGCTATATCTTCATGTTGGTTGGAGGGGCTATTTCTTGGAGGTCTGCTAAGCAGCGTCTTATAGCTCCTTCCACCATGGCAGCAGAGTTTATAGCTTGCTATGAGGCATCTGATCATGGATTATGGCTGCGAAATTTTGTCACGGGGCTGCGTGTGGTAAACAACATTGAGAGGCCATTGAAGATTTATTGTGTTAATAATGCAGCAGTGTTGTACTCTAATAACAACAGGAGTTCGACAAAGTCAAAGTTTATCGACATCAAGTACCTGGTTGTTAAGGAGAGGGTTCAAAATAGACAGATTTCTATAGAACATATTAGGACTGAGTCTATGCTAGCTGACCCATTAACCAAAGGATTACCGCCTACTGCATTTTATGAGCACACTACTCATATGGGCGTTATTCTGGATGATACCTTGGTTTAGTGGGAGTCATTTCGGTTTTTGTTCTATAGACATTGATTTGTGTCTCTACAGAATAAAGTGATTTTTTGTTTTTCTTCAGTTTCTGTTTTGAACCTTAAGGTGTTTATTTATATTATGCAATTTTCTTGCATGAAGTGTTTTTTTGATCTCACTAAAGTTGGACCAGTTGAAAATAGGCATGATCAAGATCACATTACATGTAATTTTCATGCCACTCATCCATATTTGATCTATGTCATTGAGTGTATAAATGTGGTGATCATGGTGGTTTAATCATTATCATATCATGATTGAAGTCGCGTTGGTTCCACTGATATACATGAAATGGACAAGATTGTTAAGGATAGTCATTGTACAAATAACATTCGCACGCGCGCCTAAGGAACTTTGTGATATAATTATTTGCATAAACCATGCAGCCCAAGTGGGAGATTGTAGGAAATATATGTTCCACGTGATGTGGGCTGTGGTTTATGGGATAATAATTGTATTAGTTATTTGTTAAAGTGGGCTAATTATAAGTGGTCAAATTATGGAGCCCAAGACTACTCAATATCTTATATGGGCCCAATGAGTGGAAACCAGATACTAAACCTAATTAGGGTTTTATGGGAACCCTAGCTAAACATAGTATATAAAGAACCTAGAGGTTGTGGTCTCCAAGATACCAAGACCGAAAAATACACACACATTCTCCCCATCAGGAATACGTGAGGTTTCCCGTGAGTGGACTAAGGAGGCTTGGTTGAGGAAGGTCACTAAACTTCCCGGATCGTGCTCCTGAGGTATCGTCCGGTTAAAGATCGTTCTACAGATTCCGCATCAAGCTCACGACGATCTACCATCATGAATCCAGGTATTTAGATCTGTTCGCCTTTGATAATCTGATAGGATATTTCCAGGGAATTATGTATTTCGATTAATTCCAACAGCCACCTCTTTTGGTCGCTTGTAAAGACTTTTTCGCGGCCATATAGATGGTCGTTGAATGCATTAACAATCGACGACCAACACATAATAGTCGCCAATGGTTATCTCAGGCGATCAATTATTCGCCGCCGATTACCCCTTCAGCGACCATTACAGAGTGCTACAACAGTAAGGAAATGTAGAAGCATTGAATGGTTCAAGAGAGGTGACAAAATTCTCATAGTGCATGCTGCATGCAAATCTTATTAAGAGTACACAAACTAGCAACACGACCAGCAAAAATCAAACACACAGGGTACAAGATTACAAGTTTTTTTTTTTTTTTTTTTGACAACAGACATCATTCATTTCATTCCAAACCCAAACAAAGGGGAGCACAACGATTACAATAATGGAGAGACAAGGTCGGCAATGACAATCCATTCAGGAGGAAGGAGATCAAGTCGAGCGTTCCTGGCGATCCAATCAGCCAGCTTATTGAAGCGACGAGGAACAAACTCGATGGAAATCCAAGGAGAGGCACAGAGAATGGAAACCACCCGAGCAAGGGAAGCCCGGCATTGCCAGGGCCAGAGGCTCGGATCCTGTCTTAGTGCAAACGTCAAGCGCTGACAATCAGAACGGACACACGTAGGGACAGGATCTTGTGCCGCCCAGATAACTGCATTAAGAATCGCAAACGCTTCCGCTTGTAACGGAGAAGAACAAAAGAATCTCTCAGCCTTCCCGTCGATAACCTGACCGTGGGAGTTTGCAATAGCAATCCCATATGCCGCCACCTGTGCATCAGAAACAAAGGAACCATCACAATGCACAACCTTACTGAAAGGACCAGGCGGTGAAAAGGTCGTCGAACGAGAACTCCCAAACTGAGCAGGCAAACCAGCTGAACTTAAGGAGGGATTAGCTATGGATCCAATCCTAGCTTCTTGAAGATTCAAACCATCACGTTCGGCTAAAATTGCCACAGAGGGCGGAGAGAACGCCCGAGCCTGGAACACCCACCCATTTCGGGCAATCCAAATATTCCAGAGGGAACACACAATTTTGGTAATTTGGGCAACGGAGACCCTGTCTTTAAGCCCAAAGAACCAATCCACAAAGCAAGATTCCTCCGAAGGGCTCACATTTACCAGACCAAGCCGAGACCAAGTTTCGCACGCCTTAGAGCATTGGAAGAAGCAGTGCATAAGCGTTTCCTCCTGACCTTCACATATAGGACACAACGGATTGGGAGCACACTTGCGAGCAAACAGCCTCCCTCGAGTTGCAATTGCATTTTTACAACACTTCCAGATGAAGAACCGGAGCTTGGGAGGAAGCTTGAGATCCCATAACCATTTCCAATCATCTCTATTTGGCCGAGGAGAGGCGGTCACATCATTTGTCGGATTGGAATCTCGATTTTCACGGAACAACCGGTAGGCAGACTTAACACTGTAACCACCTGACTCAGAGAGACACCAGACCCAGCTATCCTTAGTAGATAAGGGACCGACTGGAACTCTGGCAATAGCACACGCAATCTCATCAGGCACCAGGTTCTGGATAGCATCCAGCTTCCAGCAACGGGAGTCACGGTCAATCCAGTCACTAACTTTGGATGGTTCCAACCCCAAGTGAGAGAGGTTGAAACCTGGAATGGACGGAAGCCAAGGGTCGCGATGGAACCAAGAGTCCTCCCCAGACATAATCCCTTTAACCAACCCACTCTTCATATGTTCTTTTGCCTCACACAGGCCGTTCCAGATCCAGGAGCTCTTTCGACCCTTCGTTGCCGAGAATAACTCATCATTTGGAAAGTAAAGCCCCTTCAGGAGCTTCGCCCACAAGGCATCAGGATTGTCAAACATTCTCCAAACCTGTTTGCCAATAAGCGCAAGATTAAAGAGGTGGAAGTTCTTGAAGCCCAATCCTCCTTCTTCTTTAGGTTTTTCCAGCTCCCTCGCATTGCACCAATGGATGCCCTTTCTCCTCATGGATCCCGACCAGAAGAACCGCTTCAGGATCGAGTCCATTTTGTTCGTAAGGTTCAAAGGAAGCAAGAAAACACTCATGATAAAGGTTGGTAAAGCTTGGATGACTGCCTTTAGCAGAACTTCTTTCCCCCCAGGAGACAGTAGAAGGCTCTTCCAAGAATCACCTTTCTTTTCCATACGCTCCAGCAAGAACCTGAAGGTTTCTTTTTTTGATCTACCCTACTCAGTTGGAACCCCCAAATATTTATCATGACAGATAGTTGGTGGAAATCCAAATTTACTGCTCACCAGAAGACGGATAGCTTGGGGAGTGTTCTTACTAAAAAATATCGAAGACTTGGACGCATTGATTTCCTGTCCAGTGGTGCAACCATACATTTTAATGATCTCCAGAATTCTATCCGCTTCCATAACACTTGCTTTCCCAAAAATGACAGTGTCGTCCGCAAACAAGCAGTGAGAAATTCTAGGGCAGTTCTGATTGAGCTTGATTCCACGGAGATCACCTTTCTCAATACCCTTTTCAATTAGGAGAGATAGGGCATTGGACATAAGAATAAACAAGAAGGGAGAAATCGGGTCTCCCTGGCGGATGCCCCGAGACGGCACAAATGGCTCAGTAGGGTTACCATTCAGAAGGATAGAGAACTTGACTGTCCTGATACATGCACGGATCCAACCTCTCCATTTATCCGAAAAACCATAAGCAAGCAGGATCGAGTCAAGTCCATCCCAATCCACTAAGTCGTAAGCTTTTCTCATATCCAGCTTAACCATCATATCCCTGTCACCGGATCGGCGATTTTTGAAATTATGCAGCATCTCATGAACAATAATGACATTGTTCTGGATAAGTCTCTCACCTGTAAAAGCTGCCTGCATCTCAGAAACTAAACCCGGTAGCCACTTCTTCATTCTACTCGCCAGAATCTTAGAAATAATCTTGTATCTGAAATTGCAGCAACTAATAGGGCGGAACTGTGAGATCGTCTCCGGAGCAAGAACCTTAGGGATAAGGGCAATATGAGTGTCATTCCAACCCTGTGGCATAATCGAAGATCTGAAGAAATCCATCACTTCCCTACAGAAGTCTGGTCCAATTTTGCTCCAAAACTTACGGTAAAACGACCCAGCAAACCCGTCAGGCCCTGGTGATTTCGTAGGACCAAGGTCAAACACCGCAGCTCGAATCTCTTCAACAGTTGGATCCTTGTCTAAGTCCAAATTCATTTCATTTGAAACCAACCTAGGGAAATCATGTAGGGCATCATCATTAAGGTCTTCTTTCTTGGTGAACAACGCTTGGTAGAAACCCAAAACATGATTCGAGAGATCTTCAGGTTGGGAGATCGAGTTCCCGTTATCATCCTTAAGAGTAGAAATCTTGTTTCTAAGCTTTCGGAGAGAGGTGGAAGCATGAAAGAATTTATTGTTTTGGTCTCCCACATTAAGCCAATCAACCCGGGACCGTTGACTCCACAACAATTCATCATCCTTCCAGATTGCAGCAAGCTCATCCATAAGGCCTCTTTCTTCCTCAATAACTTCCACAGACCGATCAAGTAAAAGAATATCCCCCAACCTCTTCTGGATTTCCTCAGCCCTTTTATTCTGATCTTTAAACATCTGTCGGGCCCATCGAGTCAAATCCTTCTCGCATTTCTGTAGTCGATCATGGCAAAAGCCCCCACCTTCCCAATTCCGGTTAATAATATCAACACACTCCTCATTTTGAAGCCATCTGGTATCGAATCGAAATGGAGCCCTTGACTTGCATCGGTTCCCTTCAAATTCCAATCTCAATGGACAGTGGTCAGACTCAATTGGCAACTCATGGAAAATCATATCATTATTGAACATGGAGAACCACGAAGTAGAGCAAAGTCCCCGATCAAGCCTTTCCTCAATACGACGCGTCCCTTCTTGGTTGTTTTTCCACGTAAAGGGATAGCCCTTAAACCCCAAATCGATTAGACCGTTATCAGCAACAAAAGATTTAAAGGGCAAAGTAGAAATATTTCGAGGCTCATTCCCACCCTTCTTCTCTTCCGCAAACAACACAGCATTCATATCCCCAATAACCACCCATTTATCATCAACATTAGACCTCAGGTTACTAATTTGATCCCAAAAGTCCCTCCTTTGAGCCGGATCCGACGGGGCATGAACAAACGTGATAAAAAACCCCCCATTAACATCAACAAAAACATCGATAAAATAACAACTACTATCAAGGATTGTGATGGGTAAGCCCGACACCCACCAAAGAGCTAAACCACCAGCAATCCCAATCGGATTGACATAGAATTCCTCAGCAAACCTCAAACCTCTTCTTTTAGACTGCATATAAGATTCTTCCTTCTTAGTCTCGGACAGAAAAAGGATAGTCGGATGGTGTTTCTTAACCAACTTCCTAAGTTGTCGAACTGTGGGGGTCTGCCCGAATCCCCTACAGTTCCACACAATAGCATTCATGGGACCCCTGGTGGCTTGGAATCGGCCACCAAAACCACAGCAAGATCGGGTTCAAACCCTGGTGGGAAAACAGCATCATCATTGGCTTCATTTTCCCCAGTTTCAATTTGAGCAGCATTCTGTTCATTCCCCTGGTCAGTGAAATGGCGACCAGAAGTCTTCCTCTTCTTCTTCTGGACCCGTGGGCTAATGTTTGCAGTCTGCCTGCCTTGTCTATTTGGGCTTAAGTAAGCAGCATTCTGGGCCTGACTTGGGCTATGGAAATAATTGTGGTTGAAGGTGAAAAGATTCTGGGCTTGGGATGGTAATGGGCTTAGGTTGTTGAACCCAAAGCCCGGTGGAGGGAACAGGCACTAGGGTTGAAGTTGAGGGAAAGATGCGGCGGAGGGGAATGGTTGAAACCGAACAAGTTTCTGGCCACACCAAATCCTTGGGATGGGGAGGGGAAATTGACAGGGTTTTGGGTAAAAATTGGGTGGCTCTGGGGAGATGGTGAGAGGTTGGCAGAGTTATGGAGGAAATTTGTTGATGGGGACAGGGAGAAGTTTTGAGCAAAGCTCGAGTGGGGCGACAGGTCAGTGACAGGGAGGTTTACCGCAGGGTGTGGGACCGTCGGCACAGATGACGGGATGGCTCCGGTCATGGAGTTCGGCGGCGACTGACGATGGCCTCCGCTAGGGGATACTGAAGTCGACGCCGCGTCGCGAATCACCACAGCTTCGCCTTCTCGTTGTTGGTACGATCGCGGCGAGACAAGCGGAGAGCTAGCCCTCAACCATGGTCCCCAACGCTGGATTGCTGGAGGCTGGATCCCATTCTCCTCATCGATCCTCCTCTGATCACATTCCAATCTGGTATGTTCGATCCCTCCACAGTAGTAGCAAAGTGAGAATAACTTCTCAAATTTAAATTCGACCCAGGTTCTCTTCTGTTGATGGCGGATGTAGAATCCATCTGGAAGTGGCTTCGAGGTGTCCACTTGGACGAAAACCCTCACAAATTTCCTGTAGATATGCGATTGCAGAGCTGCTCGGTCAATATCAATGATCTGGTGGAACATTCTTCTAACCATGGTGATGTTGCTTTCAGATCTGTACGCTTCAGGGAGGTTGTGGATTTGGACCCAGAAATCAACCATTTTGAAGCTGATTTCCCTAGCCGTCTCCAGCCCAGACAGTTTCCTCACTTGCATCAGCGTGCCAGAGATCGGGCAAGGTCTCTCCAGCCAAATCGCTTCCATCTCTTCCTTCTTCTCGAAGTCCAGAGTGAAAACATTCTCATATACAGGTTGGATATTCGGCATCTCCTGGACCTTTGGCTTGGGATTGTCCACCCAGGCAGATCTTATCATGCCTCTCAAAGCCCTCAAGCTCACACTTCGCTCAGAGAAGACTTTAACAACCAAGGAGAAGCGATTGGTAAGTCTCTCAACATCCGGTATCATCTCTATATCCCATTCCCCTGCTTGATTGATCAGATCGTTCACACTCATGTTTTTTGTGTTTCCCTTCCCACTCTCTGTTTTTTTTGGGTAGATAGGAATAGTAGTTTGCTTCTGGTTGAGTAGAAGGACAAGGCAGATGGTGGTAATGTTAGAAGCAGGTCTTCCCCTTATTTTAAAGCCTTCTGCTTCTCTGTAATCCCCTTCAGCTGCATTTATTCCAGTGTTAGGTCTGATTGGACCGGGTATTATGACTGCCCCCAATCCCTTGGCTTTCTTAGTTGTTTCTGTAGAGTTGAGTGGCTCGAAATCCTTCTTCCACTTCATTAATGGGGGCTTGAAGAGACTGATATCTACATTTGTTCTTTTTATACCTTTGGACTCAGGGATCCAATAACTTCCTACCACCAAACGAGCAGAGAACCAGTAGCTCAAAACCATCAATCGAACAGAGCAGCAGGTCCGCCATAACTCCCTTTGCTGGAGTCCCTGTACCCGAACTCTGAACACCCAGCTGGCTTGGGGTAAGCACGCCTCTTCAGCATCAATTCCAGTCAGACAAAGATATCTTCTCACAGGGGGGGGGGGCAACAGTATACATCTTCAATGCCACCGAAGTAGTCATCAAAGGGTTCAGATCATCTCACTGGGGGAGGAGGATCAACATCTAGAACAGGGCTGGGAGACAGTAACGGCTAGAAAAGAACGGTTCAAAGAGGAGAGAGGGCAGAGCAAAAAGAGAAGAGAGAGAGTTTTTTCCATGGTAAAGGAAACCGGATCGTACCGGCCGGTTCAACCGGGTATCAACCATAAAACGATACGATACAGCTATTTGAGGGAAATTTTCATGCCGGCCGGTTTTTTAGATTATACCGACATTTCACGAAATACCGCCCGGTTTTAAACTAACCGGCGGTTCGTTGATAATAAAAAAAATTGACTGAACAACAAACTACATCGTTTTCAAAGAAAACGAAAAAAGAAGAAAAATCACTATTTCCTATTGCTACCTACCCTACCCAGCTCTTCGTCTTCTCCATCGATCTGTGCGGGTAGTCGGCGTTCGTCAATCGGGAGAAAGGGCTTGCCTCTCCGTCGCCTATGCCACGTGCGGCCTGGGGATCAGAAGAGATCAGAGAAGAACGCTCGCCTTCCCGGCGACCGCCGTCGAGTCGTCCTTCCCAGCAAGCAACGACCGCTCTTGGCTGAGGTTGCCCTTCGCCCACCGCTGATGAAAAGCCGATCCTGCCGAGATCTCCCCTCCAGCCGACGTTGTAATCTGTTGAGGAATTGGACAGAGGAATAGAGTAGGGGAGAGAACAGAAAATTTGAGATTGAGAGGAAAGGGGAAAGTAAGAGAGAGAGAGGGTGAGAGGGTAAGAGGCGTGCGTTAGCATGAGTCAGTGAAAGGAAAGAAAAATATGAAAGCAAAAACATAACATATTTTCTCTCTCTAAATTATATTAAGTGCTTTCTCCATGAAAGCTTTCCAGCAAACTTCGACAGATTTTGTTTTTCATTTTTTTCTTTTTCTTTTCACCAAAACAACAAAACCGCTTCATTCCCTTTTTTTCAACAACTTTTCCAATATTTTCCATAATAAATTTATATATTTATTTACATTACTTATAAAAAAATAAGACTTCTTAATCTATTTTTTTAACGAGACTTTTTAAAGTGTTGTTTAGGCATATATCAATATGTTCTTTGCGAAGGAATGTAATGAATAATGAATAATTATTTCTCAAAATAAAATTATATAAAAAGGAAAAAGGAGAACCAATACCAAAATTTATACCAAATGCACCACAAAATTTACCTTCCCATTTGGGTATGTGTGACAGTTCTATAATAATTTAATATTTTATTGCCGGTATATTTCGGTATAGTCCGGTATTATTCCGAAACGGTACTCTGATTTTGACGGCACGATTTTTTTATAAAAAAATATTTTATTATTACAAAAACGGTATTTACCGGTACGAAACGATTGAACCACGGTTGTACCATAAAATACCCTACCATAAAGAAATCCGGTATGATGTCCGGTACGGTTTCCTTTACCATGGTTTTTTCCAACCCTGACTTTAAAAGCCCAACAGAGTTTACAAGTTTACAACACAAAATGACTCCAAGTTCACCAAATAAGAAATTATGCATCAATACTCAAACAAGTCCATGACCATGACTACACCTTGTTTTTCATCACGGTTAGAGACCCGACACTTTCTTTGCAAGATTATAATTCAGTAAAATTTAGAAAGTTTTCTAATAAGTACGTCGTGGCTATCATATTGCAGATCCTTGCTCCTGCTTTCTGAGGTTTAATATGCATATAAAATAAAACAACAAAGCAATCAAAAACCAAAACGAACACATGATTAGGCAAAACAACATATGGGAATTATTTTCTGGTTAATTAATAACTAAAATCTCATGTCATATGTAATAATCAACTTAATTAGAAGGCGTGGCTATTGGAATTTCAAATTACTACTATCAAATACCATAGTGTTATGAAATTTATGTATCCTCGTCTTCAACATGCAACCAAAGGCGGAGCCATGCGTTTTAAATAGAGGTGTTCAAATGGTATGAGTGGCTACAACATAACCATTTATGTCTAAATGTTTTTAAGCACGAAACAAAAAAATGTATCCTCACCAACCAAATTACATAACCATTTGCCCATTCACTATCATTTTACAAGCAATAATAATATTGCCACCAAGCCTGTTCTTAGATGTTGAAGGCAGGGATGCATCATTCTGAAGCTCGTCTATTTTCTTCAAGCCTGTTCGTTGCCGTTTTTGTGGTCTTCGGGCTCCTTGCGGACTTCTTTTCTCCCGTTGTGGCGTTGGTCCGGTCGCTGCATGGTGAGCTGGTGGTCGGCGGTTGGTTTTTTGGCGGCTCCGTTCGGATGGTAGGCGGCGGCAGGTTGGAGAAGAGATGATAGCTAGAATTGGTGTTGGTAGTTGTCTTTAGGGTTAATTTGGGCTCACTGTACGGGCTCTGGGTTTTGGGCTTCATTCTCGATTTCTTTTTGAAACATTTGTAAGGGCTTTGTTTATGGGCTTTCTTTTTCCCTTTTGATTTCTGCTATATCTTTCCATGGGTTCTACCCTAAACTTTGTACTCACTTATGAAGTGCAATATATGCAGCTTTTTGTAAAAAAAAAAAGCATATCATATAAGATCTTTGCACACAAGGTTAAATCATTCATCATCATGGTCGGCAATCAATGCTAACTTTAGCAGTCATATAAGCTGTTTTCCTCAAAAATTCTCCTGAGATCACCAAACATATATGTTTTCCTCCAAAATTCTCCACATACCCTCTTGGTTCAATGATTAAATAATCGATAATCAATCACTAGTTAGGTTCAAATAAGTTGGAAAAGTGCCGGAAAAAAATCTTCTCTTGCGCAGATATGTCTGGAAACATCCGACGGCCCTAGGAACTCAATGTCTTTTCTATCAGGTGAATCTACATACACTAAGTTAGAAGCCTTCCCCGACAACCTCATCTTCAAATTTTTTTTTCTGATGGCAAAAGAGCGTCCATGTCACCTTCTATGTACTTATTCTTCAAGTCATTCAGATCACTAAACCAACCTACGCACAATCAAAACCAGAGAATTATTTAAAATGAAAGATGAGCAAAGTTGTTCAGGGAGGGCTGTAGCAGCACTGCAGCAGCCTCCAATCGAATTATCAAGAGAGAAAACAGAAAAGGGGAAAACAGTGATATACTTGAGACTTTTGTTTACCTGATTGGTATAGACTCGCGGCTTTATTAAAATCGTACATAGCAATCTCTATATCTGATTCAGAATAATGATCGACACATCCCATCAGAAGCTCCCTGATGCACTCGACATCGGTCATAATTTTATCATCATGTTTTCTTGTTGACAAACTCTTCATTATCGTAATAGCATGGATCTTAGAATTAGATGATTTCACGAATCGATAATAGATCAAGAAAGCTTATCTCGATCCATGAAGAGAGCGGCGGCAGTGGCAAGAGTAGTAATCACCAGAATTGAGTTTCTCCATCTTGACCACTCTAGGTTTTAGGTTTAGAGATTTCTGTAATGGCTAAGAAATTCTACGTAATGAGTTGAGTGAGGACCAATCCTAGCACTTCTTTATATAGACCTACCATCAGTAGTATATTAGAAATTTACCTTTAATTAACATAACCAATATAAGATTTACCTTATATATTAAACCATTAAGTGATAATTACACTTGGGCCACAATTATTCCCCTGTGACCTACGGGAATAGGCTTACATTCTCCCACTTGGCCCATGTGTCATTATATATATCACATGGCCTAATAATAAACATAAGTGTGCACATCATAAGATAAATCTGTCATAATATTTGGTTCACAATAAAGTCACAATCAAGTATGAAAGCTAGATTAAGATCATGGCGGTTGTATATCAATTTATCGACATATTCCCTTCACTATACCACAAAACCAGTCTCATGCTCAATATGACACATAACAAGGTAGTCATAATGGTCCAACAACAATGTCTTCCCTAAAGACAAAAATCTTGTTCTGTTCACATAATGTATACCGATCATAATAAATAAAACAAGATTCATAACTTTATTTCAGAAACAAAATTAATGAGCTTTAGACCTGGCAATCGGGTCGGGTTGGGTAGTTTCAGATTGAGAACCTCGGTTACGGGTTGGGTCATGTTTGGTTGACTTATTTCGGTTTAAATATTGACCCAACCCATTCGGTTTCGGGTCGGGTTACAGGTCATTTCGGGTTATGAGCGTTCTCAGAAACAATATCAAACATGCTTCATATTTTCTTAAAGAACACAAATTTTCACATATGCATGACAATAGTTTACCTAACACATGCCAATTAACATATTTTCAAATCCTCCCACACTAATGAAATGAATATAAATTGCGCAAATCGTCAAAAAACAATCACAAGAGTAAATGAGTAATACTACTACAAGAAACACATGATATTTGATTATCCTTAAACTCCAAACATGTCATTCAAATTCTTGTGTTTTTTTAAACATCTCACTAATTTATGAATGCTTTATCATATTTTGGGAGTAATATATTAAATGGAACGGGTATAACGGGTCGACCCGCTAACCCATCCAACCCAACCCAAAAAATAACGGGTTAACGGGTTCGGATGATTCGGATTTTGGGTTACAAAAATTTCTAGTTTTCGGGCGGTTTCGGGTCGGGTTGTAATTTGTCAGGTCTAATGAGCTTGAAGTGTTAATCCATGAAACATAAAATAACTTTAGTCATGACGTCCTATAATCCCCATCCTTCGACATGTTCAGTAAATGTCTTAAGAGGCAATCCTTTTGTTAATGGATCTGCAATCATAAGTTGTGTGCTAATATGCTCGATCGACACCCTTTGTTCTAAACTTCTTCCTTAACGACAAAGTATTTCACCTCCATATGCTTAGCACCCTTCGAATACTTGTCATTCTTAGAGAAGAATACTGCTGCAGAATTATCACAATAAATTTTCAGCGGCTTGACGATAGTGTCGACGATTTCAAGTCCAGAAATAAAATTCTGCAGCCAAAAACCATGATTCGTAGCTTCATAACAAGCTATGCATTCAGCTTCCATAGTGGATGTGGCAATAACAGACTGCTTCGCCCTCCTCCATGAAATTGCCCCTCCGGCTAGAAGGAACAAATAGCCAAAAGTAGACTTTCTGGTATCTACACATCCAACATAATCTGAATATGAATATCCAATCACCTCAAGGTGATCAGATCTCCTAAAGGTGAGCATGTAATCTTTTGTTCCTTGCAAATACCTTAGTACCTTCTTTGCAGCTTTCCAATGATATACTCTTGGATTACTTTGATACCTGCCCAGCATTCCGACAGCAAAACTGATGTCTGGTCTGGTACAAGTTTGTGCATAATTCAAACTTCCAACAATAGATTCATAAGGAATGTGTTCCATTTGCTTCTGTTCCAATTCATTCTTTGGACATTGTTTGAGACTAAATTTATCTCCCTTCTGAATTCGAATAACATTTGCAGAGTATTCAACCATGTTGTATCTCTCTAGGATCCGGTTAATGTATGATTTCTAAGACAATCCTAACATTGCTTGTGCTCTATCACGAAATAATACTATTCCAATCACATAGGATGCTTCACCCAAATCCTTCATTTCAAAGTTCTTAAAGAGAAACTCCTTGGTTTCATGTAATAAACCAAGATCATTAGTAGCAAGCAAGATATCGTCAACATACATAACAAAAATTATAAACTTACTCCCACTGATCTTCAGATATATACATCAATCGACGATATTTTCCTTAAATCCAAAAGATGTGATGGTATCATTGAACGTAATATACCATTGTCGGGAAGTTTGTTTAAGTCCGTTTATTGACTTTTTTAATTTACACACCATATGTTCCTTTCCCTCAACCACAAAACCCTCATGTTGATCCATATAGACTGCTTCATCTAAATTCACATTCAGAATGGCGGTTTTCACATCCATATGGAGCTCTAGATTATAATGAGCTACCATTGCCATGACAATCCTCAAGGAGTCTTTCTTAGAGACGGATGAAAATGTCTCTTTATAGTCAACACCACTATTATGAGTAAAACCTTTGACAACAAGCCTGGCCTTGTATCTTTCGATATTGCCATTAGAGTCGTGTTTGGTCTTGAAGACCCATCTATTACCAACTCTTTTACAACCCTCAGGCAAATCAACAAGGTCCCAAACTTCATTTTTATCCATAGATTTCATCTCTTCTTTCGCGGCATCTAACCATTTATCAAAATGCTCACTTTTCATGGCTTGTGAAAATGAAACTGGATCATGATCGAGTCTTAAATCAGATTCTAACTCTTGAAGATAAACCTCATAATCATAAGAAATTGCAGGTCTTCGATTTCTTGTAGACTTTCTTAATGCGATTTCTTGTGGTTCATCTATGTTAGGTTCATCTCAATAGCAATATTAGGTGGTGCTTGACCGTTCATTTGTTGTTCTTGCAAATCATTATCATGCTCAATATGTGCAAGGCAACAACTTGAGAAGAAGGTAAAGGCAAAGATATTTGCACTCCAACTTCTTGAATTTCCACATTACGTGGCTCTAAGCTCCCACTAACTTCGCAATTCTTAGTGAACCTAGCATTTCTAGTTTCAACAATTTTCGTAATATGGTTAAGACAATAAAATCGATACCCCTTAGATTTTTCTGGATAACCAATGGAGAAACCACTGATTGTTCTTGAGTCCAGTTTCTTTTCATGTTGATTATATATTCTTACTCCGCTGGGCAACCCCAAACATGCATGAGACACCCTAACCCGGCCGGATACTAGTTTTACCAAAATACCCCTAATAAACCATGAATAAAATAAGAACTGAAAATACTTAGAAAAATAGCGGAAACATTTCATAAATAACTTTAATAAATACTGAAAATAACTGTCATTACTTAAACACAAAGCCTGACACTTGGACAAACTCAAATCTTAAAATCTCAAAATGATCTCCAGTCTATACTCATAATCATAAACTGAAACAACTAAAAAGTCTCTAATGCTACTGCTTCCTGAAAGCCTTGCCCAAACATCCTCTGTGGCGCTTGTACTACCCTCCTCTAGCTGGCTGCCCTCAAACTGCTCCTCTCGAACTCGCTGCTCTCTAACTCCTCTTAGTCCTCTTCAAACTGGTGAGTGAGTTGGGGTCAGTCTACGCCCTTACGTTTAACATATTATTAATACTTGATCACTTTACTTAACTTAATAGAAGTTGTTTTGTACTTCCACTATTAAAAATCTTAACTCTTAAAACTCAAATCTCAACTTATATTTTTGACTGACACGGGGATCCCTCACTAGCTAGTCCGGTTGCCAACTCATACGTATGAGAAGCCATTCAGACTTTCCTTAAACTTAAACTTATCGTGGAAGGCTCTTCTTCCACGATTCTCAAGAGCATAACTGCTGCTCATCTAAAAAGTCTTAAGAGTAACTGCTGCTCCATCTCGAAATCTCAAATGGCAACGGACTGACGCTAGTGACTAAAAACTCTTAAAACGGTTTTACCTTCTTAAAAGTGAAGTACTCCTTAAAAGAAAGCGTGTTCTTAAACTTCAACTTACTTATAAATAAAACACGCATTATAATATGTACAACTGGAAGCATAAATCACACGCAATCACATGCATCAAATAAACACACAAAGGCAAGTATAGCACATAGCGGTTAATCTTAAAAACTGAAATACCGTAAGGCCTAGAATTTACCCCCTTTACACTAACCTTAACGTAACTCGAGCTCCTTCTTTACTAAGGAGGATACCCCCATGAATTTCGTATACTTCTTCATGCCTCCTTCCTGTAGCACACGCCCCATGATACACCTTAGTTATCCGAATTGCCAAGCTTATCGTGTTCATAGACATCTCAATTGCCTTTAGGTAACCTAACCTTAACCTCCATCATGAAAAGATACACGACAAACAAAATACCCTTGGCACCTGATCCATCTTTTAGTTAAGCTGGACATTCACCCCTTCCAGTCAAATCCAAATTCCTCCCATGTTTAGTTAATACAGCGAACAAGGTCATGCAATTCTCCTATTTGATCCCCATAACTAAGTTACTAATTCTAACCCAGTGTGATTTAGCTCCACGCACAAAATCTTGTAGTTTTGGGTGCTGAAAGTCTGACCCATCGTCAATTCCTTAATGATTAATAATCATCATCGACATCAACCAACAACCAACCAGCTTAGCATAACATGGATCTTACCTCGATTCCAATCTCTTTCAGTACCGTTACGGCAGCCCGCATCACCATTGAAGCCGTCGAGTTCTACATCCGACTCTGCCTTCCTCTTCTTTTCCGCTCTCTCACAGTTTCTCTTCGCTTCCTTCTTTGTTTGCCGAGTTTCCATGCAACAGGGAACGCAAGCTCCATCGCTAGGAAGCCTCAAGCCAAAGAAAGAAGAGGGTTACAGGGGGGAAGAGAGACTAAGAGGTGGTAGGAGAGGTCGAGGCCATCACCTTTCTAGATTAGGTGAGGCCTCGCTGATCATCAAACATGAGGGGTTGGAGATCTTCTGGTGGTATTTCTAGTTCATACATATCGTAAGGATAGACGAGACTGTGCTTTGAGAGCCAGTCCGCGACTCTATTCCTTTCCTGGTATGTATGAACTAAATTCACCATCCAATCTTGAGCGATCTTCCGTCTAATAGCCGTGAGCATGGCAGCATATGGGTGAAGAGGGTCAGTCTTGTGGTTCACCAGTTGAATGGCCACTTGAGAATAAGTTTTTACAATGAGGGCTCTGCATCCGTTGTTCCAAGCTAGTATGGGCCCATGATAGATAACCCATAGCTCGGCCATGGCTGCAGGGTAAGAACCCAGGCTTGTGATAAAGCCACTTATCCACTCGCTGTTGTTATCCCGTAATACGCCACCTGCCCCTGCAATCCCCTGCGTCTGATTTGCCGCACCATCCACATTTAGTTTCCGCCAATCTGGATATCGACCCGATTAGGAGGTGTATTAGTCCTGCCGATCAGCAAACTTGGTGCTTTCCAAGCTCGGAACCAGAGGTCCGTCTTAATCCAAATGGAATGAAGAAGGGAGAGGGCAGACAATGTTTTACTCAATCCATTAAAGGCTCCTTCGTTTCGGTTTTTCCATAGGCACCACAACGCTATGAGGAAGAACACATTCCAAGGAAGATCGGCATCAAGGGTCTCTTCTTTCGTTAAATTCCTCTTCTACCAATCATCCCACTGCCAGCTAAAGAAATCCAACTGTGAAGATTGCCACATCATGCGACTCCACAGGTAAGCAGCCGGCGGACAGTCCCTGAAAAGATGATACAGAGTTTCCGTATGGTTGGAACACCTATAGCAAGAGGTATCTTGAGTCAGATGACGTTGACCCCTTAGCTCATTTGAGCTGATCCGTTCCTGAGCCAATAGCCACGCAAAACAACGGATCCGCTTTGGAACGGCGAGCTGCCATATCATCTTCTACCACTTCTTCTCGTTGCTGGGTAGCAGCTGTTGCTGCATAAGATACGCACTTTTCATCAAGAACCTCCCATCTGCATTTAGGGTCTAAAAAAGGGTATCATCTTTCGTCGCAAGCGGATCCACCGCGTGAGTTGTAATCTGTCGTTGGGTCTCCAAGGGGAGTAGAGTGCCGAACTTCTACGTCTTCCAGTTCCCTTCTTCATCGACATAGTCCGCCACCACAACATTTCGATCTTCATCTGGAATCTGACCCATTGCTAACTCTTGGAGGGGTACCTGTGTCATCCAGATATCAGACCAAAATTTAGTGCTATTTCCTTTATGAATGTTCCAAGTGCACCCTTTTTTGGATAAGTGAGACGCTTTCATGAAACTAGACCACGTATAGGAACTTCCCTGAACATGTCTCATAAGTTTAGTGTTGCTGCGGCCTTTCCCATATTTCGACTCCATCAACTGAACCCACAAGGCTTCTTTCTCCTTGATGATGCGCCATCCTCCTTTGGCTAGCATTGCGAGATTCACTTGTCTCGTTGATCAGATGCCAAGTCCACCATTATCCTTCGGCTTCAGCAGCTGAGGCCAGCCCACAAAGGTAAGGTTTCGTCTTGTCCTCCGTATCTCCCCATATGAAGCTTCTGTTAATCCTATCAAGAGACCTGCACAAACCCATAGGAAGCAATTCTGTCTGCATAAGATAGATGGGATAGAGGCTGAGATTGACTTAACCACTGTGATCCAGGCAACTAAAGTGCTTAGTCTTCCAAGGGGCAAGTTTCCTCTGGATCCGGAGCATGAGATCTTGATATCTTGCTTTGGTAACTCTATTGTGAATCCCCATCACTCCCAGATACCGCCCGAGGTTGACCGTAAGGGGAATTTCGGCTCGTTGAGCGAGTCTTCTAGAAATATGTCTCTCTATATTTGCAGACACAAACATCGATGACTTGCTGTAGTTAACTCTCTGGCCTGAGCTATGACAGAACTCATCAGGACACTGTTTCACAATCCGTATCTGAGCACTCTCTGCCTCTGCAAAAAGGAATAGGTCATCGACAAAAAATAGGTAAGATACCATGGGACCGTCCAAAGTCTATCCTGGATAGCTTGATCAATCCTATGAGAAAGTCTTTCCATGGAAAGAACAAAAAGATAGGGTGAGAGAGGGTATCCCTGACGAACGCCACGAGTGGGGGTAATTGGGGCTGAAAGTTCGCCATTCCAAAGGAGGCACATCCTATTATTCTCAACACAAAACATGATGCAGTTTATCCAAGAGCTAGGGAGGCCAATTTATTTTAGCGTGTCCTGAAGAAAGTCCCATCGAAGTCTATCATAAGCCTTCTCAAGGTCTATGTTAAGCACCATGCCTCTTTTCCTGCCTTTTTTTTTCTCCCGAGAGTATGAAGCTCTTCCTGAAAAACAATTATATTGTCGGTAGTCTACCTCCCTAGGATGAAGCTGCTTTGACGGGTAGACACCAACTTCCTCATAATCGGCTTCAAGCGACTGGTAATGGCTTTTGTGACCGCTTTGAGGCATACATTGTTGAGGGAGATCGGGTGTAGCTGATTAACCATCTCCGGGTGCTCCACTTTTGGGATAAGAACCACTGTAGATTCTACACTTTATCTGGAAGCATCCCTGTAGAGGAAAAATTAACAGTCATGTCAATGAGAGCTTTCCCAACAAGATTCCAAGCTTTTTGATAGAAGATAACCTGGAAATCATTGTTCCCTAGCGCTTGGAAAGGTTTTATATCCTATATGGCTCTATGAATATCCTCTCCTGTGAAGGGGCGGAGTAGAAGCAGGAGGTCAGTTTGCCCAATCTCGGAAATGCTTGATTGGGCATGTTATCAGTGTAATCCAGGAATTCCTGCAGGTAAAGCACAGAAAAAATAAAAAACTAAAGCTTCCAGTTCTTGGGGATCAGTCACCCAATCTCCATTGTTGGCTTTCAAGCTTTCAATCTTATTTCTCTTTCTTCGAATAATGGCTTGCTGTTGGAAGTACGCTGTATTCCTCTCCCCGAATTGAACCCACTGCTCTCTCGAGCGCTGGTACCACATGATTTCTTCCTTCTCCATAACTTCTTCCAGCTCCTTGTCGAGTTTTCTTTGGAGCTTAAGAAGTCTCGGAGAGAAGCTGTGCGCCACCTTTGTCTGAATTCCCTGGATCCGACTAAGAAGTCTCTTCTTCTTCTGATGGATATTACCAAAAGTGGACTGATTCAAAAGGGTAAGTTTCTTGGCCACATCCTGAAGAGCTTTGGGTAACGGAGCTTGAGGATCCCAACTGTTGGCCAAAAAAGCATCAAAAGTTTCATGAGTAAACCAAGCACCCTCAAACCGAAAAGGACGAGAGCTAGAAAGGTTAACTCCCTAATTTCCCATTGTCGTCAAAACTGGATGGTGATCGGAGTTGAGGCGCGGCAAATGACTGACGGAGCTGCTGGGAAAGAAAGTGTTCCAGGCTGAATTGCAAAGGCTTCTATCGATCTGACTAGCTTTATATGAATTAGGATGTTCTCCTCTCGTCCAAGTAAAATGAGGGCCGGAGTACCCTAGATCAATGAGACCAGCCTGATTGATTCGATCATTGAAATGTTTGCAGCGTCTGTAGGTAGAGGCAGTAGCTCGTCCTGATTGCTCCGAGGGTGATCGGATAGCATTAAAGTCACCCGTTAGAAGCCAAGGCAACTCTGCCTCTTCACTGGTTCTAAAGATGGCCTGCCAAAGGAATCGTTGTAAGCTTTGCTTCAGGCTACCATAAATGGCCGTTAGCATCCAGACGAGCGACGTCGGAGTAGACACCTTCACCGTAAGGTGTGGGAAACATGCTGACATTACGTCCACCGATAGAGAGCCAGCGTCCCAGCACAACCAAATCCCACCCTTTCTTCCATCATCTTCCACTCGCAGGATATTAGGGAATCCTAGTCGCCCACATGCTCTATCCGCCACATCCCCGATGATCTGTGATTCCAAAAGAATCAAAATGTCAGGCTTGTGACTACTAAAAATGAGCTGAAGAGCTCTAAAGAAGGCAGTGTTACCAGCACCTCCTACATTCCAGGACATAATTTTAAAATTGACTAAGGGATTCATAGACATAGAAAAAGCAAGATGAAGAGAAACGAAAACGCAAAGGGAGCGCGAAAGGGAGGAGGGTTATTCTATTTTTTTCTGGTGGTTCGGGCGTGGCCTGCACCTCGGCCGCAATTCGCACTTATGTCACTTGAGGGGTTTCTTATGCCGATTGGTTCTCCTTTGCCGCACCCGCACCCATCCAGGAAGCAATCTCCTGGAGCGTGAGTAAAGCCAATCCCGCCCTCGACTTGTTTCTCTTTTCTTTGACTGGAGTGCAAATCTACAGAGCCTTCGTAGTGATCGAACCCTGAGCTTTACGCGACGACTTGGACTTATTCTTCTTCTGAGAGTTTTTGTTCTTCATCCTGGTAGCCGCCGACGGGGCATCAGTGGTTTTTGTGCCCATCATCTGCATATCGTATTGAGGAATCTCCACAATCTGAATAGAATTTGCATTTGGGCCAGCGATTATGTGCGTACGCGGCGGGCCGGCGAGAGGGTGTCCGTCTGTCTGGGCCGAGGGGGTTGGGCTAAGACTAGAGCTGGGCTTCTCTTGAACCCCCACATTACTCCTTTCATGTTTCCGGTTCTGGGCTGGCTCTTTATTGGGTCCTCTCGCGAGGATGGGCTTAGCCTGAGGGATGAGGCCGAGCAGCCCTCTTCCGCTAGTAGCACTCTCCACACATTTGAGGTCCATCTTTTCTTTCCCTTTTTTGTTGTGTAACCGTTTGCCCTTTCCCCTTCTCCGCATAAGATTGTGTTCCCCCTTCTTCCCGTTGAGAATATCCTTCCTTATTTCCCCCATCTTTCCCTGCCGAGGTATCCATATCCCTGTGGATATTCCTTCCTTTCCCGTTCTTACTATTTCCCAGCTTGATCCCCTTGATTTGGTTTCGTATTTCCTTTTTCGGAATTGCAATTTCCGCGCCGAGATCTACGTGTAACTTGCATCCATGGGCCAAAGTCCTCTCTCTCCTCTGGTAGCAACGCCGTAGGGTTCTCCAGTTGGGTTCCTCTGTTCCCGGTGATGGCTTACGGAGCCGTTGACACTAGCTTGGGACAACAGGGAGGTTCTTGTACTCGATGTATTGCCACTGTCCGTCTAACCGAGTGCGCTTCATGACTGGTTTCGATAGATCAAGCTCCACTGCCATCCTGGTGAATTTCGCTCGTTGCTGGTGCAGAGTATGGAAATCGAGCTTGATCGCCCTTCCAATCATGTTTCCCAACGAGAACAGGACCTCCTTGTGATAGAAGAGGTCAGGAAACGCCGGGAACTGGATCCAAGCCACCATGGTGATACAAAAAGACCCAGGGACCCTCTTTCAACGCTCAAAAATAGTCAGTGTCACTGCTTAGTTTAACCAGGAAGCACTCCTGTCCTAGAGCCATGATCTCGAGAGGACCTGTCGGACGCCATAGGGCTTTGATCTTGTTGCTAAACGTCATGAAAGAGATGCTCAATCTCAGTGTTCAAACAACCAGCGTACGTTGCCATGGGATGTAGAGTCTCTCTTTAAACCATTCGACACCTTCAGCTTTGGTTCTCCATTGAAGGTTCCAGGGATTAGATCATGTTCACCAACCGGTGTCCATGAGCTCCTGGCTTATTGATCTCCAAAACCTGTCCGGACAAAACATTAGCATAAGATATAGGAGTTGTACCCGACCGTTCTAGTGAGAGTTTCTCCGGTGGCACGGGATAAACGATCATGTTTGTGTCACTCGAGCTGATCTGTGGGGGCTTGCTGGTTACAACAGCAGAAGGGGTCTGGTGGTCGCTCATAGCAGGCATGGGATGGTGTTCGTCTGGTGGCCTTCCCGAGGGATTCAGATTGATCGCCGGTGGAATATTCAGAGGCTCCATTTCAGAGAATTTCTTCCCGGAATATTAACAATTGAACTAATAGGAAGTTATATGCTCTGATGAAAAATTAACTCATTCTGACGACAAGGAGGTGGAATCAATTAAGTTGGGAAAGGAAAATGATTGCTGGTGGGATTGAGATGATACATGACGGATGCTTTCTTGGGACTTTGGGATGGAGTCTAAATCGGCGCCGAGAAATCCCGTCCCGCCGTCCAACCACTATTTATTTCTAGACATATACGTGACATACTTTAATTGGGGCGGTGCACAGCCTAGCTGGTACGCCGGGTGCACCTAAGTTTTTCCCGGGTTACAGCCTGTAGAGATTTGTGGAGAGCGAGCGGCGCCACATCTTTTCTCTATAGCGGCAGGCTGGTTAGGGATTTCCCCCTCTCGCCTCTAGCTGATTCGGGTTTTATATTGTGAGGATTGTATCCACTTTCGGTTTTTGTATGGGGAATCTAGATAACGCTAAATCACTTCTTGATTATATTCCTCCTCCTGCTGCTAGGGGTGTCATTTTTCTGACCCTTAGAAGGTTAGCAAGCTAACCGCTTCCGAGTTTTAACCCTTCGTCACTTCAGGTGACATGGTCGGAAGCTTGAAGAACTGGAAGACTACCTCAGCCAAGAAACCATTGAAACCTTAAGGGCCGTCCATTTCGATCCGATGACGTGGGAGGAAGACCAATTGCGCTGGAAGCTTACAACAAATGGCGCCTTCTCAACAAAGACGGCTTTTCAGGCTATTTCTCCTCACATCCCCTCGACATAGCAGCCTGCTTTTTGGAAGAGCATATGAAAACTTCATGTCCCAGATAGGGTACGAGTCTTTATCTCGATGGTAGTCAAGAATAAAATCACCACCAACAGTATAAGAAAGTTCAGGCACCTTTCCTCTTATGACAGCTGTCCTAGATGCGAGGGTACAGCGGAAATGGCCATCCATTGGCTCCAGGACTGTCTGAGAGCCCAAGCTATCTGGTTCAAGATCATCTCGCCCGACCATATTGATCAGTTTATGGCGAGTGATAGAGACAGGTGGCAGAGAAACAACGTAACTGACAACAAGGCGGGTTTTCGGCCAGGCGAGTGGGGAAGTTTCTTTAGTCTTCTTCTATGGTTCATTTTGAAATAACGCAATGAGAAAGTCTTCAGGGGAAAGACCCTTTCTGCTTCATCCCTATGCAATTACGTCGTGACCAAAGCCAAAGAGTGGGCTCATGCTTGGGAAGCAGCGAGCAGATCTCTGGACAAGAGCAGCAAACCAGCCCGGTTTGAAAAGCTCATTGGATGGTCGCCACCTACAACTGGTTGGTTTAAGCTAAACACTGATGGGGCAGCTCAAGGTCGCAGTGGAGACATAGCAGCGGGAGGGATCATTCGGGATAGCGATGGGGAGTGGATAGCGGGTTTTGTGCACATGATTGGTTCAGGCACCGCGATTTTGGCCGAGCTTTGGGGCATACTGCAGGGTCTTAAGCTTGCTTGGAAACACGAGATCCAGTTCTTGGAGTCGGACTCTGCATTAGCGTTGGAACTGATTCGACAACCTCACGACCTTGTTCATCTTCATGCCAGTATTCTCGGCGAAATTCGGCGCCTCCTTGGCCAGAACTGGGTGGTGCAACTGGGACATACATATCGAGAAGGGAATAGAGTCGTCGCGAACTGGCTCTCGAAGCACAGTCCCGTCTATCCCTTCGATATGTATGAACTGGAAGTCCCACCCCCGGAGTTAGCTCGGATTATTAGAGAAGATCTCATGGGAGTTAGCTTTCCCCGAATGGCGATTAGGGATGAGTAGTGTCTAGACTCCCCCTGCGCTTTTTTCCTCTGTTTTGCTTTGAGGTGATTTTGCCGCCTGCGCGCGTGTTTGGGGTTCTTGGTAGCGGGGGCTGCCGCTTGCCCCCTGTCTGTTTCAGGTTGTCTTTGGTGGAACTAAATTCTGTTTCCCACCTCCTTTCAATAAAAAAAGCTATTATATGTCTATTAGTAGGTAGAAGTACTCAAAAGTTGGGGCAAATTCGATTAGTAACTTATAATCATTGACCTATGACATAACTTTTTCCTCATGATGAATTAAGCGTATTATATCTCATTCATTTTTATTATTTTTATTTTTTATAAATAAATCAAATTAATTGTGTTCTACCAAAACGACATCCATTTTGATATATTTTCGAACAATACGTTATTGGAGGAATATTTTTAATCATAATATACCATGGTGGTACATAAGATGTGAAAATGTATCATGATGATAGGAATATATCGTAGTGCAGGATGGTGGTATACATTATAGTACATGAGATTAGTGGCGTAGCCATGATCTGATACAAGGGGTTCCAGTTTAAAAATATGTCATGGCCTTTTCATACTTTGACAATGTTAGCTATTGAGAACTTTATTTGTAATGTCTCATATAAAAGAAAATTTATGATATTATCGCTTATTTGACTTAAAATATTGAGAATTTTTTGAGGAAAGGTAGGTAAAGAGAGAATTAGAATTTAGTTGTGTTGGTGTTAATTTATTTCTAATTAGTCTTTGGTGAATTTTTAATAAAAAATTTAGTTTTTATTTTAAGTTGATAAAAAATATTAATTGTAACACCCCGATATTTGAGTGTAGGTTCGACCAAACGATTGGATCGACAATTACGTACGAAGCATGAAAATCGTAAATTAGAAATAATAATAATAATTATAATAACATTAATAACTAATGTTATTATTGTTATTATCTTCATCCTAATAATAACCATCCTCATCTGCACGTTACCCCAGCAACAACAAAAAGGATGGACAAAAAAAAAAATAGAAAGAGAGAGAGAAAAGAAACCCAAACACCATTACACTCTTACGCTCCCATCTAATTAAACGCAACCAAATTAATCTCCATTTCCTAATGTACCAATCTCTCTCCCCTCTCCTCTATAATTAACCAAAATGTTGGTTGTGGAAAAGGAATTCACCCGACCCCATATCTCTCGTCCTCTCTGCCCTAGCAAAACAAAGGCTGCAATAATCGACCAATAGCGACCCATCCATCTGCCTTGGCAACCATTTCTTTTTCAATCTGTAGCAGTAGCAGCAAGAAGCCTAGAGACAGCATCAAGAGAGCTGCCTCCATCGACGACAGCGTGTCCTCTGGCGTTTTAGAGATAAGGTCCCCGATCTCCCATGTCCCAAGTTCGAACCTTAAACTCTGTTTAACCCAACGAGCGCACACGATGATCGTACCTCCGACGACAGCCTCGGCGTAGTCGATCTCAACAAAGCTTCGAAACCTTGGTACCATCGTGGGGAGGGAGATTTCAGGAACATCCCGGTTTTGACGGAATTGAATTTCAACGTCGGACAAGGAAGATACGAGCCTCAAAAGCTTGGGGCGTGAACCGGATAGTTCAGGTACTAATCTGTCTATTCGAAAAGCATAAAGATTGTGGCAGTAATTTTGTTTCCTAGCGAGTATGTTTGATTTAATAATTTTAATAGAATTCAAATACCCATGAGTTTATCCATAATTCATTTGGGTGTTTTTAGAGTCAATTTTTTGTAATTATGAAAATTGGTAAGATGTCAATTTTAATAGATTAAATTACGGTTTGAATATCTTTAATTAATTTATTAATTTTTTTTGTGAAAAACTAGAATACTGTAGTTTGTTTTAAAGTTAAGATCGAGAATTTTAGATGTTGTTAATGTAGATATAAAATATATTTAGGTTGCAAGTCAATAGGAAGAAGGGTTAATTACTATGTAAATTATAGTTAATAATTTCAGTTTATGTTATGAATTATCCAAAGTCAGAATTTGGAGTTTTTAAGATGGAAAGAGTTTGTTGGAAATTTAGGAGATTTATTTAATGGATTTTTATGTTATTGGTAATAGGTTAAGTCTTGTGAATTTGGGGAAAGATTTTCAGTGTTTGAGAAAAATTATTTCAAGTGATTAAGGGTCTTTTTAAGGAATTTTGGGACTAAGCTGTGAGGACGGAAAACTCTAAGGAATACCGACTAAGAGTAATTAATCTCAATTGATAGGATTAAGGAAGCTATCAAGTTAACGATCTCTGCGTCCTACGAATTAAAGTATCGACACTTGAGAGGTGAGTGTAAAGGGGGTAAATTCTACGCCTTACGGTATTTCAGCTTTGAGGTTGACCGCTATGTGCTATATATGCCTTTGTGTGTTTGTTTGATGCATGTGATTGCGTCGTGATTTATGCTTCCAGTTATACATATGATAATGTGTGTTATATTTATAAATAAGTTGAAGTTTAAGAACACGCTTTCTTTTCAGAAGAACTTCACCTTCAAGAAGGTGAAACCGTTTTAAGAGTTTTAGTCACTAGCGCCAGTCCGTTGCCATTTGAGATTTTGAGATAGAGCAGCAGTTATGCTCTTAAGACTTTTAAGACGAGCAGGAGTTGTGCTCTTGAGATATTTTAAGATGAGCAGCAGTTATGCTCTTGAGAATCGTGGAAGAAGAGCCTTCCACGATAAGTTTAAGTTTCAGGAAAGCCTAGATGGCTTCTCATACGTATGAGTTGGCAACCGGACTAGCTAGTGAGGGATCCCAGCGTCAGTCAAATATTTAAGTTGAGATTTGAGCTTTAAGTATAAATTTTCAAACAGGTCGGGTAAAACGGGTCAGGTCGAAATTGCCATCTCTAGAAAGGACCTTCACCCTTAACTGGATTAAGTAAGTTGTAAGCCAGACATCAAACAGAGTTTCATCTCATATCTAATTATGTTTGTAAAATCATACCGAATCGAAGTTATATTGAAAAAGTTAGTGGTTGGGTATTTTATACTAAAATCGTGATTAATTTAACAGTTTTGTACCGCTAAAATCTCCTATCGTTTAGACTTCGATATGTGATATCTCGACCAGGTCGAACCGACCAGTACGATATGATTTCTTAAACCATGCGCATATCCTCAACAAGTACTTAACAATTAGCGGATCGTAAACATGAGCGCAAGAGATGAAAATCAGTTAAATCGGAACAAGTAGGAGCTACTTACAGAGAACCACAACTTCAACTTGCATGATGAACATACATAAACCCATGCATTATTAGAACACATGTGCATGATCTGAAATCTTAGATTCCGAATTAAACAATCTCTTATCAGCACAAGCTCCTCATCCTCAAGCTTCTTCCAATTCCAAGGAGGCCCAAATCCAAAACCAAAGGTCCCAAAACCCAACCTCTCATTTCCTCAAAAGAACTTCATTAACCAACCGATCCAAACCAACGGTGGATGACCCACCCGGACCAGTAGCTTCCCGAGCAAGTCCCGCCCAATCTTGTGCTTTCTTCCTCAAATTCTCCCCCTTCTCTCCCTTCATAAGCTCTCTCACTAGCTTCTCGACCGCCTCCCTCTTCACATCCTGCTCAATCTCCATTCCAACCCCCCACTCATTGCAGGCGAACTTGCAATTCGTTGGCTGGTCCGCGAAGACCGGCCAGCACAGCACTGGAACCCCGGCGGTCAAGGTCTCGATCATGGACGCCCACCCGCAATGGGTCAAAAACCCTCCAACCGCCGGGTGGTTCAGAACCTCCTCCTGCGGGCACCACCCAGAAATAAACCCGGTTTTCTCAGCCTTGTGTCGGAATTCTGGAGGAAGAGCTCCCGATGGGCCAGTAACAAGATCGGGCCGAATGACCCACAGGAAGGAAACATCACTATTGATAAGTCCCATTGCAAATTCAACCACATGGTTTTCCGTTATGGTGATGATGCTGCCGAAGTTGACATAGATGACGGAATTCGAGGGTTTGGAGTCCAGCCAGCGGAGGCAATCGATTTCTTCTGCCCACAAGCTGTAGCTGATTGCGTCGAGGTTTGGGTGACGAGTTGGTTCGGTTTGGTCGAGGAGGAGCTGCATCGGTCCGATGAAGTGGACACGGTTGGGCCCGTACATGGAATTGAGGGCGGCCAGGACTTCTGGTTCGAGGGCGTCGAACGTGTGGATGAGCAGGGCGGTGGCCTGGGCGACCATCTCGGCCCCTTCCATTAGGTTGTGGAAAACCGGTTCGTCCGGGTCGGTTGTCCGGATGAAGTCGGGCAGGTCTTTGAGCCTCATGTTCTTCATCCCGGGAATTTCCGTGGCCGTGTCTAGGTACCCGTTCGTCAAATAGCTTTTGTCTGCGATACCAGGAAGTTTGTTGAAGTCATGTGCACCCAACATTTTAAGTCGTATGGATTTTGCCTAGATCACTTATACTATGCTATACAGTATTAGTGCTTTAATGTACAACTTGAAGTTGTACCATAACATTAAATGTATAAGTTTAGGTTGTACCATAAGGGAATTTGTATCATTATGTTATGGGACAACTTTACAACTTGAAGTTGTACCATCACATAAGATACAAGTTTAAGTTGTACCATAAAGGTAAAAACCTATAGCACCAATGCTATATAGCATTGTAAAATTCCTCCTTGCCTAAACCATAATACTGTTATCCTTCTAGAAATAACTATTGATTTTAGGAGATGATTATTGAATGCCACTTCGAGGACGAATACTTTTATTATGTAGGCATACATTTATATTAATGAAAATATACGGGAATGGAGAATTAGTTAGGATTAGGAGTGATATTGAATTTTCATTTGATTAGTGATATGTGACGGTTAGAGTAATAGTAAACCGGTATTTCCAATGGTTATTCTTAGATAGAGCCTATTAATCCATTTCCAAACTTGTTTATCAATTATTAAGGGTTCATATTATTGAGACAGCGATTCCGGAACGTTCTAATGAGTAGAAAATAGCACCGTCGTGCTTTGGTATGCATGATCTCTAATAATAAAGTATACAGACTTGGCAAATAGTGACATAATATATAGTAAACAATTTCTACTTGTAGCTAGTTAGTTTATACCAAAAAGATTTCAAACAAAACTAATTTCAGGTTCAAAAGTTGACCTATATCGAATTTTTATAATATTAAATTATAAGATTGAATTAAAATATTTTTGGTGTAACGTTTCCCTAATTATAATAGATGATAAAAAAAATTAAGTGGCCTTTATATATAAGTAATTTATAATAAGTAGTATATGGATATGACTAGGATGACAATTTTTAATTTTACTCAAGTTCGAGTAATTTAATTGATTATAGGTAGAATATATGTGAAGTATATAGGTTGTGATTTTAACTTTCACCATTTTCTTGAGATATATTGAACTTCATATAAAATTTAACCTGGAAAAATTGTACAGGTTTAGGTATTAAGTTGTACTTATTATTTTTAGATACTATAATCTAAGTTCTATTTATTTTTGGAACATTCTTGTCAATCTTTTTTTTTTTTTTAAAGTTTAGCCTTGAACATTTATATCATAGTTGAATTTTTCATCCATCTCAACCGTTTTGAGTAATAAGAAATCCATAAGTTTAGACAGTGGCGGAGCCAGAAAATTGATCAAGAGGGTGCTTTTTTCATACCATTAAAAAATCGACTACATAAAACATAAGTCAATTCTAATAAGTCAACAACTTAATACTCAAGATTTATACAATTACATAACGACGTACACCATTTACAATGAACAACGAAGACATTTTATATTTTGAACATTGTATAACACATTCCTTGTCCAAACCAACACAAAAATTTGTTTAATATATGCCACCAACGCATCGTTCATCCAGTTTCGAAGATCATTTTTTATATATTTCATGGATAAATACGATCTCTCCATATTGATATGACAACAGGTAGAATAAGTGTCAACTTGAGAAGCAAATAAATATATGAATATAATTTCTGATTTTTTTGTTTCTACTATTTTTTGGCTAACTCATCAACTCATAGTGAGTTTTGGAATTTGTTGTCAAATGATAAATAGAAAAAATATATATAATTCAACTGACTAAAATTTTCATAAGATTTGAAAGGACTTGTTGGGATGATATTTGTAAATTGATGATGTTTGTCATCATTAGATGTTATTGTGTGAGATGTATTTGAAAAAAAATAATGTTTAGTTCAATACGTTCATATCAAAAGTTTTATCATAGAAGTGAAGTGACAAAGTTTATGGGTGAATAACTTTTATGTAGTGAGTTAACACATACTTTGTATATATTCACAAGCAATTAAGAATGCATTATTTTGATGCAACGAAAGAGACATACAATGAATAAGAGTGTTTCAAATCTCCCACCAGCCTACCAATTCTTTCTTTCGATAATTTTTTGCCCCTCCTCCAAGGCAAGGGGGCTGCAGACACCCCCCACCTTGATGAGTGGCTCCGCCACTGAGTTTAGACACAATTGTCAGCCCTAAATCTGACACCTTGATATTGAATGTGGATGAATTTGATGGTTGAGATTAAATGTCTTTTTTCAATGTTTTTACTTATCTTTTTGGCTTGGCTTGTATCTTCTTTGTCTTAACTGATATTTTAAAAAAAATCCAAAATTATATTGATTTAAATCACTCTTCGAATTTGATATTTATTTTTGATATATTCTTCAAAAAATAATTTTTTGATCATGTATATCAATATGTATTAGTTATGTATAGCTATGCTATATTCAATACCATAATCATATATATGTTCACATCACCATTGTATAATTTACTGTATCACAATGGTATATAAATTGATTTGATGAGAGCAGCCACTATCAATACAGTCAAAATCGCACAATAAAAATTAAAACTTATGTTCTTATGCTATATCTTTCACCCACACCACACCGGGTCCAAATTTTCGAACATTAATATTTCTAACGATAGATCAATGTAACACAAAAGGCATGCGTGCAGTTGGATTAGTTAGTAAGTTTACCTTTGAGAGGAGTGATGCCTTGGTCATAGAGCCGGCGGTACTGCGCGAACCCCATGAACGCACAAGCAGGCCACGTCCAAAAGCTCACCGACGGCACGCCAATCTCACGAGCCACCTCCACCGCAAACGGCGTCATCCCGTCCGCCACTATGCAGCTCACCGGCGGCCGCGGGTTACCTGAACGGTTGTTCAGTTTCGTAACGAGCTCCCTGAACGGAGCCCACATGAGCCTCCTCATTGAGTCGCTCAAAGCAGGTATGTTCTGGGTCGAGCCCGGATCCGAGGGCGGAAGGCTGTCGGCGATGGTGGCGAACCGGAAGTCCGGAAGGCCGTCGAGGGCGTGGGGGCCTCGGGAGCTGAGGAAACGGTTGTGGTTGAACTGGGTGTTGACGAATGTGATGTGGAAGCCTCTGCTGTGGAGTAGCTTGGCCAGTTTGAGGAAGGCCTTCACGTGGCTCTGGGCCGGGTATGGGATGCAAACCGCGTGAGGCCGATCCGCCGGATCCATTTTCGGGATGGTGGTGTGAGGACTCTCTTGTAGTTTTAGATTGATAGTGGAAATTATGTTTGGCAACGGAGACTATATATATGGTGTACAACAAATAATTAACTAGCTATTCGAGTTAATGTAAAATTTAGTGGCCAAGTTGACCTTGCCACCGACCCTTTTATCTAATTTTCTCCTGTCAGATAATTATTATGATTAATAATTCCGATTTCGGCCGCAACTTGCACGTCTACCAAGCCCGCAACATTTCTTTTATAGCGTGTTTTTTTTCTATGATAATTATATGCAGATAAGATGTTTCTGTCATGGTGACTTTGGAAGTTGAGATTCCCAGTGTTTTATATGCCTTTTTCATTACTTGATTGTCGTCAGATCCGATGAAATGGAATGAGACCGTTACGGATTTGTTCTCCGATAATTAACCATGTATCGCGAGGATAACAAAGAATTTGATGGGCAAATTGTAAGAAGCCATTCCTGTTAGTAATGTTATGGTTAATTATCATGCATAATTTTTTTTTTAACAAAAGATAATTATATTAAATAGTAAGAAGATATCGATCTACACCCTGGAACCAACCCAGGCACGAAAATCATACAATCGACACATAGTCGGAGACAAAGATAGGGCCTTCCTAGCCACTGAGTGGGCCACGAATCGAATACTAAAACCACTACACTGCGCCATCAAATGTATGATCTCCTAGATAATAACTCGACACGACTATCCCTCACATCTTTAGCATTAACCTTATCAATAAGCACATTTGCGTCCCCTTCGAAACGAACTTGATGGATGCCGAGGCCTTGACACCAATAAATCGCCTCCCGGAGGGTTACAGTCTCCACCACAAGAGGACCTATCATATTTTCAAAAAACACACCTCTTGCCAAGAGAACAGCGCCGCCTCCATCCCTTAAGATTATACCTCCTGCTGCGTGTGAGCCGGCACGAATCGCCCCATCCCACATACAGACGACTGAGGTTAAATCCACCAAGCCCATATTCTGCTGCACAGGTGGATGCTCCTGAATTACCCTATCCCTATCCACTGGCAATGTCACCCACTCATGGAGCTGCTGATGGTATTGACGCATCAATTGAGGAATTAAGTACTGCTTACCCTCATAGGCGGCCCAGTTCCGAGACTTCCAAATACGCCACAGGAGTGCCACCAAAGCCATAATTTGATCAGGTTGGGTCAACCTACGCAGAGATTTTTTCAGGAAAAGAGGGAAAGTATGGCGAGGTAAACTATGACCCAGCTGCTGTAAACCAGAGTGAGCCCAAAGGGCCTCCGCAATCGGGCATTCCCAAAAAAGGTGCTCCATTGTTTCCGATTCCGCCCAACACACCGGGCACCTAGGTAAAATCTGAACTTTCTTCTCAATCAAAGCTTCAGTCGAAGGCAAAATACGAAGAAAAATTTGCCAAAGGATTAATCTTAGTTTGGGTGGGATCGGGAGCCCCCACAGTCGCATCCAACTCGACCTATCCATCCAACTTACCACAGGACGCCAAGACCCTACCTTTCTAGCCGTCAAAACAGCCAAATGGTAGGCAGACTTGACAGTGAAAATGCCATCACAAGTATCATGCCACACTAACTTATCCACAATACCCGTTCTGGGCAATGGGATTGCCAAGATGGCACGAGCTACATCCAGTGGAAACATCTGGTGGACCAATTGGCAGCGCCAACCTCCCCCATCCTCTGCTATAAGTTCAGCCACTCTAGGGTCAGCTCCCTCCGGGATGAGCTGGTGGTTCACCTGGGGAGGGTGGGGGTGAGTAGACGGGGTCCAGCTAGAATGCTGTATAGATACTTGGCGCCCATCCCCAATCTGCCACCTGAGTCCTCGTTGAAGGAGATTACGGCCATGTAAAATACCCTGCCATCCCCATGAAGGCCGGGATCGCGCAGTCGCCGAGAGGAAAGTACCATTCAGAAAGTATTTCCCTTTATAAATCTGGGCCAACAGGGAATCCGGCTCCGTCAGAATACGCCAGCCAATCTTTGCCAAAAGAGCTTGATTAAAGTACTCAAACCGCCGAAACCCCATCCCCCCATCATGCTTGCTTGTACACAGGTTGCGCCATGAGATCCACCTAACTCGGGGTCGACCCCCCTCCACTCCCCACTAGAATCTAGCGACATGCTTATCCAGTATACGGCAAAGAGAGAGAGGGAGTTTAAAGCATGACATAACATGGAGTGGTAAGGAGAACACGATTGATTTAATCAATGTTTCCTTAGCCGCCCACGAAAGCACCTTCTGCTTCCACCCCTGCAGCCGTTCCAGCAGCTTCTCTTCCAAATACCGGAAAGTAGCCATCTTGGATTGAGCAATCAAAGTAGGTAAACCCAAGTATTTATCGTGTACACCGACAGCTCCAACCCCCAGGCGAAGGGCAAGAGATTCTTGATCTCCTGGCAAAATGTTTTTACTAAAGCAGACCGCTGACTTAGCCAGGTTCACCCTCTGTCCACTCAGCTCCTCGTACTCATTTAAGACTTCTAGCAGGTTATCACACTCTTGCATCGATCCTCTAAGGAAAAGATACGAATCATCCGCAAAGAATAAATGTGACACACGCGGAGCTCTAGGGCTAACTCGGACACCTGCCAACTTCCGCTCCTCAATGACCTTTCGAATTAACGCCGCAAATCCTTCCGTACAGATAACAAAGAGGAGGGGAGACAACGGATCTCCTTGCCGCAATCCTCGCGTGCTTGTAAAGTAACCCGCTGGTGTACCATTCATCAACACAGAGAACGAGGAGGATCGCAAGCACTCCTCAATCCATTGGACCCAAACAGGATCAAATCCCAGCTTTCTTAAAACCGCAACTAAAAAGGGCCATTCAACTCTATCATAGGCCTTCTCCATATAAACCTTCAGAGCCATATACCACTTTTTACCTTTGGTTTTAATCTTGAGATAATGCATTAATTCATGTCCAATCAGAACATTATCCACAATTTGTCGTTCTCGAATGAATGCGTTCTGCCCCGGCGAAATTATCATGGGGAGAAACCGAGCTAATCTTTCCGACATAATTTTGGTAATGATTTTGTAGACGAATTGACACAGACTAATAGGTCTTAGCTGACGCATATTCTCCACATTATCCACTTTAGGGATTAGTGTTAGCCACGTATGATTGAAGCTTCGCAACATCCGTCCTGTCTGAAAAAAGGAACAGACAGCTTCCACCACAGACTCACCAACGATGTCCCAAAATGTGCGAAAGAATTTTCCAGTGAACCCATCCGATCCCGGGGCCTGAGTAGCTCCAATTGAAAAAACAGTATGGCGGACTTCTGACGCTAGAACCTCAGCCGTCAAAGCCGCATTCATCTCCTCAGTAACCGTTCGAGCGATAAGCAGCTCCGCCACCCGGGCATCCATATTTTCTACCTGGTTCTCAGACGTGAAGAGAAGCTTGAAAAAATCAACAACGATGTCCGCCTTCCCTTTCTCCTCCGTGATCCACTCATCCGCCTCATTTCGCAAACCTGCCACAAAGTTCCTTTTTCTCCTAGCTTTTGTGACAGTGTGAAAATAAGACGTGTTACTATCACCTTTTTTAAGCCAGTGAACTCGTGATTTTTGGTGCCAATAGATCTCCTCTGCTTCCCACTGACGACTAAGCTCCGTTTCAAGATCCCGGACCTTATCCCAGTCTACAGGGACCACATGTTTGACCTGGTCAATCTCCGACTGGAGAGTTTTAATGTTCCGAAGGGAGTTAGTCATGCCAGCCCTACTCTAGTCATACAGCAGGTGCTGGAGACGTTTTAATCTCGCCCAAAGCCGGTACATGGGGGAACCATGGACCGTTTCCTTCCAAACATACTCCACCATAGCTCTTACTTCGGGGTTCGACGCCCATCGAGCATCAAACCGGAATAACGGCCGACTTTGTCTAGTAAAGGGCTTATCGGAGAGAATCAGAGCTCTGTGGTCAGACCCTTGATCTGTATGATGCTTCACGAGGGTCTCCGGAAACTGATCTATCCAGGATTGAGAACATAAAGCCCTGTCAAGTCTTTCCCTAACACAGGCCTGTCCCATCCGCTTGTTTGTCCACGTGAATTGATCCCTCTGGTATCCCACATCATGGAGACCCAGGTCATTCACAAAGTCCCGGAGCGTCGCGGATAGCACTGGATTCCAAGGGTTCCCACCATCTTTCTCATTACCAGAGAGGATGGCATTGAAATCACCTATCACCACATAGGGTAATTGGATTTCTTCGCATTGAGCTTTTAAGGCAAGCAATTGGACTGCCCTGATCGAATCAATACAACTAATATAAACAAACACAATCACATACGAAAACTCATTCTCATTAATCCGAACAGAAATATGACAACTGGAATGACTCAACACCAGAGCATCAACTCCGGGGGACCAGCCTACGACCAGACCACTAGAAGCATCAACCGCGTCAACAAAAAAACAACTAGAAACATCAAAACCCAAACCACGCATTCTACGCGACACCACCCTACGCCTAGACCTTGTTTCCGAAAAGAAAACTAGATCAGGCTTATTGGAATGAATCAACCCTAAAGCAGTACGGAATGTGAGGGTTGGTCCAATCCCTCTCACATTCCAAGCCAACATCCTCATTTAATCCTTTGGGGCCATTCAGGGCTGGCTACCTCCACCTCTTCAGCATCTTCTTCATCTTCTTCAATAAATTGGCGCTTAGCCGATGAAATCTCTCTCCGGTCATCCTCTCCCTCCTCCAAATGCCTCTTCCGTGAGCCAATAATTCTTTCACATCACTTTTTTATAGAAGATTCCTATTATTTTTTCTATAAATTTAACATGTTATATCTCTTCCGCTTTAAGTTGTAATTTAATTTTTTCACAGATAAATCAGATAAATTGTTAAATTGTTCTCTTCAAAATAATATTCACTTTGATGTATTCTTGAAACAAAAAAAAAACCCAGACATTTAGTATCAGTCTATACCATGGTAGTAATGCTAGGAATTACATAAGATCATACCAAGTGGTATGGAGCATGATGGTATGAACATACCATAGTATAGGATGGTTGAATACATGATAATAGGAACATACAAACTATCATTTACCACATTCATCATTGTTTAACACCAGTTACCACCTTATACCAGGGTGGTAGGTAGAGGTGGCTATTGGATCGGATTCGTGGATTCGTGGATTGGATTGGTGGATCCATGGATCAAATGGATTTGTGGATTCATGGATTGGATCAAATGGATTGGTGGATTAATCCATGAATCCAAATGACATCCAAGGCTTGGACCAAAATGTAAAATTTGAAAAGTTTTGGTACTAAAATGTCATAATGAAAAATTTTAGGTACCAAAATATAATTTTCCAATGATATTTTTCGTATAAAAATATAATTTTTAGGTACCAAAATGTAAAATATAAAAAATATAGGTACCAAATCGTAATTTTTCATTTGGATCCATAGATTGATCCATGAATCCACCAATCCAATTGGATTTGGATCAAATGGATTGGATTTAAATGGATTGGATTAGGTGGATAATTTGGTGGATGGATTGGATTGGATTCATGGATTTGGATCCTAATTGCCACCTCTAGTGGTAGGTATAAGGTGGTACATTTAGGCCATGTATTTTTCCCCCATAAATTTGTAGATCCAATAAATCATGAAGATTTCGTTCCTTCTATGCAAAGATTTCAAAATTTGAGTTAAAAACGAAGGTGGTAAGGAGTAGTATGAATATTTTTTCACGAAATGTATTGAAAATGGATCTCATATTATAGATCACAACAAAGTCGTTCAATTTATGCAAACAAATTGAAATAAGTTAGAACGAAAAAGATAAGAGCCAATTAAGAAAACTAGGGAAAATAAATTATCATTAATTCCCACCCCCTAGATTTGGAATTTTCTGACCCCACTCAAATATAAGAACACAGATGTAGTTATGCAAGGTGCATAATCCTTGCATCCTGTTAGATATACTAAACTGAAATAAAGAATAACGAAGATACAAATTTACGTGGTACCCTTGAATGCTCAGGACTAGTTCACGCCTACGTAGTCAAAATCGCGCTTTAAAACTTATGATTTTACGTTTCTAGGTCTGCAAAACACTTCCTCGCAAAATCATAGTTTTAATAGCTAATATAATTAAAATTGCACTTTAAAGTTTCAGAACTTACGATTTACGCTCAACTTCACCAAAACGCTTCTACGTAGAAACATGCTTTTGACTACATGGGTTCACGGGATAACTCAAGACTCTTAGAGCTACTATTGTGATGGATTAACCGTTTGAGAATACAATGACAATGTATATATATGAGATAAACCCTAGCTAGGGCTCGAGCAAAGGAAGAAAAGGAAGAAAAAAGGAGTTGAACGCGTGTGCACGGACGGGCTAGACGCGTGCGTGGATGGGCTACATAAATTGCATGGGCCAAATACGCGGGTCAGATTGCTCAATAGCCTCTCCTAAATTGATGTGGGTCACGAAGCATCAATTTGCTAGTCAGGATCAATGGCGGCTGATAGTGAAGGACTTCGTCAACAGATTAGCAACATGCTCTTCAATCGGAATACATCACAGTTGAATAACACCAGTGCAGACCAGATCACAAATGTAATGAACATGAACTTCAATATGCTTTGTAAATTATGGAAAACTAGATTAACTGGAATCTGAATGGCACTAGTATTATCCACATGAAGCAGCATAGGGGAAGCAATAGAGACACCAAGATCGCCCAACAAATGAATAAGCCACTCCATATCAGAACCAACATTAGACATAGCCCGGTACTCCACCTCCATTGAGGACTTATGTCAATGTCTACAATCTTCCGTCAAATAATTGTCAACCACCACCGTCTTAAAATCCTTCCAGCAATCAACCTCACTCTCCGTCTGCACCCATTTCTATAGGTATAAGCTGTCGCCTTTAACTTTCTCTGAAGTAGGAGCAGTCGTGTCAACAGTTTGATTCTATGCAGTTGTAGTTACATTATCGAAAGGGGTGGCATTCAATGAAGACGGTTCAATAGCATCAACAGGCCGACTTCCAGAATGCCCACCACAAGCCCGAGCCCGAGCAGGAGGGGCTATCTCACCTGCACCACCACGACCACCACAAGGAGGCCTTCCACCACAAGAAACAGCCTCAACAGCAGGGGAACCTCGTCCGCCACGACCACCACGAGGAGTCGGAGGTCTTGCCCGGAAAACAGAGAGATATGTTTGAGATTAACGTCACAGTTCATAATCCACAAATTACCCAATTCACATATTCACAAAAACAATTCACAAATAACGCAATTCCCAGATTCACTCATTCCCAATTCACTCAATTCACAAATTCTATTCACTCATTAAAAAATTCACAATCACAAATCACTAATAGGAAAATATTTAGAATTTACATCTTTTGTCGGGAAGTGGAAACTCACCGACGGACTGGCAAGATGGCCGAGCAAGGCAGGAGGGGGTGACCGGCCACCTGTATGTTCTGTCTCTGCATGCGTCTCTAGTCGCTGCGGCCAGCGACAGCTGGCAAGGAAAAGAAGAGAAAGGGCAGAAAAGAAGAGGAAGGGAAGTGGGCTGGCGGAGCGGAGAAACAGAGGGAGCGTAATGGCGGGGGTGACTGGAGGGGGCCTGCTTCTATCCGATCTGTCTCTACCTCTCGTTCTCTCGGGGCGGCGATTGGGGAAGAAGAGGAAGGGGATGAGTGGAGGACGGGATTGACGTGTCATGGAGGCGTGGGGAGGGGAGACAGCGGGTGGGCGAGGTCATCGCCGGTCGCGGAGGCTCGGGGTCGACTGGAGGGAGGCGGCGGGGGGAAATGGGAAGGAATGTGTGACGATGGAGTCGGATTAGGTGCTAACTCCTAATGGGGTTAGCACCATACTAACTAAAGGACAATTTAGTAAATATACCATCAAACCCTAATATAAATACCAATTTTTTCTACCCTCCTTCCCCAGCCGCCCACCCCTCTCACTCTCTCTCTCCCTCTAAAAAATTCAGAGCCCCTTCATCGATTTTCCTTCCGGTCGGCTCTTTGATCTCCGACGATTCTCCTTCCGGTCGACTACGGCTTCATCGATCTTAGCCGTGCCGACCTCATCCTCCCCGGCAACGGACTCACCAACCGCCTCGACATCGCCAACTTCCTCGCCATCGCCTATACGCGTTCGCCGCTATCGCCTGCAGCCCCTTACTTCCGCCGCCCTTGCCTGCGTTGGCTTCCCACCACTACTGTCGTCAATCGCTCACGGATAGCATGCCGGAAAAAATAGAACTTTTTGTTAGATCTATATTATTATTTGATTAGTAGTTATTCTGGGTTTGTAGTGATGGTGGAGTAGTGATTTTCATATGTATTAGCAGTGATTTTCATATTTGTAGTAGTGTTTTTTCTTTTGATGTGTAGTTATTCCAGTAGTGATTTACTCCTACCTAATCGTATTAGTAGTGATTATGTTATCATTACTTTCTAAAGTTCACCCATCATGAGTAACTTAAAATTTCTAAATCACTACTAATTACAATTAAATCACTACGAGAACAAATAAAATTGCTAATACAACGACCAAAATCACTACCAATGAATGTAGCAGTAGTTTACGATACTATTTTTCAGGCCTATTACTAAAAGGAAGATAAAATATTTTAAGATTTAATTTATTAATTAAATTAATTTTTTGATATACCGAATATGCCCCTCCTTATTCTCCAGCATCATATGTTAATTAAAAATAATAAACAATGATTATAGTGGTTAGTACGGTGCTAACTCCAATGAAGTTAGCACTCTAACCAGTCATGTCGACGATTGGTCTGGAGGGTGGACGAGGCAGAAGACGAGGGATGGAGAGTGACGACTAAGGATTAGGGTCTCAATTAGGTTAGGTTTCTTTTTTTGGGCGGGAGGGGAATTAGGAAAACGACGTCATTTTGGGCATATATGGGTGGAGGTCGGTGAGCCGGTTAACCACGGTTAATTACATCTGGTTACTCGGCGAACCGAATAACCCCTCTCCCTTTCCACTAACCGACCGACCTTATATATAGTTTGTTTTCAGTTAGCCACTAATTGATTAAACAGGCCGGCTAGGCGCTAATCAAAAATCGACTGTGCACCCCTAGTAGTACTAGCCACTTATCGAACGATCTTGGAAAATTTATGGGTTTAATGGAAGAAGTTTCGATTTAAATAGATGATCGAGCATTTAACGAACTTGTTACATTAAGAGGAATGAGTTAATCCAAAATTATCCTCATAGGCCTAAGGAGGATTTCCTTTCCAAGAATAATCCTTTAAGACCGGTCATAAGTTCAGGTGCTTTTCTCACTATTGATTTTGAAAATCTTGTATCCGAAAGGATAGGTGAGTGGGTTACAATCCTCATGATAACGGCTAAAGCTGCCGGATCAAACCTATGATTTCTGTAAAGCCACCGTGGTAGGAAATCCCCAAAAAATGTTGAAATATACTAGCATCCAATACCAAAATTAATGATGAAATTGGTAAATAAGTTTTATGAAGAGGCGTTTTGGCAATAGATGTTGATTGCTTGAAGAGGAATTTTGAGAATTTAAGCTATCGAATGAAACTTTAGAAAAGGATCGGCTAAATTATACAAATCTTTCACGTTTGCCACCCGAATTACTTTTCTTTCTTATTCGCCACTAGCTTTACGAATCGTTTCATGATTGGTTACCGGCCGTTACACTCCGTTAAGTTTGTCCTACGTGGCAGTCATCTATAAAGTTTGACCGTTAACTAGATGACGTGGAAATTAAAAAAAATAAAAAAATAAAATTTTCTTTCCACCTCATAATTGCACTTATTTTTTCTATATAATTTATCATATTAATAATTTAATAAAATTTAATAAATTACAAAAATGGGCAAATCCAAATGCTTATCATCCTCACCCTCACCATCCACTCCATCGTTCAATCTCCGGCTCCCCCACCGCCTGCGGCATCGTCTCTTACCAGGTCACTCAGAGCATCGTTTGTTTCAGACCACCAGGAGCCGGCCGGGGGGGGGGGGGGGGGGGGAGGAGGGTAGCTGCAACCAGCACCACCACATATCGTAACGCTTCAACCCAACATCTCCTTCTCTTCGATCTCCGGCGGGCAGGATTTTTTCTGGGGGGTCCGTTCCGGCGGCTACGCTCTGCTCTGCCGGGATACATTCTCGCCGGATAACAATTCCGCCATTCCCAACCAAGTCTAGCGAATCTATTTCAACACCTCGGTTCTGTTACAGAGCGTGTCTATTGGTGGTGATCGGGTTTGCTCGACCACGACGGCGGCCGGTGGGGATTCGGATTTGGATTCGAATTCAGGAACGGTGAGATGTCGTAGAGGTATGAGAGTACTAGATCACAATTGCCTCCTAGTGGGGAGAGATTAAGTGAAATTTCATCTGGGTATGGGTTTTCTTGCGGGATTTTGGTTAATGGGAGCAGAATTCGGTGCTGGGGAAGCCAGCAGATCGCGCGGAGAATCGAATCTGGATTTTGGAGTATGTCGATGTTGAGTGTTCAAGCCGGAGGGTCTCACGTATGCGGAGTGAATTCGACTGGGTTTGTGGTTTGTAGGGGAGACAATTCACTACAACAAAACTCATATATAGCTGCTAAGAGAATTTGCCTCTATAAGTATATTATTTGTCTCTGTATATATTTAGAGACAGATAATACATTTGCCTCAAATACTCTAGTGCCTATAGTCCTATAGACAGTGGCGGAGCTAGCCCATTAGTGGGCAGGTCCCCGGACCTACCTTGGGTTTGGTCTAGAAAGGCAAAAGTATATACATATGTTTGTGTTGCACGTGGGCTTTGAGCCTTGTCCTTTTGAGAATTGTAATGGGTTCCTTTCTTCAACTAAGCTATACAAAGCCCTTTAGTTTTTGCTATGCACGTGGCAGACAATTTTATATTTTATTTATTTTTAGCATATTTTAATTAACTTACAGAATAGAAAGACTCCCAAGAAATTTTTTAATCTTGAGATCACAATCCCTAATTGCTGCTATCGAAAGACTTCTCTCTTGTTCGTTGACTTACCTCGGCGGCGTACTCTCACCCACTAGGCCGTCACCCGTCCGTCCGGCCGTCCAAACTTGACAGTTTACCCTAGGTCTGCGCTACTTGGTTCAATTGCCGCTTACCAACTCCCCTTCCAAGGTAATCTCTGTTCCCTACTTGTTCAACTGTTCTTAACCAAAATTGAAATCCCCTTTGGCCTATTAGCCTAATCAATATCTTTCGCAAGCTAATTAAAAGGCTATCTTGCTAGAATATATGTTCTTATTTTAAGAGGGAAGAATTGGTTGCTTGGATTTGAGAAAGACAATGACCAAGGATATTTAGGGACACGCAAAAGGACACTACACATAAGACAAATTTTTTGCAGTAACCTAGCAAATAAAGTGGGATTACAAATTACAATAATGAATTAAGCAAAAACCAATTGAATTTGCTAATTCGAGTGCTTTATTGAAACTCATCTACGAAGCAAACCTTTCAAATAGATATATTTGTTCTAATTGATTCTTTGATTTTGGTTTTAATTTGTGTTTATTACTTTTGTCATGGGATATGTAGCTTTTCATAATGGAGAGATATTTTCCCAAAAAGGCCAAGACAATTCCAAATGTTCTGGAGCATGATGTAAGTGAATCAAGAGAGGCTAGACATGATCCTAATTCAACACCACGACCGACAATGTCACAACATCTCCCGGTAAATCATTCTAAGCCCAGCTTTCCATCTAAAGAAAGTGAATTCGATGTGAGTACTTTGAAAGTTGATCCGGGTTTAAGAGAACAACTTTCATGCTTTCATCCTAATGTTCGGGATATGGTCAGAAGGTACTACCTTCAAAAAGGTCCTTGTCAGCCTGATCATAGTTTTCCATCTAAAGATATCGGGGGAATACTTCGCAGTTTTAAATCTTGTTGGTACAAGAAATATCATTGGTTGGAATATAGTATTGCAAAAGATGCTGCATATTGCTTGCATTGCTATTTGTTTAGGAATGATGATGGCAAGAAGGGTGGAGGTACTTCTTTCATTTCTACTGGTTTTAAAGGTCTACAAAATACTATAAGCCAATGTAAAAAAACAGCTTTTGCCACATCAGCCTCTGCTGAAACGGCCTCACAATGCGGAAGGTTTTTTTTTTTTTAATTCTGAATCCATCTCCCACGTTGTATCTTCTTCCAATTCCCCTACCGGAAAGTGAACACTTCGGAGGATCTTCTTCCCCATCTTCCGCACTTTTCTCTTCCTCGCTTTCAATCTTCCAGCCGGCCGGAAATCTCACCGCTACTCTCCTGCCGTCTCTTCCCGACCCTCATCTCCCTTCTTTCTCCCACTCGCTCCACTATTTTCGTCGCCAATCAGCGCCGACAACCCCCCAACTCAGATCAAATCCTCGATAACGACCCCAAATACGAAGACCCCAACGTCTAGGAGCGGCGTTGTCGATGAAGAGGAGCTGCGGCAGGGGAGGCCTTGACAGGGTTCTTGGCGGCCTCGACAGCGTAAACGATGGAGATGTATGGAAGATTGGATTTGGAACTGATTGTTGACAAATTGGGTTGTTGTTGGTGGGATTGGAGCTGATTTTTGGAAGAGAGCGGGTTAGGTGAGGCGTAGAGGGACTTGGGAAGAGAGATATGAAGCTCCATTTCAGAATTGATAAATAAATTTTTTGCTTTATGGGGCGGTGGCAGAATTCGTCGGCGGCTGGGGGGAGTTAAGGTAGGAGGCAAAGGGGAGGTAGGATCCGCTCTTCCATCTTGAATCTGTTACAAGTTCGATCCTACTTCACAAATTTCTTTCTCTTAGCGTGCTGCCTCTTCCATCTTCAATCACGTCCTCGCAAATTCCCTCCGCATCGCCACCGCCACTGGACCCAGCAACCTCGATGTCGCCTTTCTATTCCCTTTCCGACTACTAATTTGAACTTTCTAAACTCAGAAGCTCCTTGGGGGTCGTTGTTATTGGGGTTTGCACTTAACCGACCGACAGTGGATAGTTGGTGATCGTGGCTCCTCTCTCCCCCAGTTAGTCGATCCTATCTCAATGAAACGAGTAGCTATTAGCTTCTGCCAAGAATTATTTAACAGCTTCACCGATTTTCAAAGCAAATACACAGCTCACAAGTCTGCAAATGAAACTGTAACGAAGAAGAGCATATGCAGACCTCATGATTGAGGAGTTAAACGTTCCAAATAAAAAGTTTTGATCTCCGTCGCCAGTTGCCGCACAAGGGAAACTGGTCAGCACCATAGCTTAAGCCAAGAACAAATTATAACTCTTAGGAACCTTATCAGTTTACTCCCAACTTCCTCTGCAATTTCTATGTCTTACATGTTGAATTGGCATTTGATATTCACTGTTCCTTTGGTCATTCTGCTAAGTTAACCCAGCTGCATGCAATATCTTTATAAGTAAATTACTAAATTAGTGATTCTTTTGATCGTGGTCTTAACTATTTCTAGATAAATATGTATCCATTTTAAATACCCATTAGTGGTTCCAAGGAATCCGACTTTTTGTAGCCACAAAAGGGTTTGATCTGACCATTGGAGACAATTAATTTAGTTGGTTTTCAATCGCATAACCATTTGTGTACTTCCAACTGTATGTTTAGTATTAGTTCTAAATTATGTGACAGCATGAAACTTTTTATTTTATTTATCTTTCTCGAAACTCCTCTAGCCAATGGGTTGCTGAGGAATCTATAACGGAGCTTAGTGACTGTATCGACTAATAAAATCAATAACTGAGAATTAATCGAGACTGATGGAGATGAAGGCAAATATCATGGTTTTATTTAGAAATACAACAATTAGATGGACGGATTTTTTAGTGGGGGAATTAGATGCAGGAATTGATGTTGATATTAATGTTGATAAAAGGTAATTAAGTGCTCATGGCGGTCATGGCAACTGATAGTAGGCCTTTTATTCGAGGCTCATATATTAATGAATATTCAATACAATAATTGAAGCTATGAAAAACAACATTTAGTCATTTCAATTATTCACCTATGTTACTTTCACCCAAATATAAGTAAACTGATTGATAATGAGTATGAACATGTGTGAAGTATATATGAGTTTGGGTAACGAGTAGGTTTGGATTGGTATGAAAGCACCATAGGCGAATAATTAAACTAGAATAGAGTATATATGTACAACTATTATATTCCAGCGGTCAATAGAGTAAAAATCAAAGTAGACTTGAGATTTTGTACTCCACCGGCCAACGGGCCGGGCACAATGCTAGTTGGAATAGGGGAGATGATGCTCTTGAGAACCATGTTGATCTTGTTAATAGTGAACACAACAAAGCTGTTAGAAAGTGTGAAGACTTGTTAAAACAGGCACAAAGATGGATTATAAAACTCGTTTACAAGCTTCAATTGACTGGATCAGACATTGTGTACGCCAAAGTCATGCACTTCGAGGGCACGATGAATCAGAATCATCCAAGAATAGGGGGAATTTTATTGAACTTCTGAAATTTCATGCTCGTGGTAGGCAGGATGTGGAACGTGTTGTGTTGAAAAATGCTCCAAAGAACTTACAAATGACTTCTCTAGACATACAGAAGGATATTGTCCATGCAATTGCATCTGAAATCACCAAGGAAATCATATGTGACATTGGAGATGATGTCTTTTCCATTTTGGTGGATGAAGCTCGGGATACATCAATCAAAGAGCAAATGGCTATCGTTTTACGCTATGTGAATGAAGAAGGATATGTGATGGAGAGATTTCTTGGGATTGCTCATGTTGCAGATATTAAAGCCTTGACACTTAAAATGGAAATTGAATCCATGCTTGTGACAAATGGGTTGAGTTTGTCAAAAATAAGGGGACAAGGTTATGATGGGGCTAGCAATATGAGTGGGGAAATTAATGGACTCAAGACTTTGATTTTGGAAGAAAATTCATCTGCATATTATGTTCATTGTTTTGTTCATCAGCTTCAGTTAACACTTGTTGCAGTTGCTAGACATCATGGCGATGTGGGTGGCTTCTTCAAGGCTGTGAGTGATCTGATTAATTTGGTTGGAGGATCTTCTAAACGAACGGATAAAATTGGAGAATGTCAAGCTGCTAAAGTTGTTGAGGCTTTATGTCGTGGTGAACTTGAGACTGGACGGGGGTTGAATCAGGAACTTGGCCTCAAAAGGCATTGTGATACTCGTTGGGGATCACATTTTGACACACTTCTTAACTTGACTCGAATATATTCTTCTCTTATTGAGTGTTTGGATATCATTAGATGGGAGGGAAATTCTGATGCAAAAGCTGATGCATCTTGCTTGTTGAGGTTAGTCAAAAACTTTGATTTTGTATTCATCTTGAAAATGATGATTGGAGTGCTCTCAATTACTAGTGAGTTGTCTTCAACTTTGCAAAGGAAAGATCAGGATATAGTGAATGCTATGCATCTTGTTCGTGGAGCAAAGTTTAGATTGCAGGAGATGAGGGATAAAGGATGGGATTCTCTTCTTGATAGTGTTTTTTCATTCTGCAATAAGGAATCTCTTCCCATTGTCAACATGGATGATCTATACTTTCCTCTTGGAAGACTAAGGAGAAAATCTCAAGAAATCACCAATCTGCATCATTACAAGGTTGAGCTATTTTATATAGTTGGGGATATGCAACTACAAGAGCTGAATAGTCGCTTTGATGAGATTAACACTGAATTGCTATGTTGTGTGGCGTGCTTAAATCCAGATGATTCATTTGCTGACTTTGACAAGGAAAAGTTGTTGAAGCTTGCTACCTTTTATCCTAATGAGTTCTCCAAATATGATATCTCACATCTTGATCTTCATCAACTAGATGCTTATATATTTGATATGAAGACTGTGGAAAGGTTTGTAGGATTAAAGGGAATTGCTGAGCTTTCTAGGGAAATGGTTGTGTCAAAATAACATCGAGTGTTCCTACTGGTGTATAGACTTCTGAAGTTGGCATTGTTGCTACCTGTTGCCACTGCAAGTGTTCAAAGAGCATTTTCGGCAATGAACTTCGTGAAGAACACGCTTCGGAATCGAATCAGTGATGAAATCATGAATGATTTTTTAGTTGGCTACATTGAGAGCGACATCCTCGATAGTTAAGATGATGAATGTATTTTACATACTTTTTAGAATATGAAAACACGTCGTGGGTCTTTGTAAAACATTAATATAAGTTATGTTATTATTATTTTTAGTCGTTGGACCCACCTTAGGAAAATTCCTGGCTACGCCACTGCCTATAGAAGCAAATATAGCGGCATATATTATCTGTTGACTGTTGCTGATTAAGGATTTTGCAACTGATATATTAGTCGCTAATGTCGTTTTTAGTTTGCCTTTATATCCAATATTAATGGCTTAATTATTTGCCTCTAAAATGATCTTTAGTGGCTATTAAACTTGACTCTACTAGCATCTATAGAGGCATATATTTTTGTTTCTGAAATTAGTTAATGAGGCTATTAAATTTGCCTCTAATATTATTTATAGAGGCAGATAGTTTGGCTTTTGAAATAAATTTGTAGAGCATAATAGATGTACTTTTGTATTGATTTATTGAATTGATTTATTGTACAAGAAATTGATCAAGAAAGACCAATATATTGTACAATATTCCATTGATATGATATTTGAACAACAGAGTGTTGAATGTACAACATAAGATTGAAGAGAAGGGAAATGAGAGTCCATAAGTGGGAAAAATAGAGGCTGCTTAGTAGGGCTGTCAATTTGGTTTGGTTTGGTTAACCAAACCATTAAGTATGAAAAACCAAAAACCAAAAACCAAATCCCAAAAACCAAAACCAAAACCATTAAGGCCCTTATTGGTTTTTGGTTGTCAAAAACCAATAAGGGCCCTAATGGTTTTGGTTTTGGTTTGGATAACCAAAAAACCAATATGTACTCATACACTCATATTTATTCATATTTCCCTCCTTTTTATTGAATAAACGTCATAATAATGGTAAATGACCTTTACAAATTATTGGTTGGCATGTGTGTCAAAAGAAAAAAAAAATTGTTGATAAATAATTTTATTCTTATTGGTTTCTTAATGGTTTCTATTGGTTTTTCGGTTTTAACCAAACCAAAACCATTAAGTTGCTTATTGGTTTAAAACCAAAAAACCAAAACCATTAGCTTTCCAATTGGTTTGGTTTCGGTTAAAACCAAATAACCAAAACCAAATGGACAGCTCTACTGCTTAGCATTGGGGCATATACATCAACAACTCCAAAAAAAAAAAAAAACGATTCAACTCTCTAAGCATTGAAACTCTTTGTGCATCCAAAACTTGACTGTTAGAAAGATCATAAATTTCAACTCTGCTGACTCCTCTTTGTACCTGCAGACAAGCAAAGTGCCCTTAGTGCTAGGCTGCTAGCAATATGATTATCATGAGCATTAACCAACCACACCACTAACCAGATTCAATCTAACAGCTTGCTTCCATCAGCATATGCTCTCCCATTCTACTCATATCTCCATCATAATTCTCCTTCTCTCCTTACCAATGGCTCATATACTCTATAATCGTTGTGCAAGCCAATAACAATAACTAGCTCTGCTGCTAGCCTGTAACAGAAGCAAAAGGATCAAATTAATATTAATTTGGCGTTTACCATTCTTAAAATATTGTATTCCCCAATTCATATTTTAACTTATCTCGTTTATATAACAAAAAGCTTTCCTTTTACCTGCTTGTGGCGATTCACAATATCTGGATCCACGGACCACTCCAAAAGCATCGATAAAATCTGCAACATCGGAAACCCAGCAAAAATTGGAAACCTCAAAATTGTTACCCAATCAGAAAGACAAAACAGAGTAGCGCAGCCCACCAGGCCACCACTTGACCCAACAGTTGAGAGGGTAAAACAGAGTGAAGTAGCAGGATTCGACGTGTGGCGAGGGAGGAGGGAGAGAAGGAGGGCATGCAATTGGAGGACCCGAGTGATGCAGCGGCGACGGAAGCAGATCTACTTTTATTGACGGCAGAGGAGGAAGAAGATCCCGGCGGCAATTCGATTAGATCTCTCTAGCAAGCTATCCTCTTAACCGATGAAGCAAATCAAAACCACCATGCAAATCTTTCCAAAGCATCTGCGGGAGGAAGATGAAGTATCACGGCTAAGACCATCATCTCCTTCGTCGTGGTGGCAGGTCTAGACACTGATAAAAGTGTCGTGGTGGTCGGAGGATTGGAGGGCGAAGATTGGGATTGAGAGAATTGAGAGAGATTTCAGAGTGGGTGTTAGTTTACAGTGATGATTGGAGAAATCATCGGCTGCGCAACGGTTTAGAAAGGAAGGGGAAATTGATAACCAGATCTAGGTTATTCTTTCTTTCATTTGGTGGAGTTCACAGGACTCTTAAGCAAAAACGAAAAATTTAAAATCCCGCCTCCCCTGCCAAAAACGAAAATTGAGCGCTTAAACTCCCGCGTCCCCGAGGAATTATTGGCTACACCGGGAGCACCACGTTGGTATGCTGATTTGGTGCTCCCGGCCTATTAAAATCCGGCACGTGTTCAGCTGCAGTAATTAATTAATTCACGGCGTAATTCACTCCTCCCTCGTAATTATCTTCAGTTAATACTAACTAATAAATCCACCCCTCTCTCTTTCATGCTCCTTCGTCTTCTTCCGCCATTAATTTTTTTTATAATCAACCAAAATAATTTTCTCCTGCTTGTCTTACCAACTCATCCCCTTCTTAGCTCCGACGAAACAGCCACCAACTAACAAAAGCAAAGTACGGACTTCTATTATCGGCTCAGTGACTGTGTTGCCGACTTGCCGCTGACGATGTCTCCAAATATGCAGATGGAGCTGTAGAAAGAGTCTAGCTTTCGGTAGTGGATTTGAAAGCATGGACATATATGACAAAAGATTCAATTTATTTGCAAATGCAGAGTTTCCTGAATTGGTCTATAACTTTGAAAATTTTAATGGCGGAGTTTTACTCGCGGCCGCACGTTGGGACGGAGATTGGAGAAGACAAAGGAGCACGAGAGAGAAAGAGGGATTAATTAGTTAGTATTATTATATTATTTGAAGAGATTTATCAGAGATGGTAATTGGGAATAGATAAACTGAGGAAAGAATTAAGCAAGTAAAATTAATTCTTGTAGATGGACACGTGGCATATTTTAATAGGTCGGGAGCACTAAATCAGCATGCCAACGTGGTGCTTCCGGTGTAGCCAATAATTCCTCCGCGTCCCCAACCCACATTAGCCTCTGAAACTAAAAAAGTATCATGTTCCTGAGTGCCTCTATAAGTATAAATTTATTAGAATTAATTTTATATAGTAAAATTGATGATACAATTAGAGGCAAAATTTATTAGTTATAGAGGCAAATTTTGTATTTGTGGTATATAAGTAATATTTAGAGGCTAATAATAGTATTAATAGAGGCAAATTTTGTATTTTGTGGTATATAAGTAATATTTAGAGGCTAATAATAGTATTAATAGAGGCAAATTAAACATGTGTTGTGTAAAAGGTATTTTTAGAGGTAGTTGGAAGTTCTGCCTCAACTATTAGTCACTGTAGACCAGTTTTGTTGTAGTGATATTTTCATGTTTTTCAAAAGTTTAGGTGAACATCCAAATTAGTGAGAGAAAGTCGTGAGAGGAGTGCAGAGAGAAAGGTCCACGTGGTTTTCCGATCAGCTTTTCCAGCGGCCAGCTCCGACATATGCGCCGGAGCAGCTTCCTTTCCCCTCCTTTTCCTTTTCTCATGAGTGAGGAGAGAGTCGAAGTGTCTTCATCTTCCTTTGAGGTGCCGAAGAGCGAAGCTAAGGGGATTCCATTGAAACCCTGGGCGTCGTTATTTGGTATTTCAGAGGCCAATCGCCTCACGTATATTCCTCCAGAGGTCATCAATGGTGGTGTGCGAATGCCTAAGGCGGTGCGGGAGGCAGGAGCGGCGAGATGGAAGAACTGTTTGGTAGGGCAATTTCTCTAGGACCCGCCTCCTCTCCATGTTCTGCGTCGATGGGTTAACAAGCTCTGGGGGAGGGATGGAGTGGTTAGGGTTTCTTTGCTGTATGACAAGACGCTTCTGATTCAATTGCCAAATCAGCAGGTGTGTGAATGGATACTTGAGAATGGTCCTTGGTTTTGGTTCAATAATTTTCTCTATCTTAGGCCGTGGGTTCTGGGCATCAGTTTTGAGGATTTGGGTAGGAAAGCTTTGCCAATCTGGGTTCACCTTTCAAATGTTCCTTTAGAATACAATGACTTCCCAGGGTTGAGCAGAATTGCCAGTTGGGTGGGAGTTCCTCTGGGAGTTGACCATACTACTCGAATGGGGAATAGGCATGGTTTTGCAAAGGTTTAAGTGGAGCTTACTGAGGAGAGTGATTGTCCAGATCATGTGTTAGTTTGGCCGGATGATGAGTCTTCTATTCGTATTGGGGTCTCATACTGCAACCTCCCTCCTGTTTGTTCTGTTTGCAAGCTTTTTGGGGTTTCTGGCTCGTGTGCAGCTCATCAGGGGGAAGCAGTGGGTTACAAAAGCACAAAAAGATCAGGCAGAGGACTCTCTGGCTCAGCCAGTAGGTACAGAACCAATGGTGATTCAGAAGGTGTTGGAGGACAAACCTGTGGAAAGTAATAAGGGCAAGGAAGTGTTGGTTAGTGAAGAAGATCCTCAGTTGCAAGCTATTTTTACAAGTCCTTCAGTTATAGAGGGAGCGAGGATTGCTCCACAGAACTTGGAGAAATCCTTCTTGGCGGTAGCAGGGTCTCCATCCCCCAAGCTGCATTCCGAGGATGAATTTCAAAGAGTGGTGAATGGAGCAAGGCCTCGGGTCTGGTTATCTCAGGATAGTGCCAAAAATTCTATTCAAGCTACAACTTCTTCTTTCAGTGTGCTGAGTAAGTTGGGAGATAAAGAAGCTAGTAGGGTTCTGGAGGGGGGAAACCTCCAACTTCTAAATGAAAGTAATATTCTGGAATGTAAGGGGGTTTAATAAAACCTCCAAACAAAGGGACTTGATGCAAGTCCTTTGTAGGAATAAGGTGGATATAGTGGCGGTATTAGAAACTCGAATACGGGCAGAAAAAGCTAAAGAGGCGATTGATGAGGTGTTTTCTGGATGGGAGCGGTGTATAGACTGTGTTGATTCTAAGCTTGGTAGGGTTTGGCTGTTCTGGGTTCCAGAGATAAACTTACAAGTGTTGAAGCCAGGGAAGAACTTTGTTCACTACTTGGTAGAAGACATGAATAAGGACAGCTTCTTTTTAAGCAATTTATGCTTCAAATGACAAGGCTGAGCGTCTAACTACTTGCAAAGAGTTAGCCAAACTGAAGGTTGCTGGACACCCATGGATTGTAGGAGGAGACTTTAATACAGTGCGAGTACCAGAGGAGACTTCAAATCAAATAAGTTCTAATACTAGTATGGATGACTTTAATAGTTGGATTGGGGAGATGGAACTGCTTGATTACAGGACAACTGGTCCTCAATTTACATGGACAAATAGACAGGTTAATCGGCCAATTGCTTAGAAACTTGATAGAGCCTTGGTAAATTTGGACTGGATTGAAAAGTTTAAAGACTGTGTTATGGAAGTGTTACCTGCTCATTTCTCGGATCATTGTGGGGTGCAAGTAAGTACCACTACTCCAATAAAGTCCCTGCTAAAGCCCTTTAAATATTTTGAATTCTGGGCTGAGCATCCGTTGTTTCTGTAGATTGTTGATAATGCCTGGAAGGTAGATGTGTCTGGGAATCCGCTGCAGATAATTCAAGGGAAACTGAGGGAAGTTTATAAAGCATTAAAGAAGTTCAACAGGGAGGTGTATGGGAATCTTCAAGACCAAGTAAAAGAAGCGGATGCTGTACTGCACAGGGCACACATTGTTGCCTTCTCCAACCCTACACCAGAACAGTTTAAGGCTGTTACACTGGCTATAGAGCAGTATGAGCAAATATCCAAAGCTTATGAGAGCTTTTGTTGGCAAAAATCTAGAGTATCCTGGTTGACTGTGGGGGATAAGAGCTCTAATTTCTTCCATCAAGCTGTTAAAATATGCAATTCTAAAAGGGCCATCAGAAAGCTTGTAAAAGACATAGGGGAGGAAATATATCAAACAGATCAAATTGTTGAGGAAGTAATTGTATTCTATAACAAGCTGTTGGGAGAGGTTAATGTTGATATTAATCCAAGTGAAGAGGAGGTGAAGAGGCTTGTTCAAAGGCAAATCCCTCAGGCAGAATATGAGGCTCTGATTCAGGACATTACTGGTGAGGAAATAAGGGCAGTGGTGTTTAGCATGAACACTCAGAAGGCCCCAGGGCCAGATGGGTTTTCTGTAGGGTTTTTTAAGAGGACCTGGGGAATCATTGGTGAGGATGTAGTCAGGGGGATCCTCTTTTCTTCAGCTCAGGTATCCTTCTTAGTGGGGTTAACTCTACTGCTGTTTCTTTGCTCCCAAAAATCCCTAATGCAGATACCTTAAAAAACTTTAGGCCTATTTCATGTATAAACCTTCTATACAAAATCATTGCTAAGGTCCTGGCAAATAGAATTAAAGGGATAATACCTTTGATAATTAGTAGTTCCCAGTCTGCTTTTATTAAGGGGAGGAGTATCATGGATAACATACTGATGGCTCAAGAACTGGTGAGTGGATATAATAGGCGATTACTGTCATCTCGTTGTGCAATTAAAGTTGATATAATGAAGGCATTCGATTCTGTGAGTTGGAAATACATGTTTTTCATGATGAATGCTATGGGATTCCCTGCTATATTTTTAAAGTGGATTAAAAGCTGCTTGCAAACTGCTCACTACAGCATTAATGTGAATGGGAGCCTTTATGGGTTCTTTAGAGCCAGGAAAGGTGTGAGGCAGGGTGATCCATTGTCACCTTACCTTTTTACCATTGCAATGGAGGGGCTGTCTACAATGTTAACTGAGGTAGGCCAGTCAGGGGTTCTCCCATTCCATCCGCAGTGTAAGAAAGTAGCACTGAACCACCTTTTCTTTGATGACGACTTGCCAATATTCACTAAGGGGTCTGCTCAGGCTATAATGCAGGTTAAAGGGATTCTACATCGTTTCTATCAGATCTCAGGGCTTAACAGCAATCCTGCCAAGTGTGAGATTTACTTTGGTGGGGATTCAATTCTCTACAAGCACAATGCCATGGCTCTTACAGGGTTCCAGGAAGGGAAACTCCCTGTCCGTTACCTGGGTTTTCCTTTGCTGTCTGGCAAATTATCTTCAGTAGAAATTGATAGTCTAGTTGAAAAGATTACTAAACGGATCAGGTCTTGGCGAGCCAAGAAGCTTTCATATGCTAGGAGATTGCAGCTGCTAAACTCTGTAATCCTGGGGATGGTGCTATTCTGGAAGCAGATGTTTATTCTCCCAAAGAAAGCACTCAAGAGAATACAAAAAGTTTGTTCTCAGTTTCTCTGGCATGGTCTGGATTAGGGCTGGCTATTTGGTCCCGGACTGTTTGGTTTTACCCGAAACCGAACCGTATAACCCGGACCGGACTGGGACCGGAAAGGAAACAATCCAATCTCATATTCGGGCTTAGATTTGAGGTAAAAAAAACCCGGATGAAGTCCGGATAAGAGACCCCCAACACTTAAAATCAAGATCAAATTGGGACCGGACCGGGTCAAGACCGGACTGTATCCAATCCAATCTTTGGCCCTTATATTCCCGAAAAGACCGGACTGGGACCGGATCAATTTGGTCCAAAAGTGGGATGGGAGCAGGTTGCTCTCCCAAAGCGAGAAGGGGGACTTGGGGTCAAAGATTTGATTGCTTGGAATCAGGCTTGCTCTATAAGAATGCTCTGGTTATTTTTGATGAATTCAGGGGCGTTATGGGTGGCATGGATGAAAGAATACAAATGTAGGCAATTGGATTTGTGGTCTCTAAGAGTGCAGTACAGTAGTTCATGGGCTTGGAGAAGACTTCTCAAGCTTAGGACTGTGGTTCTCCCCTGGCTACATATGCATAATGATACAGTCTATTGGGATTCATAAGAGATGGATACTTACTCAATGCGTCGAGTCTGTGAAAATTTGAGAAACAGGGCTCCTAGGGTAGTGTGGTACAAGCTGGTATGGAATAGTAGCTGCCCTCCTCGTTATAGCATGCTTACTTGGTTAATAATGAAGAATGCAATTATCACGAGGGATAAACTGCAGAAATGGGGGAGAATGAGGACAGCTGAATGCCCGCTCTGCAGTCAAGGAGTGGAGAGCAGAGATCATCTTTTTACTCAGTTCACTTTTGCAAAGGGGCTTGTGTTAGAAACAAAGTTTCTAACGGGATTTGAATTGAGTGATATTTGGGAATTTAGGGATTGAGAAGATAGAATTAGGGATTTGGGAAAGAATTGGGGAAGAACAGAAGGGAATCGGCCTAGGCCTTTAGAGGGATTGAGATCGAGAAGTGAGAAGATAGGGAGATTAGGGTTTAGGAGATTCTTTGATAATTCTTTCTTGACTGATCGTAACGTAGACTCAAAGTACATATTATAGGGAACACTAGGAAACCCTAATAATAAACCTAATCCTACTAAATAACTACTAACCTTATTGATAATTACCCTAATAATAATTATATTAATAAATAAAGAAACCCTGCAGAAATCGGTTTCTAACATCTCCTCCCCCTTTAGACCAACCTTGCCCTCAAGGTTGACCAACTTGACCCGCTCCTTCGACCTCCTCGTGTGATCAATGCATCGCTTGCTCCGCGTTGTGCGCTTCCTTTTCTTCCAATCCGGCTCCACTACTTGAACGAATCTCATGCCAGCAACTTCGACTCCGACTCCAATGGCCTCTTTCCAATCCACGTGACGCAAGTTGCAACCATGATCAAATATCCCTCCATCATCCTTTTCAAACTCCACAATATAAAAATCAAAGAGCTGCTCTTCCTTAAGCCCTGCATCAAAGCCCGTGAATCCATCGTTCTTCTCTTCCTTATTTCCGTTTGGACCTAACTCCCTGAAAAATCCACTGGCTAAGCCCAATTCATCTTCATCTTTCTTTTCTTCCAAGCTCTCTCCATACAATAGAGAGCAAATCCAACGGCCCAATGGGGGCCCAAGCACTCTCATGAAACCTAGCCCACAATAACCTTGCAACCAGCTGACTTCCTTCTCCTTCAACTCACCATCAAACCTTGTCTCAGCCCAAACTCCTCCTGGCTTCGGCCCATTAGCTGACTCATTGAGCCCAACGACCTGAGCTCCAACTCGGCCCAACAACAACCCCTCTTGCAGATCCGCTCGGCCCGCGGACTCCGGCCCGCCTTGCTGGTCCAAGGCAAACCCAGCCAACCTCACTAGTGGCCTAGGGTTGACGAGGGGAAGAGGGACGCCGCCCTCCCTCGTATTCTTCTCCGATATTTCCGATCCCGGCGGCCACCCTGTCCCCGGCGACGCGCAAGCACCCCGACGGCGAGGCTGCTGCCGCACTTCTTGCTCCGTCCTCCGACTCCCCTCCTTGCTGGACGACGAGACGAGGAGAGCCACCGTCAAATCCTTCTGCTCATCCGCCTCCGCATCGATCGACTTCTTCTTCCTCTCATTCTCCGGCGTCGAGCCCTCCACGATTCTTGTCTCCGACCTCCACACGCCATTCCGCTGACCCGACTCCGACATCGCTTGCAAACCCGCAACGGTCCGAACCTCGGGCTTCTTCTCCGACTCCACCCCCGGCGTCGAGCTCTTCATCGCCTCTTTCATTGGCGGCGAGCCTTCCACCCAGCGGTTGGAGATCAATCCCGGAGCCAAGACGGTTGTCCTTGGCGCCGTCTTTCTGCTCGATGCCGCCACGGCTGGAGCCGGCGGCCGTCTCCTCTCTCGTGGCTCCATCTCCAGCGAGCCTCCCAACGGCGAGCAGACCACGCGTCGGCTACGAGTCACGCCGGGCGTCATCCTCTCTTTGGTCGTGGCAGGCAGGGTGATCGGCGGTGACGTGGGGTTTCCCAGCTCTCTCCCATCGAACCTTACCTCCTTCTTCTTGAACTTCCATCCATCGATTGGAAGATTCAATGGAGTTGGGGTCGATCCGATATTAGTTCCCTTTGTGGAGCTGGTCTGAATGTCGTGTTCCACTTGGCTATTGCCGCTCGCCGATGATTTGACAAGAACCAACTGCGTCTGGAACAGCGAGCTCGGCTGTTCGAACATTGATGGGGATTGGCGGTGTAACCGCAATGAGAGTGGATGGTGTTGATTGTGTTGCGGCCGCAACCTTGTTCGGCGCAGACCCGACACCGGATGAGTCCTCACCAAACGTGGCAGCGTGCTTTGAAGGAGGCGCAGTTGCGGCGATGGTGGTCGGTGGTGGTGGCGCCATTGTCATGGCTTCTGCACGTGTTGGCGCAACAGCCACTACAGCTTCTCCTCCTTGGTCTATTGGTGGCATTTTGTCTCGTTGTTCTGGTTCTTGCGCCGTGACAACAAGAGTAGTTGTCTGTAATTCCGTCACAGGTGGCGTCATGGCCTCAATGGTTCTGGAAAGTGAAGTCGAGGCAGCAACGGTCGGTGACTCTTCGGAGCTCCAACGGCGTCCGATGAGGCGAGCCCGGTCACGCAGCTCTGCCCACGACAGGTTCGAGAGCTTTGAAGAGCTCATCGTCGGACCAGTTGTAGAACTCGTCCCCGGTTGAGAGTTGTGGAGAACTCAATTCTCGAAACCGGGCTCTGATACCAGATGTTAGAAACAAAGTTTCTAACGGGATTTGAATTGAGTGATATTTGGGAATTTAGGGATTGAGAAGATAGAATTAGGGATTTGGGAAAGAATTGGGGAAGAACAGAAGGGAATCGGCCTAGGCCTTTAGAGGGATTGAGATCGAGAATTGAGAAGATAGGGAGATTAGGGTTTAGGAGATTCTTTGATAATTCTTTCTTGACTGATCGTAACGTAGACTCAAAGTACATATTATAGGGAACACTAGGAAACCCTAATAATAAACCTAATCCTACTAAATAACTACTAACCTTATTGATAATTACCCTAATAATAATTATATTAATAAATAAAGAAACCCTGCAGAAATCGGTTTCTAACAGCTTGCTGCTGAGTTAAGGTGTAATCTGCTGCTGCATCCAGACTGGGATTCTATGATACAATCTCTTACTTCTGCGGGATCAGCACGAACTGGGAAATGGCAGGCTCTTGTATGGTGTCTCTTAGTGGCGTTTATTTGGAAGGAGAGGTGTGGGGTTGTCCATGGCGCTTCAAGTCGCACACCAAGGCAAGTTGCAGATCTAATCAAGCAGGAATTGATGTTCCTTACTTATGGGAATAGAGGGGTTCGAGATATTTTAGTGGGGATGGGATACTTATAGTGTTATGTTGTTTTGGTTGTTTGTTCCTTTTAGTAGTACAGAGCACAGAATGGTTGTGAGGAGTTTCCTGTTGGAGACTTTGGGATGACTATCCCGCTTTCGTTGTATTGGTTTCTTGCAGAAATAAAGCGACTGATTCAACGGAAAAAAAAAAGTTTAGGTGAAATTACTATTTTAATATCAAATTTAGGCTAAGAGAAAGTATTAATAATGTCACAGAGGTAATAAATGGATTGTATTCAAAGATTCATGAATTTGATAGGTGGATCCAAGTGTCATATAAACCTTGAACCATTATGAAAATTTTGAAAAGTTTATATATTAAAATGTCATTATAAAAATTTTAAGTAACAAAATAAAAATTTTAACAAAGAAGAGAGGGGGAATAGAGCTTTATTATTCATATGTTCCCTAGTACAAGGAAATCATCTATTAGGCACACAACACATAACCTCTACATTCTTACAATCAATATACATGAATGTGAGAATGAATGTGAAATAGAAATGGGGTGGGGGGTTACATGTAACACCCAATTGTGCATCTACTAATGTGTCATATGAAGAAATAAATATAAGGAGATGAGTTACATAGAACTTGTAACATACCATGGAGCATCTAATGTTGGTCATCCATAATAATAATAATATTTTCATAACACTCCCCCTTGGATGACCATTAGACATGAATATGCCTCGTTAAAACCTTACTAGGAAAAACCCTGTGGGATAAAATCCTAGTGAAGGAAAAAGAGTACATAATCATCATAATACGCTATCTGAATCTGCCTCGTTAAAAACCTTACCAGGAAAACCCAGTGGGAAAAACCATGGTTAAGGAAAAAAGAGTGCAGTGCGTATATGCTCCCCCTCATGACAACATCAAAGTATAGTGTTGTGAACAAATCTTTCAAATATTGTCATGGTAAGCTTCTTAGTGAACAAATCTTCTAGATTGTCACTTTATGCATGATCCATTAGGACCATTTTCTTCATACATGATCTTCAAGTTCATTTTCTATGAATATAATCCGCAACCACAAGTCATTTAGACGTGTTGGATCATAAATCTTATCGAAACAATTCATAACAAGTCTCATGAATTGTTGACCATTGTGGATGATCAGATGATGTTGTTATTGTGATTTCTTTGGAATCTCCATGAGATACTTGTACGACCATGAGTAAACAAATTACTCATCTATGATCCTCATCGTTACCAATAGGTAACAAAGTATAACTTAATGAAGTATAGCAATATACATTTTCACTCTAACGACATTGGCATATGGTACTTCAGGACCTAATAAGTCGCTTCTATCTCAAGGCCTAAATTGATCTTTGTTCACTTCTAGTGACCTTATGATCATTTGGCTGTTGAACGTATGCAATTTTTTCCATACAAAATTGTTCTTCCACTTTTCCGACATTGTCGTCTTGATCCAAAAAAAATCTTCTTAAATCCTCCATGTTCAGTTTTCTTTTTTTAAGCAATCCATGCTATATGAAACTCTTCTAGAGTTCAATTTTCTTTCTTTAAGCAAACCATGCTTTATGAAGCTCTTCTGGAGTTCATATCAGCTAAAACATATGAGATCATTATAAAATAATGTCTCGACTCTTTCTTCCAAATAACTATAAAACTTAGCTAACATAATTGTATGCAAACAATTACTTCATACCACAAGGTCACAAGCAAAAAGGCACGTCATACACACAACATCACTTAACCAAACCACATTCATAAATCAAACTCATAACTAAAACCACAATATCACGCACATAAGCCTATATGTCATTACACAATCACACATGCCAAATGCAAATGCTCTAATGCACTTTATTCGAATTTAATCACGCAAGACTTATTCAACCACTTCCTTTAGTAGATATTCACTTAGATGAATATACCATATTCATCCATTTTATCTCAATCCATACAAAGGATTATTTTATCGATCGATATTGTTCTCGAGAACTTCACATGTTTGCTTCTGACAAACTAATCCTTCAGGGAGTTTCGTATAAATATCATTATCAAGGGATCCATACAAATAGGCTATCACAATATCTACCAAATGCAAATTTCATGCCTTTTGAACTGCCAAACTATTTAAATTGCACACCATAGTTGCATCCACCACAAGAGAGTATGTCTCTTCATAATTGATGTCAGGTTTCTACCAGAAACCTCTCACGAGAAATTGTATTATATCTCTCGCAATTTCCATACGCGTTTGCACAAAACCTATTTGCATCCCATTAGTTTTACATCTTCAGGTGTAAGGACTTCTGGTCCAAAACTTATACCAAATAGCCTAATCCTTTCTTTTATATTGGCCAATATATATTTCTCTGCATGCATCAATAGACTTTTACTTTTGATCCTCTTTGTATCTATCACGTTCAGTGCTGCAGCATAATCAAAACCCTTGTCGACAATAAATACACTTCGGTTTCAACTTTTTTCATACAAGCAAATTATGGATATATCTTCATTTTAAAACTTTCAGGTACCTACTATTCTTCTGGAACTATGATCTCAATTTTATGACTTGACTCTTTTAGAGCTATTTTATCCTCGAGTTTACCATCTTAATTTATAGCTCCTTCCTTTCTCGAGGATTTTTATCCTTGGAGCCGATTGGTCTACCACGCTTCATGCGCTCGTTTAGACTCATTAGATTATCCAATATGGACATCAATTTGTATTGGAGCATTCACAACTGGGCATTTGACATAATCACTCCTTTTAGTGAGTAAAAAGGCGTTTGGCAATCAATACGTTTTTTTCCTCCATGAATCACCATATGAACTTCGGGTTCATGTTTCTTCGTTTGAGGATTAAAATGAGATAATGATGATTCCAACTCACATCTATGCCCCAGTGTTTACTTTTCTCCCCCTTAACGTTCGAAAAGTAATTCATCAAAATGATGAGATTCGCAAAAAGAGTCATGAACAAATCTCTCATTGCAATGGACACCATGTCCAACATGAGTTCTCATGGAACTCATAACATGTTGTGGTGGAGCAATTGGGATGTATTCTGCACACTCAAATTTTCTAGCAATTTAAATGTTTGGTCCCTGACCAAAACCATTTGTATGAAAGGGGGGAACATATGATAACTTGTTGGCTTCATGCGAATTAATGATATCATATTCCTCGATAAGAGATCGATAGACTTAGCTTGTTCTCATAAGAGAAGTTTTGTTTGATTGGATAATCATCAAAATATATCCATCAATCGACAACGAATCTCGCAAACATCAGGTTGCGGTTAGATAACAGACATATATGAAGATATAGTTGATGCATCAATCAAAATTATAAAATTCATATATGATTTGCACGGTGAGTGTATTTTTCTGCATACACTTTTATAAAATCTCAACATATTCAATTATTTTCACAAGTGAGTATATTCTCCTCGAGGCATTTATCACATAATCAATCCTTTGATTGATGAATTCTCTAAACTCTCACTTAATTTCCGTATGATATCTCAATCATTTTCGAATCTGTATCCGGGATGGTATGACCGGACATGCCAAAATAAAAAGTTATCCGATCTTGCAAACTTCTGGTTTACACCTTCATATGTACTAATATACATGTAGTACAAATTTCTCCAGTGAAGTATATGTTCTCTTATAACACATTTCTGATGCAATATAAATTATGATATTCTTTTCTGCGAATATCTTCATAATTCGGTAATGCATCTTCAACTGAGAGTTTAGTTCATTCACGTCTCAAAACATTAGCTCTTCTGGAGCTTTCATATACTCTTGTACTACATTTTGGTCATTAGGAACCTTTTGATTTCGGTGAACTATTGTGAGCACAAATCCATATTGATAAGAATATTGTCACACTATTTATCACCAATATATTGTTTAGTTACTTCAAGTAACAAAACACAATCTCTTCCGGAGCTTTTCCTTACTTTCATACTATATGATATAATACCAGTATTGGCTTTTGCGAATATTCATTCTATACAAAAGCATACAAAATAATAATAATAATAATAATAACATATATGTGTTTCATAACACATTCCGGCATACGAAGGTTACAGTATATGATCATGACTTTTGCTACATGAATTATCATCTTCATTTATAATTATTTTATCTTTCACTTCCGGTGAAAAGATACATTTGCTGATTGTCATTATCCAAACACCAAATTATATTAATAAAATGGTGTGTCTCGATCCATTCACTTTTAAGAATGGTTTGTTTTCATACGCTTCCAGAAATGAAACAACAGCCTTTGGATCAAATTATATCATATTTCTCATCATCACAAGTCCAATACACTTTTCACCTTTAACAAACAAGAAATAACTTATGTTTATAACCCTCTTCCATAATATTGCTACTGCAGGAGCACATATAGATTTTCATTTTCCTTCCATTGATTCTTGGACAAAGAAAACTTTTTTTTTTTATAGATCGGGTTCAAGACCAATGATATATTTTTCTTCATTTTTCCACTTCGAGGAAAATGAGATCTTTAGACTTTCATTTCTCTATTTGTACAATGTAGCAATCGATAAGTCAACCCATGATGATTTTGCTACTACATGAGCAATTTTCATTTTTTGATAATGTCCAAGGACAAAATCTATGTTACAAGATCGACATATATAAAACAAGTTCATAAAATACTATGAACAAATAACATGATCAAATAATCTCTCAAAGACAATGAGATAGATAAACTTACTAACAAGAAACGACATGAAAATTTGTATACCTTGATCGTGTTGTGATCTTACTCAAGTATATTTGATTCTGTAGAGAGACAATCACCAACCATGACTTTGGCAGAGCTTCGTGCTGATAACGTGTTATAAAATAACAAGGAAGAGCAATAGACACAAGAGTAAGAGTAGAGACACAAGAAGAGAGGGGGAATAGAGCTTTATTATTCATATGTTCCCTAGTACAAGGAAATCATCTATTAGGCACACAACACATAACCTCTACATTCTTACAATCAATATACATGAATGTGAGAATGAATGTGAAATAGAAATGGGGTGGGGGGTTACATGTAACACCCAATTGTGCATCTACTAATGTGTCATATGAAGAAATAAATATAAGGAGATGAGTTACATAGAACTTGTAACATACCATGGAGCATCTAATGTTGGTCATCCATAATAATAATAATATTTTCATAACAGTTAACAAGGGGGAAAGTGAAAGAGTGGAAGGAGAATTGAGGGAAATGAATTAGGTTTTGATTAAGGTGGTTACTCAATTGCATTTCTACTATTTATTTTCTCAAGTTATCATCATTATCATTGATAGATTACAATTTAATCCACATTTTTTTTATATGTGATGAAATTCTCTTGGTGGGGCGGGTATGGGTATGGGGCGGGGGAGGCTAAAACCATACCCGCCCCATACCCATCAAACTTTTTACGGGTTTTACCCATACTCGCCCCATACCCGGTCAAAGCGGGAATTCCCCGCGTTGACTGGGTCGGGGGCGGTCGGGTACCCGTGGCCATGGGTTTGATTGCCATCCCTACCGTTAAATGTCTGACGTGGCAATTAAAAATTAATAAAAAATAAATTTAATTCTTTTAATATTTCCACATCATTAAAATAATAAAACAAAAAAACCCTTCCACTGTTGCCGCACAGATTCGAGAGTGTCACCACTTAGGTATGGTTGCCAACATCCACGTCCGTACTCTTCCAAAATGTATGGTCTAATTTTGTGGTTAGCGGTGTTAAGCACTCCCTCTTTCACTCTGTCTTTTGGATTCTAATCAGCTGATGCAACTCTTCTTGGGAACTTCTCCGCAAGGTGACCATAGTGTCCACACTCGAAGCAGACAGTGTGAAGACCTTCATACTCCACACATCTTGACTCTCATTTTGAGTCGATATTTGGACACCAAACGCTTCCTTAGGTCAATCTTCACACGAATTCTTGCACAGTTGCCCCTAAACAAATTAGTAGTATTGTAATCAAGCTTTTCCACTCTTCCCAACTTGTTACCAATATCCAAGTGAATTTCCTCATCAAAATAAGCAAATGGAAGGCGAGGCAACCTCCCCCAAACCGTTGTTTTGTTGATGACATCAAAGTCTGGAGCAAAGTCAAGGTGCCATGACTTTGAAATGATGTAGTGATTGTTGATTGTCTGTGGCCCTCCATACAGAGTTCTATTGTAATCCAGCCGAGACTCGAAAACGGCTTGGAAATACTCATTTTCGATATCACCCATCTCAGACCTCCTGTCTTTGGCCACATGCTCTGCACTCTTCTTTGTACGAAAGTGCATGAAAAAGATCTCTGTTGGACTCTCGCATTCGTGCTCTTCTTGATTATGATAGTAAGACACTCTGAGTTGTCGTCCCCTTCTGCGCCATCATATTCATCAGACACCACTTCATCCCTCTGAAAAGGTGGGGGTGTTGGTTTGTTTCCCAGGAAGAAATCCTTGCATGAGGCTTTAGCCTTGTCTCTTTCGACATTCAATGCGGAGGGGTCATCATTTTCCATCTTCATCGGTCAAATAGATCCTCAGGGCTAGCTATCAGCATTTTTGGCTCTCGCTGTGACAATTGCACCCGCGACTCAACCTCCCCTTACGCTTCCTTCACTAGAGATGGCTTTCAATTTCTTGCTCGGCTGGATCAGTTAGGTTGAGGGTGATCCATCCGGTGGCTTCAGGTAGTGATCTGCTTCCCCTCCGGGGGGGGGGGGGGGTTTCGGAGTTGCCACTCATCATAATAGTTGAAAACAGAGGACAGAGGGCATAGTGTTTCTCGCTCTAATTTTACCTTCTCTCTGTATAAGTTCAATGCCTAAAGATTCGCCGCCTATTTTATTTTTACTTTTGAGTTAACTTCATAAAATAATGCCTAAAGATTCACATAATAATAATAATAATAATAATTAATATTATTATTATTTTTTACTCTTAGACGAAGCAAAGCATATAATCATGTAGTCGATATTAGTTTATCGAACTGATTTTGGTGGAAGCTCTGTGCTGACGGACCTGCCAACACCAGCCGTACAAGCCAATGGATGTGCATGTTTATTCTTCTGATCTGAATACAAACATGAATTCGTGGATAGGAGAATCAACTATTCCAAATAATAATCCAAAACAAGATAATGTTAAAGTGCATATAGTTTGATAACTTTTGTGCATAAAATACATTGTGTTAAATGGATAGATAATAACATCGAAAACATTGAAAAGCAGAAATCACAACCGGAACTCTTATAATCTTATTAGTACCAACACCTGGAATTTCTCCTGGTCTATCAAACCAAAGGTCCAAACCGCGACGCCTGCTTCACTTCCTCAAAAGAACTTCATTAACCAACCGATCCAAACCCACAGTAGACGACCCACCAGGACCCGTAGCTTCCCGAGCCAGTTTTGCCCAATCCTCCGCCTTCTTCCTCAACTTGGCCCCCTTCTCTCCATTGATAAGCTCTCTAACCAGCTCCTCCACCATTTCCCTCTTCACATCCTGCTCAATCTCAATTCCGACCTTCCATTCTACGCACGCGAACCGGCAATTCGTCACCTGGTCGCTAAAGAACGGCCAGCACAGCACAGGAACACCCGCGGTCAAGCTCTCGATCATCGACCCCCACCCGCAGTGGGTGATAAACCCTCCAACCGCGGGATGGTTCAACACTTCCTCCTGCGGGCACCACCCGGATATAAACCCGAACCGGTCCTCCACCTTTCGCCCGAATTCCTTCGGAAGAGCCGCCGATTCGCCCAGAACGAGGTCGGGCCGGATAACCCAGAGAAACGAGACATCGCTTTCGACCAAACCCATCGCGAATTCGATCAGGTGATCCCTCGACATCGTCGTGATGCTGCCGAAGCTGACGTAGATGACGGAATTCGCGGGTTTGGTGTCGAGCCAGCGGAGGCACTCTGCCTCCTCGCTCCACAAGCTGTATCCGATGGAGTCGAGGGCGGTGGCCGGGTGGGTCGGTTGGATTTGGTTGAGGAGCAGCTGCATGGGTCCGACCGAGTAGACGCGCTTCGGGTACATGGAGTTGATGGCCGCGAGGACGGGAGATTCGAGGGCTTGGTATGTGTGGAGGAGGAGAGCGGAGGCTTTGGGGACGGCCTCAGCTCCTTCCATTAGGTTGTGGAAGATGGGCTCGTTGGGGTCGGTTGTGCGGATGAAGCTGGGCAGATCCTTGAGCCGCATGTTCGTCATCCCGGGTACTTCTATGGGTGTGTCCAGGTATCCATTCGTCAAGTAACTATCATCTGCACCAACATAAAACAAAATCAGAACACACCCAGTCATGTAATGTGGCTCATCGAGTACTTTAGAAGGTAGCTACAACATGTCAGTAATATGTAATTTTTTTTCTATACGATATTTAAAAGGAAGTTTATATGTGTGTTTGACACCTTTTCTATTATTTTTATTTTAAATATGATAATGTACTTTGAAAAAATCATCAAACATACTACTACTGTCAAAATTTTCATTAAAAATCTTTCAACCATGCTCGAACCTTTGTTTGGGAGATCATATCTAAAATATCCCTATTGATTTCACTTTAATGTTTCTTTTTTTTCCTTTTGTATAGTTGAATAACCCTAACAATTTCACTAACGAGACTTTGGTAATTACATGAAGGGGCAAAATAGATATTTTTTTTGTCCCCTTTTGTCGTGGTCAAATAGTCGAAACCATGGTTTCACAGTGGTTCACGATTTTTGGATAGCAATTTTAACAAAAGGACTAATTTGATAATTTTTTCTAATTACAAGGAGATATTTGATATAAATAAAATAACATGTTTGATAAAAATGCACATTAAATACTATACCTATAACCATTAAAATAATTACCGGGGAAACTAACATGGATGATGGAGCTATAGTTGACCAAAAAGATTCCCAAACAAAATTCTAATCAATTAGTGCTTAAACGTTATCATATTACGGTTAACTTCTAATTAAATAAATAGAAGTAGGCCTGTCAGTTGCATTAGTCCTGAAGAAAGTTCATTTCAATTAATTACTTCTTAGGCGGTCGACATATTATCCTTTATTTAGAAAGAAAATCAATCAATTCGTTTTTGTCAATTGTCAGGAACACAAATTGTTCTACCATTTTAGAACCTTTTTATGTGTTTTTTATCTTTAAAAGAATACAAAGACGATCACTTATTGACGTCATGTCAACTCTAAAAATGGATACTAACGGAAATTTCAGAGACTTTTGAGGCGTCACTCGAGTCCCAGAAGCTTCCCCATTTTGCACATATAACAAAAAAGAAAACAAAAGATTCCTTGGTTTTCTAGTTTAAAGCTCTTTTTCCCCCCTCGAGTAATAACGTGCAAGTAAGTTACCTTTGAAGGGAGTGACGCCTTGGTCACGGAGAGGACGGTACTGCTTAAACCCCATGAAACCACAAGCAGGGAACGTCCAGTAGCTCACGGACGGAACCCCAACCTCACGTGCCACGTCCAACGCAAAAACCAGCAACCCATCCGCCACTATGCAGCTCACCGGCGGGGCACCGTTCACGACCTCCGGATCGTTCAGCCTCGCGACGAGAGCTCTGAACGGCGTCAACATGTGCCTCATGATGGAGTCGCACATCCCGGCCACGTCCTGTGTCGAGCCAGGGTCCGACGGTGGGAGGCCGTCGGGGATGGTGGTGAACCTGAAGTCCGGGAGGCCATCGAGGGCTCGAGGGCCCTTGGTGTTGAGGAAGCGGTTGTGGTTGAACTCGGTGTTGACGAATGTGATGAAGAATCCCCTGTGGTGGAGTATCTTGGCGAGTTTGAGGCTCGCCTTGATGTGGCTCTGGGCCGGGTATGGGATGCAGATCGCATGAGGCCTCAGCAAACTCTTTTTCTCATCGTTGGATCCCATTGGTTTTTTTTTTCTGAGATCAGAGTGGATGGAATGATTTGTTAGGTTCTGGAGGTTGTATATGTGTAGATGGTAGGGGTGTCGGTTCGGGTCGGGTTCGGTTACCCAAACCGAAACCCGAAAAAACTCGAAAATCCGAAACCGAAAATCACTAAAACCGAACCCGAAAATCACCGAAACGAACCCGAACCCGGAAAACCGAAAATGTACATACTCGGGTCGGTTTCGGGTAAAACCGAAAAACCGAACCCGAATGGACACCCCTAGTAGATGGTGTAGAGCATGGGAGATTCTGTTTCAATATTCAGGACATAATTAGAATGATGCTCAACTTCCTAGAGATGACTATGTAGGAAAAGTTCTCTAGCTAGAGACAAGAACGCCTTATAAATAATATTATTTTATTATGTGAAATGGTATATTAATTGGGTTTGATTTGGATTCCCTATATCAAAAGTTCTCTTGATGAATATTCTGATATTAAGTTATTAGATGGTGGTGGTTCTTTAATTAGATGCTAAAAAGGAATACTCAATTAGGAAATGTAATGTAGCTATACAGAATAATGAAAGTACATTATGATACTCATAAAAGATTAGTTAGATAGTTGACAATTGACATCGATGCTACCTATATTTTTCTTATTGTCAACATGCTCTCACGTTAGGTGTTATCAATAATTTGGGAAGGGGATTTAGGATATAATATGTATCATCACACTTAATTCTTTTTTTTTAGTTGGGTCAAACCTAGGGTGAGATTAAAATATATATTATATTTTTATAATCGATTTGCATCTTCTCTATTTGAACCAGAATTTCGAACTCTTTATACGGATGGAACGATTGTGATCTAAAAAATCATATATATTTTTATTTATTTCGAGGAATTTATTTTATATCACTTGTTATGTTACCACCTGATAGGTCGTTTTGGATATAATTCGATGGCTACTCATACATGTCTCTCTCTACTGTGTTCGAATTTTCACGTCATGTGTTTTTTCCTTGGATAGTCATCTGCTTGGATTGACCATCTTGGTAATCGACCTCTTTTGTGGATTTCACCCAATAAATACGAAGTGTAAATTTTTTATACATAGCTATATTAATAAAAAAACTAAATAGTTAAACAACATTAATATGTTTGAAATATTCTATCCCTAATTCAGGAAAATCTATGTTCTAGGGTTCAGTTAACATTCAATCTATTCTAGCCATAATCTTAATTTCCAAGTGTTAAGTTCTAGCTCTAATGTAAAAGCATCACGTATGTAAAATTTAAACCTATCAAAAATATTAATCTTCTAGATGTAGAATGTACATTAATTCTCATACCAAAGAGTTGCTCCAACTCAATTTATCTTTTTTTTTTTCATTTTTTTCGTCGAATCAGTTGCTTTTATTCCCAGAAAAGATAACCGATACAACGAGTCGGAACTCCAACAAAGAGTTCCAGAAAGTCAGCTACAAGCTACCCTCTTCACTTCTAAGCACTATATAGCTACTAACAAAACTCAAAAACTGAAAACTATAAGTATCCAAGACGTGTAAAAGCATCTCGCATCCCCCTATCTCCATAAGAAATGAACATAAGATCAGCCTTAATAAGCTCAACAATACTTGCAGGACTTCGACAAAGATGACCATCGACAACTCGACATCTCTCTTTCCATATGAATGAGACTACTAGACACCAAAGTAGAGCATGTCATTGGCCGAAACGAGTGTCCTTGCGAACTGCCTTAGTGACAAAGTCAATCATCGCTTCTCAGTCCTGGAAATTCGACAATGGCAACTGCAGCAAAGCATAAAGCTATCGAGAAAATCTACAGCAAAGAAACAGATGGTCACGAGATTCTACTGCACTTTCACATAAAGGGCAAACTGCATCTTTGATTTTTCCCCATTTCAATAGTTTATCTCTTGTGGTAATGGCATTTCTCATTACCAACCAAGAGAGCAAACTATATCTTGGCGGGCAATGTTTATTCCAGATAAGCTTGTGCCATGAAGCAGTGGGCGCTCTTCTTCTTAACGACTCCCATACTCTTCTGACTGAGTAAACCATCATCTCCTGCGAATCCCAATAGAGTGTCCCATTGTGCTGCTGTATCCATGGGAGGATGATACCATGCAACTTCAGCAGCCGTCTCCGGGTCCATGAACTGCTATACTGAATTTTTAGTGACCAGAGATTCCCCTGACGACATTTATAGGCATACATCCACGCTACCCACAACGCTCCAGCCTGCATATGAAATAACCAAAGCATACGCACAGAACAAGCTTGATTCCATGCCATCAAATCCTTTACCCCAAGGCCCCCTTCCTTCCGAGGCAGAGCCACAGTATCCCACTTCACCTTTGCGCGACCCTCATCATTTCCATGCCACAGGAAGCTAGAACAAACCTGTTGAATCTTCTTCCAAGCCTTCTTTGGGAGCACAAACAGTTGCATCCAATACTGCACCACTCCAATCAACACTGAGTTAATCAGTTGTAGTCTGCCAGCATAGGTTAACTTTTTGGCCCGCCATGACTTGATCCGCTTTGTGATCTTATTCACAAGTATATTAATCTCTGTTGAGGAAAACTTCCCAGGCATTAGGGGAAGTCCCAGATAACGGACAGGTAGCTCCCCTTCCTTGAAGCTAGAAAGAGTCAAAGCATTGCTCTTATATTGAATAGCTTCTCCCCCAAAGTAAACTTCACACTTAGATGGGTTACTTCTAAGTCCAGACAGTGTATAGAATTTATGTAAGATCTCTTTAACCTGAAGAATAGCTTGAGCAGATCCAGCTGTAAATACCAAAATATCATCCACAAAACACAAATGGTTCAAGGATATCCTCTGACACTGAGGATGAAAGGGAATCTATCCCATCTGACTTGCAGAGATAAGCATAGTTGAGAGTCCTTCCATAGCAATGGAAAATAAGTACGGTGATAATGGATCACCTTGTCTGACTCCCTTCCTAGCTCTAAAGAATCCACATAAACTACCATTAACATTGAAGCTATAATGGGCAGTTTGTAAACAGACCCTAATCCACTTCATAAACTGTTCAGGAAAACCCATGGCATGCATCATGTGAAAGAGATATTGCCAACTGACAAAATCGAAAGCCTTCATGATGTCAATCTTAATGGCACATCGTGAAGACAATCCAGTTCTATTATACCCACTAACCAAATCCTGAACTAATAGAATATTGTTCATTATACTACGACCTTTGACAAATGCTGACTGGTTATTGCTAATGATCAGAGGCATAACCTCACTAATTCGCCTAGCCGGTATCTTAGCCACAATTTTATAAAGGAGATTCACACAGGATATTGGCAGAAAATTTCTCAAAGAATCAGCATTAGACTGCCTAGGGATTAAAGACACAGCAGTGGCATTAACTCCACTAGGGAAATTACCTGTTTGAAAGAACAGAACTCCCTTGATTATGTCCTCTCCAATGATAGACCAAGTCTTTCTGAAAAACCCCGCCGAAAATCCATCGGGTCCTGGTGCTTTCTGTGGATTCAGACCAAATACCACCTCTCTAATCTCTTCTGCTGTGATTTCCTTCACAAGGACCTCACATTCATGATCAAGCAAACGATGACGTACAAGCTGCTCGACCTCCTCCCTGCTCGCGTTAATTTCCAAATTTACTTCTCCCAATAATTTCTTATAAAACCCCAGAACCTCTTCAACAATTTGATTAGCCTGAAATATTTCCTCACCAGACTCTGTGATCAGTTTCCTGATAGCTCTTTTGAATTATGGATCTTGACAGCTTGATGAAAAAAATGCGAACTCTGATCTCCAGTTTTTAACCAAGACACTCTCGACTTCTGCCAGCAGAAGCTCTCATAAGCCGAGGTAATATGATCATATTGGTCTTTTCTAAGTGTAACTTCTTCAAAGTTTGATGTGGAAGGATCAGAATATGTTGCTGCTTGGGCACGCAACAGCTCACCTTCTGCCTGCTTTACTTGATCCTGCAAGTTGCCATAGACCTCTCTATTGAATTTCTTTAAAGCTATTTTAACCTTAGTCAGCTTCCTCTGTATAATCTGCAGTGGTGTCCCAGAAACTTTAACACTCCAAGCATCTTTTACTATTCCTAAAAAGAGAGGGTGCTCTGCCCAAAATTCAAAATACTTGAACGGTTTGGGCAGGGATTGAATAGGAGCTACCGTACTCACCTGTACTCCACAATGATCAGAAAAGTGACCAGAGATAGCTTCCATAGCAAAATCTTTAAAGTATTCAATCAACTCCATATTAACCAGACCTCTATCAAGACGTCGAGCTATAGGATGGTTAGCTTGTCTGTTTGTCCTTGTAAACTGTGGCCCCGTTGTTCTATAATCTATCAATTCCACCTCCTCAATCCACTTATTGAACTCTGCCATACTTGTAGTAACTGAACGTTGATTTGACGTTTCCAGAGGTGTTCTGACAGTGTTGAAATCCCCACCAATTATCCATAGATGGCCAACCACCTTCAACCGTGCGATCTCCTTGTAAGTATGCCTTCTTTCAGCTTCATCGTTTGAAGCATAGACTGTTGTAAGGAAAAAACGAATCCTTATTAACATCCTCAACCAAGCAATGTAAGAAATTTTTCCTTGGTTTCAGCACTTGTAATTTAGTGGCTGGATCCCAGAACAACCAAACTATTCCCAACTTAGAATCAAAACAATTCAAACATTTTTTTTGCATTCAAGGAGGCCGAGGCCAAGAAAGAAAAGGAGGAGTTACAGAGCTACAGCCGCCCTGACTTGGCGCTCAAAGGAGACACCCATTACATCATCTCTAAGGATCTGACTAGCACCCTTGGCGGGTTAGAGAGTTCATGCATACCGTAGGGATAGACGAGACTGTGCTTCGAGAGCCAGTCTGCGACTCTATTCCCTTCTCGATACGTATGAACTACCCTAACCAGCCAACTCTGAGCCAACTTCCTCTTGATAGCATCAAGTAAATAAGCATACGGGTGCACAGGGTCTCGCCGGTTGTTAATCAACTGGATCGCTAACTGAGGGTCGGATTCAATCACCAGGTTATTGCATCCAAGTTTCCAAGCCAGGTCCAGCCCATGGTAGAACGCCCATACCTCTGCTAGAGCTGCAGTCGCTTCTCCAATCTTTGCCACAAAGCCAGTAATCCACCTTCCTTGCTCGTCCATGATCACCCCCACCAGCTCCCGTCGTCCCTAGATTTCCGGCTGAGGCTCCATCTATGTTCAACTTGCGCCAACCTATGCTAGGAGGTTGCCATCTGATCTGTTCTGTGACCCTTTTCGCTTGCAAAATTTGTCTACCCGGCTTTATGGTGGGAGCCTCCCACGCATTGTGCCAAAAGAGGAACTTGTGCTGGATCGAATGAGCCAAAGTCGGGGCTGTGAAGGCTTTGCTAGCCCCCTTGAAACACGTCGTGCACCTGTTCTTCCATATCAACCAAATAGCAATGCTGAAGAACTCGTTCCAACTCAAACCAGACTCCATCTTGTCCTCGTTACTGAGATTGCTGCGGAGCCAATCCTCTTGATCTCTGTGAAAGAACTCCGTCTATCTGTCGATCGGGACCCATCGAGACCAGCAAAACCGTGCCGGCGGGCAATCGCACAGCACGTGGAGCACCGTCTCTGGAGTATCTTCGCACTGTTCGCACGCCGGTGAGTCACTGCACCTCCTGCAAAAACGTAAAGCATTGGTAGCAATCCGACCACGAGAAACAAACCAGATTACATAACACACATAATTAAGAATAAATAAAATATAATTAGTAAAAAATTAATTCTATCCACCCTTCCTACCTAAATAACCAAGATGAATGAAATTGGTACCAGTTGTTGCTTCATTAATAGGCTCACCATTTAATTTAGTATTTATGTGAGAAGTGAAAATAAGGAACGAAAGTTAGAGAGGAAGGGAAGCAATCAGGAGAAGAAATTTGGGTGAAGAGTAATTTGAATCGTGTCGTGTAGGGCTAAATTTTGGCCGACATTATGTCACCATTCAGATAAGTGATAACAGTTCAACCAAAAATAGTACCTTATCCCCTACAATCTGTGAAGAAAGCGGTGCGGCCACATCATCATTCATCACTATACTGCACCAGCACATCCAAAAAGGCAACTTCATTAGGTCGTGTTGCTTAATGTTGATGAAACCTGTGACTAGATAAATTTTACAATGCTATATAGTATCTTAATTTATATTATGACCGTTGTGGAGCAAGTTTTTGTCACGTAAGACACGAAATTTCCACAATTTTCCATGTTATTTTGTCATTTTTTAACATTTTAAGTTATTAGTTACATTAAAATAAAATTAAATAGACATGTATATTAATCATCATGACCAAGATTTGAACCTGTGACCTACGAGGTCAAACTATCATCATTTCAAATGTTCAACCACTAAAATAAAGTATATTTGATGCTATTAATCACAACAAACATGTATATCAATCACCATAACTAAGATTTAATCATGCAACCTACAAGCTCAAACTGTAATCATTTCAAATTTTTAACCAATAGAATAAAATATCTTTCATGCAAATAATATGTTTCATAATTGTTTATAATTTCTTACAAATAATTAAAAAAATCCGAAAAAACATAAATTTAGTTGGTATACAATTATAAACTTTTACATAATTTGACATGTGATTTTCTTTTAAAATTGAAAAATAAAAAGTAAAGAATAATCTTCTTCCGCATTCAAGAACACGAAGAATTTAACATTTTATTTGTACGAACTACTATAAATATGTGAACCAATGTAGAAATGTTGCAGTTTGTTAGAAAATACTTACTATAAATATATGAAATATATCAACATAGTTCAGTCATATGGTACGTTAATATATACACAAAATTTCATGTGTCTAAGAATATCACTAGACACCAATGGTCACCAAATGTTTTTTGTAGATTTTTCAAAACCGAATTATGGTTATATGGTTTAAATATGTTTGTGACCAATTGGTGAAAGAAGTTAAAAAGAAGTCATGTACATATACATAATGCATTTGTCATTTTTAGGATTGAGTTTGACATTTCTCGCATATTAAAATGATATTATTATCTTTTCTTTTATGTTAATCCGACTCCTTTCTCTTTTCATTTTCCGTACGTCATTAAATATTCTTCCATGCACAATTATAAAACACATTGTCTTTACTTTTTTTCCTAATGTAATTATAATTCCTTTCTTTTCTTTTTTTATTGTTTGACATAAATTCCTTTCTTTTTCATACATGAGTGTAGATGTGCAACTTTGAGTCATATTCAGATGAATAACACATAAGTTAAACAAGATTTTGTAAACGAATCTTAAACTATTGGATATATGATGGTTGATATGTAAATAACTATTTTAATACTTACTTAATATGACACCCTAATACATATTGACTATTACTGTTTTTAGTAACCAGTTATACTCGCCGGACAGCCTTACTCATAAGATAATGATCTATATCTTCTTCGTTACCTTTAAGAGTATAACTCAAAATGACTTATTGTCCCTCCCATTGACCATGACAGAACATGGAGGATTCAGTTTTCCATCACCCACCTCTCAGGCCTTCTGCCTTAACTTAACTGTCAAGATACATGCGATATGCTATATCTTATTTAGTAAAATAAACATCCATTCATCACCACATGCCATATCACATTCATCTTCTCAAACTCAAAAAATTCATACATCACAACATAAGGACCATCACCCAGCCTCTTGATAACTCAATGTTTAAACATGTATGCATCAAATATCACATCATACTGCCATTACCATGTAACCCCTGTCCCAACATAGCAAAACATCATGTCATCCAATCTTAAATCATTGTATAAAACATCATAGAAAACCATCATCATCGACATGCACATTTCATATATCACATCATTGAAAGTCATCACTTAACCACATCATAAGTAATATTTATACAAGGATTCAATCACATACATGGTTAGGTTCATTGCATTTTACATCTTAATTTGCCAAGTCATACATTCCTCGGGTAGTATAGTAGATGTCATGCATACCACCACAAATCATACCTAGACTGGTGTCCTATAAATCCACTGCGGGTCATACCCTAACCGATGTCATGTATACCAGGGTGGGATGTACCCGGACCGGTGTCCTATAAAATCAACGCAGGATCATATCATGACGATGTCCTGTAAATTCAGTTACTATACTGACTGCACAACATAGCGCCTTTATGTTTGTATTAAGTCACACAATTCCAGTTACAGTCAGTCACATATTTAATATTGGATGATAATGTGAAGTGAAGACAAAGTGTCTCAATAACTAATATTTGCTTTGATATCATTCGTACAATGTTGAAAGTAAGAAGCATAGCAGAATAGTTTTGTTGGACTTTGATATAATGGTGGAAAATGCTAGCGTACACTCGAGGTGTAATATGCACCTTCATTCATACCTATTATTTGTATGTTAATATATTTTGACAAATAAGACGGTGGTTATTATTTTTCATTAAATGAATCGTACGATTTGGATTAGAGAATTAGAGACCGTGGTTCACCTATTGGAGAATATGGTATAACATCATGTGCCAAACTTCGTTAATACATGGTCTAAATACCAACTCTATAGGAGTTCGGTAAGGTGGCGTACACGAGCGTAAACCATGTACAACTTATGAAATTGACAATTGTTGGTCCAAGCAGTGATGAAGTTACAATGTTGTTTGACTTTATTGTTGATCATCATTAAAACATAGAGTAAATGTAACGACTCTCATATCAGATAAGTCAGTGATAATAGGTAACAATAATATACAATTATGAAAATTAAGAATCTGATACCATTGAAAAAAATAACAAATAATAGAAGGAAAAGTACAAACAGATAACATTCGCCGCCCATCGGGCGGGCACAAAACTAGTTGGTGCTATAGGGTTTTGCTTTTATGGCACAACTTAAAATTGTACATTTGCGTTATGCTACAACTTCAGATTGTACCTATACTTTTTGTACAAATTCTTTTATTGTGAGCTTAGGGATTGGGTCGATTACCATTAGATCGGCTCAAGATTGTTACGTCCATAATGGGTCAAATTTATTAGGTGATGTTATTAAAATGGTTATTAGTGATAATTATGTTGATTTCACTTATTCATTGCGTTTAGCATGGGAGCGGACCAGGTCAGTCACTCTTATGGTGAGTAACCATCAGTAACATGTCCACATCCGCATGACATCAGCATACCCTCTTTCCTGGAAAGTCTTTTATCTTTTCCCATTTGATCTTTAACGGATGATTTCTCTCTCGTTGTCGAAATTTAAATTTTTTGCACAGATAAATCAGATTAAATGTGCTCTTTAAAATAATATCCACTTTGATAGATTTTTAGTACAAAAAATTGAATAATTTTTTACCAGGCATTACCATATGGTATGCTCATATTTAATACCATATGGTAAGAAAGCGTACCATGATGGTGTGAACATACCAATATGGTAAGAATATTGAATACATGATAGTTGGAGTATACTAACTGTCATTTACGACTTTCATCATTATTTACCACAAGTTACCACCCACATACCATAGTGGTAAAGTATGGTAATTTTTGGTCTAGTATTTTTTCACCCAGAAATATGTAGATCCAATAGATCATGATGAACTCGTTCATTATGAGCAAACGTTTTAAAAAACGACTAAAAAATGAAGAAGTTACCATATGGTATGTAGTTGGTAAAAAAAAAGTTTTTCGAAATATATTGAAAATTGATCTCATTTTGTAGAGCACAACGAACTCGTTCCATGTGTGTAAAAAAAATTGAAATCCGAGTTAAAACGAAGAAGATAAGAGTTGATTATGAAAAGTAGGGAAAATAAAATGGTTTTAATTGATTACCCTTAGATCTGGATTTTGTGGGTCCACTTAAATCTAAAGGTCCAGATTTAGTTACTCATAGGTTAGTAACCATTGGTTACTGACCCTATCCTAAGTCGTTTAGCATTGAACTGCATAACTACAAAACAAATTGTATAACTAATTGTGCCCATTTGAGGACCCTCTTCTATTGTGTTCAGTTAACCACTAACCATTCGATTGCGGTATGGTTACAATTAATCCAAAAAATCATACTCGTATTGTTAGCCCTAAGACTGTCTCCAATAAGATTCCGGAAGTTACGAAAAAACACCCTCCAATAAGGTCCTAAATGCTAAAAGTGGTAGAAATTGGAAAATTAGGGGCCAAATCTGGCACACTATTGACAAAAGGGGGCTAGACTTAGGTAACCAGAGCGTAGAGCGGGAGCGGGAGCGTCAAAACGTCCATTCTGAAAGAACTCAATACTAAGAGCGTGAACAGAGTGTCTAATATTATTATTAATTATTTTCTAAATGTATTTGAATAAAAAATATTACTTTCTTACAAGAAAATATACGAAAAATAAAAAGATCCAAGGATTAATGCATCTGTGTGTAGAGGAATGAGATCTCTTTTCTAGCGCATGATGCTTCCAATTGGGACAAATGCATGTATGGGCTGAGAATCCTCCAAGCCTACTACATAAGTAATTAAGTCCAGGAGATAGTGGCACATAAATAGTCTTACGAAACCCTTTCTTTTCCTTCTCTGTAGAATATCTGGCAGAATGCCCGAATAAGAAGTTTCAACCTTCCGCTGTTCCTCCTCGGTGGCCATCTTTCAATTTCCAGTCCAGAGTAGGGATGGCAATTTTGCCCATACCCATGGGGTTTTTTACTATTCAAATAGATGGATATAGGTAGAGTTTGATTGGTTTGTACCCATACTCATTTACTTTGGGTTGGGTTGGGTTGGGTTTATAACAAATGGATTTGGGTTTGTACCCATGCCCAAATACAAATTACAGTTTGGTATCTAAACTTTATAGATATGCATATTTAGTACCTAAAATTAATTTTTTTGCATATAAGTCCTCAAAATATCTATGAAAAATTACGTTTTGGTACCTAAATTTTTTTGGTCTTACATTTTGGTACCTAAACTTTTCAAGTTTTACAAATAGGTCCAATTTTTGCATGTGTAGTTAAAACACCTTAAAGTAAATGGATATCCATATCAAACCCATACCCATTTAGATTATGGAAGCAATATTCATACCTTACCCAAACCCATTTACAAACCCCCAAACCCATATGCACTTCACCCATACCCAACCCATTATGAATGGATCTACTTGGGTTTGGGTATAATTACCCATGGGTGGGTAATTGCCATCCCTAGTCCAGTGAATCGAGTCCTCTACCTCCCGCCTTGCTCTTTTCTATCGATGCTCTCCGGGATCTGCTGCCGAATGCTTCAGATATGGGGCTCTAGGCTTTACATGTCGCCGCTCACCTACTCTCCTCTGGCTTCTTAAGAGCCGCCCACCTCTTCTTCACAATCTTCAACCTCATCGACAAATCCAAACCCATTTTCTCCCTATAGCCAACAAAATATTCTCCCCAAGAAAGTTCAAAACTTTCCCAGTCAATAGATTCCCTCTATTTCCAGCTTCATCCATCAAACCAACCAGAGATTTCATCTCCTTCACTCGACAGATACCATTGACAAATCGCTGGTCACCATCTACGATTTTTCTATCGCCCAACTCCGTGAAATAAATTCGTGAATCACCATATAAAATTCGCGCTCCAACATAAAATAATTCACAAATTTTGTGCGATTCCATTCCAATCCGCGTTTTTGCGCTCCCGAGGGGGAGTGCCAACTGCCAACCCCTCTCCCGCGAATCTTGTGACCTAAGTCTAGACTTGTCCGGGCCTACCATCAAACGAGAGCATCTGCGGTGCATGTACGAGCTTGATCAATGCGTCCCTTTTTTTTTTTGACAAAGGGATCACTTATATTGCTCATCAAATGAAATTGGTTACATTGAGTGGATAATATCATGAGAAATGGAAACAAGAAAGAAAAACAACAAACATCCGCGGACCACACCAAGATAACGAGGAAAAGATCGGGACAAACAAAAGCAAAGCATGATCCAACCAGATAAAGACTTTCCTTTCAAGAGCCATAAAACAGAGCATCTTAACCACTCTTTGCTCCCTCATTCATCAGAAATGCTCAAAGAACAGCTTCAGCTCGTCCAACACAGGCTTGACCATGGCAATTGAACATTGCAACACCATATGCCGCCTCCTGAGAGTTGTTCGAAGACGACCCATCACAGTGAACCACCGAAGAGATTACATGGCGGTGGACAGGACTGTACCAGATTGCTCGGAGCTGAAACAAGGCAAGGGAGCCGGCAACAGAGGTAACCATGACAAAACAGAGTAAGCAAACACCAAGGATTGAGAAGAGCCGTCAAAAACCACAAGAAAAGAAGACCACCAGCAAGAAGCCAAACACCAAAACCTGCAGAAACACAACACCAAAAACACCATCCCAAAACCCAGAAAACAACAAACGAAGCAACACAACACCATCGATGCGTCCCTTGCGTGAGGCACACCTCCCACCTCCATGTTGTCGGTTTTTTCTAAATTCTAACCCATTCCCTTTTAATAATGTAACTAGCTTATTACCCGGCCCGTTGGCCGGATTACTGTATGTTACCCACTTGTGGAATGGGAGAGAAAGCAAGTGAGAGTGAAGGGATTGAGATTCCACTTGATTAGGACCGACCCACTAATCCAATTCTTCCCGACCCGCCCCAACCTACAGGGTCAGAAAGAGTCAATAAGAAAATACGAACGGGGAGGATTAGTCATATATCTTGACTCTTCAGAAGTGGGTCAAACAGGATCAAGGTTGGGTGAGGGCAATTTTTAGCGCTAAGTAGAGTTCTGGGTTGAATACCTTTACTTAGGCCTAGAAATTGGTGCTGATGCAGACTGGAGTTTTTATTATACCATCATCAATCATCATTGAATTAGTCCTGGGCATCCCTCCCCGCTGTTGGTCTGAATTCTAATGATGGCTTCATTCCTTGCACCAGCCATATCAGTGAGTTGCCATCTCGAGCATGATTTGCCTATGTACAAATAATACAATTAGAGTATGAAAATGAATTCAATGAAAAGGAAAAGAGAATTCTATCACATGCCAATAAATACACACATAATAGTTGAAGCTAAGTGAAAGTCATTACTCGCACATCAATTCTCAAAAATTACAGACTAAACATTGGCTAGAATGGCACTGAAACTACCAAGAATCATGGACGAAACAACTTGTCAAATTAAATAATCCTTATACTGAAACTACCTTCTAACTTGAAATAAGACATTATCACAGTTCATAGCTCTCTTCTCACTATGAATTGGTTGAAGCTCGTCCTTATCACTGCCTCTCAAGCTCAATTCAAACAGAATAGAGACCGTTATGTAAGATAACCATATTCTTACTGATCATAATTCCTTTCTTCACTCCATTTTTGTCGGAGAAAAGAGTTATCCCCCTCTCCTGCATTTCCCTTTCCCCCTCTCTTCTCCCTCTTCTTCACAAACCGATCCCTAAACCAGCAACAACAACACAAAAATAGCCTTCGCCTCTCCCGTCTCCATCTATTGAACGCGTTGGTGGCAAGACAGGACTGCAGAAGCAAAATTTTCTAAAATCAAACTAATTTTTTTGAAGCAGACTCAACCACGAAAAAAGAGTAAAGCAACAATGCAGTAGAACCCTAAATTTAACTACAATCAAGCACATATCAGCAAGATTTTCGATTTGTCTGAGAGTTAACTACACGGAGAGAACAATTGATGCATAATTGAAATGCTCCAAGCAAGTTGAAGGCAAACCATAACTTTAGAATTTGGTCATTATAATAACCTTCAAGTATTGATGCTTCTAAGAACTATCATGTCCAGCCCCCACTTATACAACTACGTAGCCATAGTAATTAGTTGTATAATGAGAAATATTACAAAGAAAACTACATAAACAACTAATGTAAGTAAATATTAAAACTAACAACTGATAAAACTTAAAATCTCTCTATTGGTATAAATGTATCTATTAGTAACTACTATGCAATCGAGTATATATGATTTTTAGGCACTGAATAAGAAAAGTATAGATGGCTCACAAATGAAGACGTAGCAACTGAAGGTAGCACACAAAAACCAAAAATAAAAAAAGAGATAAGAAAAAAGGCGAGAAAAAGTCAAACAAAGAAAAAGCCCACATAGGAATACCTCGCTAGCTTTAGGGACTCTCTGCCACAACAAACAACCTTCTTAAAAATCTAACACCCTGAGACATCAAACAAACCTCCCACGACACTAATGTATGGCATTCCTATTGTCCAATAGGTTTGCCCAATTTAGACTTCTAAATAAATGGACTTTTCACCATTAAACCAAAACTCACAATCATTAACAGTTAATGCAAAGACATACATTTCTGAGGCCAATCACAGCATTTAAGCATAATTTGTAGTTGAAAAGAACAACTAAGTATTTAGCTAAATGATATAGTAGAATGGACACAATCTGCTACCTACTAATGATATAAACGTGTACCGGTACCATCGTTGTATCCTGACTTGCCATTTGCAACGGGCACTTTGAAAGACAGCTGCATTTTAGAGACTAAACACCCATAAGGGCGTTACGAAACCAAGCTTAATCCAAAATCTTCATATTCCACTTCGAAGACTCCATTTTCAAAAATAAGAGAGTTTAACATGTTAAATCACTCATTTGAAAAATCTCAAACAACTATTAATCAATGCAATATAATGGCACGTTCCAAATTATGTACTTGTAGGAATAATCCCAAATAATTATCAATTAATGCCCCAACTACCTAATGTGCAGAATAGCCCTGGAGCTGTGCTGTTGTTTGCGTTGGTCTACCTTCAAACATAACATAGTTGCATCACGAACCAAAGCAATTAAGCAAAAATCTTCATATTCCAAGTAGAATGACTCAATTCAATTTGGCCAACGCTTTATACATATTGTTTACCCTTGGACCTGTTGCACTTGCGCCTTCAGATCTTCGTGAACACAATACAATTGCGGAGAGGAGGCTGTCAACGGAATAAAATTTGTTAATTAAGTGAATCACCATACAACTAAACAAACGCGCTCTTCTTGATTAGCTATCAAAATAGTGGGGGTCGCTACAATCCATCGGTTGCTCCCTCTGCGCATAAGTTGTAGATATTAGGTTTTAGTGAGAACTTTGAGTACATGAGGAGATATTTTGTAGTGGAGGAGATGACCCGACGAGTAGAATAGGAAGATTTGGAGAGGCTGCGATGGGCAAAGCAGTTAAAATCGAGATTTTACCTAAAATCGAAAACTGGGGTAAAATCAAAATCGTATAATCGAATCGTAAAATCGTAGGATTTTAAGTACCATATAGAACATAGCGTATAAGAATATTAATAAGGTAAATTATTAATATCACAAAGACACATAGCATTTAAAATGATAATTCAGAAGATTTTTTTTCATAAGATAATTCTCAATATTAATGTTCCAAAATTACTATTTGAATTGTTATTTAATGTGTAACTCAAAATAATTCATGATGAAGGGATATAGTTCATGGGTTTGGCTCTTATTTTCATGTTATGTCTAGGTTGTTTAACTCAAAATAATATTTCGACATCGTCTACTAAGTATGATTTAAACTAAAAATAATTGAACTCCAATAAAATAAGTAATGTTAGTGGCTTGGTACAAATATATTCATTAATAAATTAATTAGTTAATAATGATGTTAGTTCTTACATACTTCCAATATTAGGACAGGTGTTTTACCAATAAGTTAAATGGGGTGAAGGGAAAGAGATTAACCGAACCCTAATTTGGTTATTTTTATTATTTTTGAATATTTTTCTAATAGAAAAATATCTGAGAAGATTCCATTGCCCTTTCCGCTGAAACAGTTATACTTATTTTAAATTGGCTCAAACCACCTATTTTGTTCTCTTACGATCAAAATCCCGATTTCGGGACTATTTTACGATTTTAGTCCCGATTTTAAACGATTTTAAGGTCCACCGATTTTATAGTAAAATCAAGATCGGAATCACTAAGTAAAATCCTAAAATCCTACGATTTTACGATCAAAATCCCGAATTTGACTGTATTGGCGATGGGTGCACGATTAGTGGGCCAAATAACAGTTTGGGCCCGTTTAAATGAAAACATATTTTTACTTTCGTGCTCAACAGACGACCGCACTGGCATCTTCTAAATTTACCCCTAAAAATTTGCTCTGTACGCATCAAATTTGAAATGGAATCCCTCTTTTCTCATTTCACATTTCACATTTCACATTTATATGATGTGTAGATTGTGATGAGTGTAGATGTAGACCTGTCATTGTCCTACAAATTCATTAACACGCCAAAAAGTGGTGAAATGAGCCACCCTATTAAACACAATCTTGTATAATGATCATTGGATCAAATCATGCCAGATTATGAAGAAGTTTAAAATGTAGCGGTTATCCCGACTAAAACATTAAAAGAACCAGTCTCATATAGTTTGCACAAAGATATAATTTCTCCATAGTAATTCTGAAAAATAATATTAATTTAAGAAGTCGATATTGCTTCTACATGTTTAATATTGCAATTCGATATGCAATATTCGAACCAGTGATATTTGGGCTGCAATTTTAGGGTTATTGTATATTTATAAAATAGATAGAAATTTAAATTAAGTATTAAACTACAACTAAAATAATCAAATTATTAAAACACCAAATAAGTACTTACGGGAGATTCAGTGGCCAACTAATCGTTAAAAAAGTCATATGATTTTCATAATTTAGGTTCGTGTATGTTTGAATTTAAATAGATACAATAAATATACTTAGTGTGATTGGTTATGATCCTTGCTTGCATTTAAAGAGACCAAGGTTCAAATCCCAGTGCGTGCCTTTTTTATGAATAAATAAATAAGAAAATAAGCAATTGTGAAGACCAAAATGTCCTTCCTATAATCACTCTCGTTGCAGGAAATTTGAAATGGAGCAACAGTTTTCATCATTCGGCTTTTATTTATTATCTAGATTTGTACTCATGGGCCATGGCCAATATATAATTACACGTTGTTTAAGAAAAAGTCTTACATTTATACAAGTATACGTTGTATCATTTATATAAATTAATACAGTTAAAATCGCACTTCAAACCGTAAAAACGTACATTTTTACCTATTTAGGCCACAACTAAAATCACAATGGAAATTATCGAACAAAGAAAAAAAAAGTCGCAATGGACGTCGCCGAACTAATGTGATTATCTTGATACGTCAGTATGGCGTGACAGAATACGAAAAACACTTCCATTAGTTTAATTTTGTTTTTACTTTTAGTTGAAGGGATTTTGCGATGGAGGAAGATGATGAAAATAATATATTAAAGTTTTATTTTGATTTACATTTACATTTCTTATTTTAATTTCGAATTATAAATAATTTGATATGACAATGATGTGGCATTTACGTGGTTGTTTAGTTTTTGCCCCGTCAAGAAAAATCAACATCTCTTTCAAACATTATCTTTAATGGTCAAGCATTAGGATAAAGATGTCACAAAAGTATCATATATCATGATACAAATTTTTTTCGGTAAGTTAGTTTACCATTAAGCACCCTCTTGGCTAAATCAGCACAAGAGCTCGAAAAACACACAGGCAAAATTGCCCACACCAGTCTTTACAAGGAATACCAAAAGAAAAACAAAACCTCTACTCATCTAAGCATTTACAGCAAGACATGGTTTTGCTTAAAAGGATCTGAAACTCAGGGAAAGCCACTGAATACAATCTAACTTCCTCCCTTAGCTGCTCTGCCAACACAACAGCAGTACGAGGCTGTTCCCCAAAGACTCTTCGACATCTCTCCTTCCAAACAGCACTGACACACCAGCACCAGATCGCTGCTTCAATCTTCCCAAAACTTCCTTTCTCCCTAACTCTGGCTGCAATTCTGTCCAGCAGTTCAGGCCAGCTTCCAGGGCACGATATCCTTCCCCTCAACAGAGTAGCAGTCAGCTCCTGGATAAAAGAACAATGACAAAAAAGATGATCTCGAGTTTCCTCTACTACATTACATAGCACACAAATGCTATCATTTATCACACCCCATAGCTTGAGCTTATCCCTTGTAGCAAGACGATCCATGATGATCAGCCAAACCTGCACACTATTCCGAGGTAATACAAACTTGTTGCAAACAACCTTCCACCAGCTGACATGAGGTTGCCTCCTCCTGATAGTGTCCCATACAGCAGTAACTGAGTATTTTTCCAATCTCTTACCCAGCCATGTCACACAGCCCTGAGCCACCTCCATTCTAAATCTAATCCATGGCCTGACTTTCAATATCTGTTTCCAGATCCAGGACCCAGCTTGCGTTACTTTAGCTTCCCATATTGGACCTCCTCTGAGCCTGTATCGATTTATCCAGGCAACCCAAAAGCTACCCCCTTGCAGGAGAAGCAGCCAAATAAGTCGAGCTATAGAAGCCACATTCCAAGTGATCAAGTCCTTCAAACCTAGTCCCCCTTCTCTCTTTGGCATAGCTATAACATCCCAAGCCACCTTAGCTCTGCCTGACTTATCTCCATGCCAGATAAAGTCAGAACAGATTTTCTGGATACTTTTAAGAACCTTCTTTGGTATAAGAAAGATGGCCATCCAATAGTGAATCAGAGAGTATAAAACTGACTCTACCAATTGAATCTTCCCAGCATAAGACAACCTATGCGCCCTCCAGCTCCTGATTCTGCTAGTTATCTTATCTATCAAAACTGCACATTCTCTATTGGAAAGTTTGCCAGCAAGGAGAGGCAAACCCAGGTATCTCACAGGTAAGGTCCCTTCTTTAAAACCCGAAATCCTAAGAGCATTCTGTTTAAACTGATGCGCATAACCCCCAAAGAAAACCTCACACTTATCTGGATTACATTGGAGCCCAGAAAGCTTGTAAAAGACATTCAAGATGGACCTCAAATTGTTCAAAGCATATGCGGACCCCTCAGCAAAAATTAACAGGTCATCAGCAAAGCTCAAGTGGGTTAATCCCAAGTTCTCACACTGTGGATGGAAAGGAAGCACACCCTGAGAAGCAGCCTGATTCAACATTCCAGTAAGAGGTTCCATTGCTATGGTAAATAGGTAAGGGGAAAGGGGATCCCCTTGCCTAACCCCTTTAGCAGCAGTAAAAAACCCAAACAAACTCCCATGAACAGAGATGCTAAAAGTATCAGAGCTCAAACAGACCCTAATCCACTGCAAAAACCTCTGTGGAAACCCCATTTTTTCCATAACCACCATCAAATATCCCCAATCAACCGAATCAAAAGCTTTACGCAGGTCTACCTTTACTGCACATCTTGAGGAAATATTTACTTTTTTGTAATTATGTACAACTTCCTGTGCCATCAATATATTCTCAACAATACTTCTCCCCTTAACAAAGGCAGACTGGTTTCTACTAATGACAGAGGCAAGCACATTCTTCAACCTATTTGCTAGGACTTTGGAAATGATTTTGTAAAGAACATTGATACAGGCAATAGGTCTAAATGAGTTTAATTGATCAGCATTTGCCACCTTTGGCACAAGGGTTAAGGAGGCAGAATTCATACCTTTTGGCATTTTTGAGTCTTGAAAGAACTGTTGAATCCACTTCACCACCTCAAGACCAATAGTCCCCCAACATTTTTGGAAAAAACTCACGGTCCAACCATCCGGTCCTGGTGCCTTCTTTGGGTTCATATCAAACAGAGCCTCTTGGATTTCCTTACTAGAGACCTCCTCACACAACAGTATCTGGTCCTCTGGCCCAAGCTTATGCACAAGAAATCCCTCAATAAGTGCCTCATCCACATAAACTTCCTTATTCACCACCCCAAACAACTGCTTGTAATAACAAACTGCTTCCTCTGCAATATCCCCCAAATCAGTTAACACCTCTCCCGAGGAGGCATCAAGCTTCCTAATATGCTTTCTGGCAGCTCTTATTTTAGCAATATTGTGAAAGAAAGAAGAATTCATATCTCCCAGGGATAACCAAGATACCCTGGATCGCTGCCTAAAAAAAAGACTCCTCTGCCTGTTTTAAATGCAAAAATTCCTCTGTCACTTGTTTAACCTCTTCAAAAGAAGACTGTGAAGGGACCTCTAGCGCTTTTAATTGAATAACCTTCATCTCCTCTTTCTTCTCCAGCACTTTCCCAGAGATATCCCACAATTCCTTCTTATTCATATTCTTCAGCTCATGCTTCAACAGGTTCAACCTCTGCTTAATACTCCATAATCCAACACTCAAGACTTCAGTGTTCCAGCTTGTTTCCAAGAGAGAACTAAAAGAAGCTTGCTGAAGCCACATATCAAAAAATTTAAATGGTTTGGGAAATTTTCTCATTGGAAGTCTAAGTGTAATCAGAATACCACAGTGATCCGAGAAATCTGGAGCCAGAAATGCAACCACACTCTCAGAAAATTTTGTCAACCAATCAACATTAACCATGAGACGATCTAATTTCCTTGCAATTGGATTATCCTTCTGCTGATTAGACTATGTAAACAATGGCCCAGTGGCAGTATGATCTACTATTTCCATTTGTCTAACCCAGTCTCTAAAATCAGCAGTACTAGCCGAAATGGAGACCTTATTCGAAGCCTCTGAGGGATGCAGAAAAGCATTAAAATCTCCCCCAATCGTCCAGGGAAATCCCTGCACTTTCCACTTACTCAAACATTTATATGTACTCAGCCTCTCCTTCTCCTCATTAGACCCATAAACCGCAGTGAAAAAAAATTGATCATTATTATCCAGAGTCACCAAAGTATGAATGTAATTCTCCTCCGTAGCTAAGACTCTCAACTGAACTTCGCTACTCCACCCAATCCAGATTCTACCCAACTTGTGCTTAGCATAATTGTCAACAAACTGATAGTCACAAAACTTCTGCCTTACTTCAACAATTGTTTTTGGCTTTTGTATTCTAGTTTCTAACAAAGCAAACAGAGTTACCTTATTCACCTTCAGATATTGAAGCATTGTTCCATGCTTCCTGGGGCTATTAAAGCCCCTTGTGTTCCATATAAGAACTGTCATTTTCGAGATTGCACCACCTTAGTGGCTCCTCCCTGACTTCTTAACCCCTCCCTTATTGTCTTGTTTGGTGGAGGTTTCAAATTGACCATCCTGTTATCACACAGCAACGCAAAAGCATTTGAGTGAATAACAGGTGTAGCAGGTTTCTTAGACTTGGCCTTCACTCGATTGATGACTTTGTTAAATTCCTCCTGAGTAGGAAGAGAGTTGGGGGTCACTGGAGGGGTAGCATCCACCATCACTTCTTTCCCTTTATCAATTGCTCCAGTTCCACTCTCATTTACAACCTCACTTGCGCCACTTTTATCCAAAACAGCAACCTGAGCCTGCTTGACTCTCCAAATCTGCTTTGTCTGAACCCCAGGAGCTGGAGACGCACAGTCATGCCCAAAGACTTGACACTTAGCACAGCATTTCGGAAGCCCACAGTATTCCATTCCAATAAAGAACTCTGCCATATCATCTGGAGTAACACTGATTTTGTCAACCCTTGCCTTCTTCGCACTGACCTCTACACAAACCTTAGCTCGGCCTACTCGTTCTCGCCGTGTAGTTGAATGATCCATACACAGAGGTCTACCCACAGCACTAGCAATCCGACCCAACCCCTCTCTTAAGACCAACTCCGCAGGAAGCCCAGATAGATTGATCCAAACAGGAACTACAGTATTATCAATTTCCAGCGCTCGAATCCCTGGAATCCATCTTCTGAGACGCACAATTTTCTCTTTGAAATGCCACGGCCCTCCTTCAAACACCCACCGACAAACCTCTTCTGTGGGAAACTGGAAAAGAACAAGATGATCTTCGAGTAATGAAACCTTGACCGCTCCATCCCTACCCCAGATCCAGTTAGCCCAATTCCGAAGTGCCGACAACGATGGAAGAGTAACCAGGAATTGCCCAACGAGGCTATGCTCCCACTTCTTCGCCCCTTCCTCGATAACCGACTTAGGGATCCGAAGTGAGCCATTCACCATCTCAGGCTCAAAATACTCCAGCCTATTATCCTTCGCCACATGAAACAACGACGCCTAGGACCTGCCACCGCTGACGGCGCCCGGCGAGGCTCCGTCAACGACGGCGGCCATCGCGAACCCTAGAATCGCTTAGAGAGAATTTGGGAAAGAGAGAGAAAAGAAAAGAGAGAAAAGAGATACAAATTGTCATATTGAATAAAATAAGAGAAAAATAATTATTTTATTGTTCGGGTGTTGTAGTGGTATTAGCTCTTAGTTTTAGGACTTATTTTTTTACCAAGTAGTTCTAATAATTATTTATTTTGTATAGAATGCTGTATTAGAGAAATTGTAAGTTTGAAACCAATTGCACTCTCTTACCAAGTTGGTTTTGGTTGAAATGAAATATAGTGTTATTATTTTTTTTTCGTTAAATGATAATGTTATTTTCATGTTTCATTCTTCTAAGTTTATATATGGTTGATATGAAACTGTTGATGTCAAGCTTGGATGAGCCTGCCTCAATAGGTTTGCGTCCGGTGAGCGCCAAACTTCCTGACCAACGTCTGCCACCAGCCTCCGAGATGGACACTTGCAAAAGAGGAACCCGCCGGCGGTGGTCGGCGGGGACCTTCTCCGAAGCTCAAGTCAGTATTGAGCTGAAAGAAACCAGGAGCCGGCTTTACAGAGGGATTTAGAGTTCAATCAGAAAATGAACTGTCGAAAAAGTATAAATGAGCGTCCTATTTATAGGTGCCTCCTGCTTCTGACGTGGATGGCGTGCTCATAATAAAATAACAATAAGACACTTACCTCGCAACCAACCCTAGGTGCAGTGGATGGTTGGCTACAAGCAAACACATATAAAAATAAAATTAGAAAGAAAGAAACCCACTTACCTCATATATTTCTTCTGTACACGTTTAAGTGGTGGGAGGTGGGTAAATATATCCACCCATGCAAGCAACAATACCAACCAATTGAAAAGGGTTACCTTGCTAGACTTCTCCCACCTATAAGTGAAAGACAAGGATGTTTATTGCCATTCTCATTGAAGCCACGTCGGTGACTTAAGAGAATAGTTGGCTTGTGTGTTTATTTGATTGGGAGTGGAGTAAAAACATATTTTCACTCACCATTAACTCGTAAAAGTCCCTTCCATGTGTAGAAAGAGTAGGATAGCTTTGTGTTTGTTTCATTTGCTTGGAAGAAGTGAAAAATATTGGCAAGCAATTAAATAGAACCATGAAGTGGCCTTTCCTTCTTGTTCCACGTGTAGTAATTGAATAGAGAAAAATGTAGTGAGTGGCTAGAGGTAAATATACCAGCTAGCATACCACTTAAACACCTCATTCATGTATATTGTATGTCATACACCTATATTTTCTGGAGGGAGATGAGATAGTGAAATTCTAGGTCCATCAATTGCGCCTTTACCAATAGAAAAATTAAAGTTGAGATCAACATTTGCTATTGGTAACTATGTAAGGGATTTAGTTTATAACATGTAAAACTGATACAAATTGAGCAAACAATTGTTGGAGAGCCATGCTAATCATGGTAAATGGGATGTACCATCGTAGCGAGAGATCATGGAAAGCCGTGTCGATTATAACAGGCAGACCGCACCAATGATGGTGGGCACCATGGAGAATCGTGCCAATCATGGTAGGTGACCCAAACCAATCGTTGCAGGCGACTAGTGTCAATCATTGCGGCCTTATGTTGTGTCAGATAATTTTTTAGTTGACAAAAACTTTCTCATACTTGGATTTTCTCAATTGGAGCATGAGAAGGGCAGAGGTTTTTCCCCTGGCAGTTTAGTGATGATGATGCAGAGGTTGTCCCGACAGGATTCGGAAGAGATGGGAGACAAAGTGTTGTGGGTGAAAAAGTAGATCTTTTTTCACAATAGCGATTCGCGGGGAATTAAACCCTTGACCTCATTGATAGAGGTATTCCCTCTTGAAGAGTAGACTCCATGGGCTTTCCGCTAAAACATAGGTCTTACGAGAGGCGGACCTAAATCGGTGCCCCCTCGACCTCGTTGTGAATGGCACGACATCAGGTTTCTCCACCATCTCTCCTAGCGGGTTTGACGTTGACAATGACAATTTCTAAATTTTTTCAAGTGGATCCATAGTAAGCGCAAACTGTTGATGGAACTTTTCATCAAGCCTCACCATAAGTGTCAATTGTTGATGTTAGGGCGCCATTCCATGGGAGGACTCGAGGATCCTATGATTTCGCGACAAATAGACAAAGGAACTAGTGGGGTTGAGGGCCCACAGTTTCGAAGCAAAGATTGACACAACTCAATCTTGGTCGGGAGATCCTCGATTCATGAAGATAGCAAATTGATTGATGTTTGGAGTTGTATCTTGACAAATCTCATCTTTGGGTTGCAGATCCTGCATTTCCATCTCGTTGGGATCCTCGATTCTTGAAGATAGCAACTCGATTTATGTTTGGAGTTGCATCTTGACGAAATCCGGCGTCCGGGTTCCAGGTCCGGTGTGTCCACCTTGTCTTGCTGGATTGACAGTTTTTTTATATTAATCTCACTGGCCCCATGGTGGGCGCCAATTGTTGATGCCAAGCTTGGAGGAGCCTGCTTCAATGAGTTTGAGGTCCGGTGAGCGCCGAACTTCTTGACCAACGTCCGCCACCAGCCTCTGAGATGGACACCTGCAAAAGAAGAACCTGTCGGCGGTGGTCGGTGGGGACTTTCTCCGAAGCTCAAGTCAGTATTGAGCGGAGAGAAACCGGGAGCGGCAAAAGTAGCCGGCTTTATAGAGGTATTTAGAGTTCAATAGAAAATGAACTGTCGAAAAAGTATAAATGAGCGTCCTATTTATAGGTGCCTCCTGCTTCTGACGTGGATGACGTGCTCGTAATAAGATAACAATAAGACACTTACCTCGCAACCAACCCTAGGTGCAGTGGATGGTTGGCTACAAGCAAACACATATAAAAATAAAATTAGAAAGAAAGAAACCCACTTACCTCATATATTTCTTCTGTACACGTTTAAGTGGTGGGAGGTGGGTAAATATATCCACCCATGCAAGCAACAATACCAACCAATTGAAAAGGGTTACCTTGCTAGGCTTCTCCCACCTATAAGTGAAAATGAGTATTGTGTCTTGTTTGTGATCAAAGAGGAGGTGGAAAGACAAGGATGTTTATTGCCATTCTCATTGAAGCCACGTGGGTGACTTAAGAGAATAGTTGGCTTGTGTGTTTACTTGATTGGGAGTGGAGTAAAAACATATTTTCACTCACCATTAACTCGTAAAAGTCCCTTCCATGTGTAGAAAGAGTAGACTAGCTTTGTATTTGATTCATTTGCTTGGAATAAGTGAAAAATATTGACAAGCAATCAAATAGAACCATGAAGTGGCCTTTCCTCCTTGACCCACGTGTAGTTGAATAGGGAAAAATGTAGTGAGTGGCTACATGTAAATGTACCAGCTAACATACCACTTAAACACCTCATTCATATATATTGTATATCATACACCTGTGTTTGCTAGAGGGAGATGAGATGGTGAAATTCTAGGTCCATCAGAAATCATGGTGGAATTTTGGATTAATATGTACAAAATATTTCATTTTGTAACTACATCGGAATGATGTTAATGCAAGTAATGTTGAATCAAGCTCTATGTTATCCATGTTAAAAAGTGCCCCTGAGACTTTCAAAACCTTGAATGGGATAATGGGATCGATTTTATGATTTGTGTTATTATGTAAACTTGACACGTATTATGTATTTATGGATTTCTTCTAGTTGTTAAGTTGTTATCATTGTTGAGTTAGAGTTATATTTTAAAATCCTCTAAATCTACACAATAAATAAAAGTCAAATGAGAAAACTTGAAGCCCCATTTCAAATTTCTTGCATCGAGAGTAAAAGTAGGAATGACATTTTGGTCTTCACAATTACTTTTTTTTGTTCATTAAAAAAATACTTAGTAGGATTCGAACCATGACCACTTTAAAGAAAAACAAAGATCATAACAAATCACACTAAATGCATTTGTTGTATCTTTTTAAATTAAAAACATATAATCACAGAGAGGAAAAAACCCTTCCCTCATTTCAAATTCCCAACTCCAGGAGCGTTTGTAGGAAGGATAGAATAGGGAGTGTCAATTTTTTTCCTTTTCCTCTGTGGAATGGGCCAACTTACCGTACACATGCGGATTTAAACGGGTCCAGGAGTGTCAATTTTTTTCTTTAAGTACTTTTATTTCTCACGGTATAGACTGAAGCAGAGGAGTTTTTGGGATATATCGATCTCATCTGCAGGAACATGGATTTGGTGGCAGTTTCTGAAGTGTCGTGATTTTGCTGCTGCTTATATTTCAGGTGCTCCCCCTAATTTGTTTTGGCAAGGGCAGCAGATGCATAAATACTCAGTTAAAACGAGTGTGGGATGCCATTAGAGAACGACAACAGACTGTGGAATGGCGTCGGCTGGTATGGTCTAAGGAAGTTATTCCTAGACATGGTTTTATCCTATGGATGGCTCTACATGATTGATTGGTGATGCAGGATAAGCTTCTGGCTTGGGGCAAACAGGTATCTGGGCTGTGTCTATTATGCCCAGGTGGTGTCGAAACTCGTCATCACCTCCTGGTTTCATGTCCCTATACTATATCGGTTTTAAGAAGGTGTTTGAAGCAGCTGGCTCCTCCAGGGGAAGGGGACTGGACTACAGTGGTGACCTAGTGCTCTCGGGAGTGGGGTAAAAAGACTCCAAGGCATGGTTTGTGTCGACTAATGTGGAGTTCAGTAATTAGTTATTTTTGGCGTGAGCGATGTAGTCGGTTGTATGGTTCAAAAGGGATACGACAGCCTGATGTGTTAGCAAAGCAAGTGCAAGCTGATGTATCTTATAGAGTTTCTAGTGATCTTGCCCTCTAGGCAGAGTTAGAGTATATAGATAGTATACCTTGATAGGTTTTATGGTTCGGTTGTAATTGTTTGAAAGGCACATCAAGATTTCCCTTGGTGTTTTGCCGGTGCTTAATACAAGTTTTTTGATTTCGCATAAAAAAATACTCCTTTTTATTGCTAAAAAGAAAAAAAATTAACAATGAACTAATGCATGGATTCTAATAGGCTAACCACTAATTATAAAATAAAAGAGTTGAATGGGCCTGACCTACACGGGATTTGTCCATCAAGTAAACAAATGAACATCATGGGTTTGTCATTCTAAAACAAGCTATTTTCTCTAGCATAATATACTATTATTTTATATCTTAGTGGCTAAAATATAATGTATTTTAAAGTTATTCAATGGTTCAACCTCGACCAACTCAATTAGTCCAATTTTTATAATTTCAAATATATATTATGTAATTATTTGATATCATAATGATTAAATTATAGTGTATATTATAGGAAATCGTTTGGTATTTCTTAGTAAAAAACTAAACACAAAGATCTATTTGGTTATTTTTAACATTAAAACGATCCTAAACATTTTCAGTTTCCTTTCAAAATTTTATAGTTTTATTCCCGAATCAGTGATGTGCAAATGGCGAATTGCAGTCATCTCTTTTCTTTCATTATTTTTTATTTTCAAATAGAAAGTGTAAAAGTAAAGAATAATTAGAGTTTGGCATGGGTCAGTCAAACAGGATCAATTTCAAGTTTTGGCCCATTTTGATTAAGTCTAATTTATAATTACATGGTTCCCTGATACTCGATAAAAATCTCAATCCAAACCAGTTTGGCAGGTGAGTCCGTGTTTACCACCATTTTCTAGGGATACAGGAACGGTGGTTCCTATCCCAAATCGTGTTGTTCATTCTTGATTTCTTTAGATTTTATCATGGCTTGGCAAAAAACGAGAAAGCACAATGATGACAAGATGAAAGTTTTATAAAGCAAATTAATTGGCCAACGGGCCGAGTAAAAGCTAGCAACGATTGTGAGATGCTCATTTTCCAAAAACCGGCGGGATAAGCGATTTTTATTCGATTTTCTGGAATTCGGTTTCTATAAAACTTACTCCACCTCATCATATTACCAGAAACAATATTGTTTAACAAGGTAATAGGTACTTGATTTTGGTTCATAAGGCTGATTGTTGATTCGTTGCATCATTCATGTCTCTTTCCTACTAAAATTCACTATTTTTATCACGTGTTTCCCAAAAAAAACTATACAACAATAAGCTATACACCCCATTACATTATCAAATTTCATACCTCACCTTCCTCCGGCCAAATGGTCGGGGCCACGCTAGTTAGTTTATATGTGGAAGGGAAAGGCTAGGTTGCTAACACATTTTTTTTTAGTATGGTGCTGATACTTGATATAGCCAATCAGAACATTTTGTTTTGATGACTTTTCTATTTAAATGAGCTGACCACAATTAATGAGAGGGAAGAGGAAGGAGGGACACGCTTGGTATTATGAAAAATTAAGGAAGGGGAGGAAAAAAGGGAGGGGGATACTAACCAGACCACAACCTCTTCCAAGCATGCCACAACCTCCAAAGCAGGCCACAATCTCAAAGCATGTCACAGTCACAAAGCCTCACACAACCTCAAATCATGCCACAAGTAGTGGACCTGTTTGTAAATTTGAAAAAAGTCTAGGTACCAAAATGTAAGAAAACAGTTTTAGGTACCAAAATGTAATTTTCCATCGATATTTTTAGTACTCAAATGTAAACAAAAATTTTAGGTACTAAATATTAATACATATTAATTTCAGGTACCAAAACTGCAATTTGTAAATAAAACCTAGATATAAGTAACGTGAATGGAAGGGGAAGGGAGAAGGGTTAAAAATTAAAATACTATAATACCCTTCATGAATGTGTTAGTATGATTCTAACACTTAAGGGTTTTATCACCCTATCCACTCTCTATGTGGGAGTATTGACATTTTAAATATGAAATCAATGTATTTGTTTATTAAGTTTATATGTTTGTACATTGTATACTCAATAGGGATGGGCAATGGGTGGGTCAACCGCCACACCCATCCGATTATAACCCACCCGTTATACGTTTGGGTGGATGTGGGGGTTGGTTATGGGTCATCTTTTTTGTCATCCATTAAATTTGGATTGGTGGCGGGTGGGTCTTCACCCGCAAAATCACCTGCTATATTATGTCGTTAATGCACATTCTATAATAATACACTACTTTTTATTATTATTATCTCTAAACGTTAATCGTGATTTATTCAGTGGAATTACAATTACCTTTTATAAAATTTACTTGATTTACAACATAGAGTCCATTAGTGTAAAATATAATAACTATCAATAATTTTTCTCAAATTAGATAATTGGTGTTAGATTATGTAGTAAACTATGTTTAATAACTATTATTTTTCTTGATTTATAGTATTGGTATTTAATTAGTTTTATGCACAATTTTATGGCTCATAAATATCTAATTTTCTTAAAATAATTTGACCCACCAAAACCATTAAATCCATCCACTGTCACCCTCCTAATCCACCCACAACGATACAAATGGGTGGGTGTGGGTCATTTTTTCATCACCCACCATACCAATGGGTGGATGAATTTTGACAAAAAATCCACTCAACTCACACATTACTCATCCCAGGGACGGAACCAGCTTGTTAGCAGGGCCCCTTTTAATATATATATATATATATATATATATATATATATATATATATATATATATATATACATATATATGGCGAGTTCTACGGTACCCTGGGTGAAATCCGGGGTACTGCATACCTTGAGTATGAAAACACTATCTAGACCTTGAATTGACCGATCTTTCGGATATGATACTATACTCTAACACTTAAAGATCAAAATCTAGGTGTTAACTCTCCCAATCTTATGCTCCAAGATCAATTTAATTAGAAACAATAATCAACGGTTATGATTCATCAAAATATAGGCACAAAAAGGAATGCACCATCTTAGGGTTTATAGATTATGATTTAGATAATTATGACCTAGGGTTCACTCATTAAGGGTTAGGGTATAATATCATACCCAAAAATCCTGGTAATTCGAGGTCTAGATAGAGTTTCCATACTTGAGGTATGCAGTACCCCGTATTTCACCCGGGGTACCATAGAAGCCACTATATATATATATATATATATATGTGCCTTCTACGGTACCCCGGGTGAAATCCGGGGTACCGCATACCTTGAGTATGAAAATGCTATCTAGAACTCGAATTAGCATGATTTTTGGGCATGATACTATACCCTAACCCTTAATGAGTGAACCCTAGGTCCTAATTATCTAAATCTAAACTACAAACCCTAAGATGGTGCATTGATTTTTTTGCCTATATTTGGACGAATCATAACCGTCGATTATTGTTTCTAATTAAATTGATCTTGGGGTATAAGATTTAGAGAATTAAGACCTAGATTTTGATCTTTATGGGTTAGATTATAGTATCATGTCGGAAAGATCAGTCAATTCAGGTTCTGGATATCGTTTTCTTACTCAATGTATGCGGTACCCCAGATTTCGAAGATTTAGACAAACCCTTCCCCCCCCCCAGGCTCTGATACCATGGTTAGATCCTAGCTGAGTCCTTTGTGAGATAGTTGTAAGACCGTCTTTGGCCGTTAATCTATCTCACCTGTAAGTTAGAGCCTACCTTTGTTTACCTTCTTTCCTCTAGTCATGAGTTCGATTTTTAGACCTTCCTCTTCTTCCTCTAATTCTGACATCACCGGGAACCGTGTGATCAACCAAGAAGAAATTAATTTTGAAACTGTTAGTAAAGAAATTGATAATTGGCAAATTCCTAGGATTGCCCAAAAGGAAATTTATGAGCAAAGCAAATTTAACTTCCTCAATAAAATGGATTATACCATCAAAACCGAAGAAAGAGATATTCATCTTTTCAATGATTATGAAACTATCAAACTTTTGTCTCAAAATTCTATTCAACAACACAAAAAGAAGTACAACTATATCCATATTGGGTTAGTTCAAGTAGGAATTAAGCCTCTATCCAAAGAAGGTCTTAATACTGCTATTTTAATGGTTTTACGAGATTGTCGGTTTCTTGAGTTTAACGACTCTTTACTTGGAACTGTTGAATCAAGTCTTTGTAATGGCCCAATTTACTTCAATTGTTTTCCAAACTTTACTGTCTCTCTTCATGACAAAAATATTTTAGATGTTTTAACCCTACAAATAAAATCTTTCAACTATAAAATCCAACAAGGATCTTTACCAATCTCTTTGGTTTACCGCTTACACTATAAAGCTATGAAATCTGCTTTCTCTTCTAAAGCTCTTCAATATGGTACAAAAGGAGAAACTATACTTTGGCAAACTAATTTAACTCGTACTAACACTGTTACTCCCAAAACTATCAAATGGGGAGAAGTTACTCTTCCTACAGAATGGACCCTTGAAGGAGCTACCATTCCCAGAAGCATCGACCATCGTCAGGTTAATCAAATTACTCAACATCTTGATGGTACTGTTAACATCTCTTTTGCTAGGAACTCCATCTCTAGCATTTCTGATATAGACCCTGAATTGACAGACGATGCTCGATAGCGCATCAATACTTTTCTTAGAAGCCAATCTTGTAGAAATCTTTCTCCCATACCTACACCCACTCGACATACCTCTTCTACACTCACCTATGATCTACGAGGAATCAACAACTCCAACAACATACCTCAGCCAGTTTATACTCCACCACCTCCCACAACTCTTTTTCCAAATATAAATACCTCGAGAACACCAAATATGTCTCCTACTGCCTCACAAGCTGCATTTCCTGAAGAAGAAATCCCTTCTGCTCTTGATGTCATTACACAAGAGTTCAAAATCAACAAAGAATTTCTTCGCCATGATTTCTATTCCCAACGAAACCGTTTTAAACGCGAGCAATTTTTTAATGATTACTCTAAAGAAGAACGTGTACTTATACAAAACTCTTTCTATGATTATCTCAATAATATACGAGAACACCATTCTTTCTTTAATTGGTTCGAACAAGTCTTTTCTCAATCTTCGATAAATGTTCAAACCAAGCCTATGACTTGGTTAACTACTAATAACTCTAAGATCCAATCTATTCACCCCCCTAATGCTCCTGTTAATTTTTCTTATTATGGAACAGCAGTTCAAGCCTCTCCTTTTAAATTAAAACGAGAAAATATTGACCATGTCAAAGGCGAAGATATTCGACGTCTGATTGAACAAAACAATTATACAAACCGATTTCTTTAGACATTAGGAGATCAACTTACTAATGTTGAAATCAGTCTACCTCTGTCTTTTGCGTCTACTTCAAATACTCTTATTCCTCCTTCCAACAAACTTAATTCCCCCATTTTCAAACCATTTGAAGTTTCTAAAGAATCTAGTCTTGAATTTAAGCTTGAAATAGAAAAACGTCTTAAACAACTTTCTACACAACTATCCACTTCTAAGACTCCTTATATTTCAGACTCAAAATCCACCAGCAACGAGGATCAAATCATCGATGACTCAGCCGAAGTAATTCAAGACCTAGAAGGTCATATTGAAACAGAAATCAATCGTCTCCGATGGAATCAACCCTCTGCATCTAAGATGTATTACCCACGTCCCACAGCACCTGATTTAGCTCTCGAAGAGAAACCCACCATTATCCAAAATAAATACAACTCCAATTCTATTTATGAATGGAATCTTGATGGATTTTCAGAATATCAAATTTTGAACCTTCTTCAACAAATGACCATGGTAGCTAATGCTTACAAAACTCAAAATCAAACTTCTGATTACGCTATAGCTGAACTTCTTATAGCCGGCTTTGCTGGTCAATTAAAGGGTTGGTGGGATAATATCTTAACCGCGGAAGACCAGAGAACTATTTTTACAGCTGTCAAATGTGATTCTTCTGGAACTCCTATTTTGGACTCCAATAATCAATCTTCTCAAGATGCAGTTGCATCCCTGATTTTTGCCATTTCAAAACATTTTATTGGAGATCCTTCACATCTTAAAGATAAAAATGCCGAACTACTTTCTAATCTTCGTTGTAAAAAGTTTCATGACTTACGATGGTACAAAGATACCTTTTTAACTAGGGTTATGCAAAGAGAAGATGGTAATCAACCATTTTGGAAAGAAAAGTTTTTAGCCGGTTTACCCCGTCTCTTAGGAGATAAAATCCGAAACAAAATCCAAGACACTTTTAATGGTCAAATTCCTTATGAGCAACTTACTTACGGAGAACTTATTAGCTTTATACAAAAAGAAGGATTACAAATTTGCCATGATTTAAAACTTCAAAAACAAATCAAACGCGAACAAAAACTAACTCGAAAAGAACTAGGATCTTTTTGTGCTCAGTTTGATGAATCTTATTCAAAAATTTCTTCCAAATCTAACTGTGAGGATTGTAGCACCAAACCTCATAAAAAACATCGCGATCGTCCCTACCGATCTTTTAAAACCACGAATCAAAAATCCAATTTCTCTAGGAATCCCCGCCAAGATAAGGGACCACAATCTAACAATGAAAATAAAAACATTACTTGTTTTCGTTGTGAAAAAACAGGTCATATTTCCAAATATTGTCGTATAAAAAAGAAGCTCAATGAGCTTAATCTTGATGAAGAGATTCATGACAAAATCAATAATCTTTTTCTCCAACACTACTCTTCTCATGAGGATTCTTCTTCTTCTTCTGATGACGATGATGAGAATCTTCATGCCTTACAATTTGATGACATCGATGAAAGTTCTTAATCTTCTATCAATGTTTTAACCAAAGATCAAGAGCTTATCTTAGATCTGATCAATAATATTGATAATCCTCATCTCAAAGAAAAATATTTCAAAAAGCTTCATGAGCACATGGAGAAACCTCCTGTGACTATTCCACCTACCAATCCCTTTCATCAAGGTTCGACGTATAGTGTCAAAGATATCCTTTCTCGACATAATAATAATGATTCCCACAATCCTTCTCTTCCTGATTTCCAAAAGGAATTGGATATTGTTAAGAAAGAAATTCAACAATTACGACAGTTACAAAATAGTGATCATGAGATATTACAAACTTTAATAGCTCTCAAACCTTTTGAAGAGCCATCAACATCTAGCCCCGACAAATTTTTCGATGAAACTCCTCATGCAACCAACAGTTTAGAAACAGAGGAAACGCTAACTGATGACGATTTTCTATGTTTTTTATCTACCATTACTACCCAAAAATGGTATGTTATCATTAATATTCAGGTTTCTTCTGATTTTACTTTAAGCACAGTGGCCCTTCTTGATACAGGAGCAGACATGAACTGCATCCAAGAAGGATTAATTCCAACTAAGTACTATGAAAAGACCCTCGAGCGTCTATCTACCGCTAACTCTCAACCTCTTCAAATACAATATAAACTTTCTAATGCTTTAATTTGTCATCAAAATGTTGAATTCAAAACTCCTTTTATCCTAGTTCGTGACATGCAACAAAAGGTGATCTTAGGGACACCTTTTCTAAATCTTCTAAAACCTTTTACCGTCACCGACCAAGGAATTAACACTGTCGTGTTAGGCAATAATGTTGAATTCTCATTTCTCCAAAAACCAAAAGTTCGAAACCTCAATGTCTTACGCCGTTCTTCTATAAAATATGTAAACCATATAATTCGTTGTAAAACTAATCAAATATCTTATTTGCACGATGAGATACATTTTCAGCGAATCTTACAACAGCTTTCTCAACCCCTTTTGCAAAAACGAATCAACTCTTTAAAAGAGCACATTGAAAGCTCTATTTGTGCTGATACACCCAATGCTTTTTGGCATCAAAAACAACATCAGGTTGATCTTCCTTACGAAAAAGATTTCAATGAAAATCTCATTCCCACCAAGGCTAGGCCTATCCAAATGAATTCGGACCTTGAAAAACATTGTCGACAAGAAATTAAAGAATTGCTCAAAAAGGGCCTTATCAGATCTAGCCAATCCCCTTGGAGTTGTTCTGCTTTCTATGTCATTAATAATGCAGAAAAAGAACGTGGCGTTCCTCGTCTTGTTATAAACTACAAACCGTTGAATAAGGCTCTGAAATGGATTAGGTATCCTATCCCCAACCAAAAGGATCTACTCCAGAAACTTTCACAGTCACTAATATTTTCTAAATTTGACATGAAATCCGGATTTTGGCAAATCCAAATCAAAGAAACAGACCGCTATAAAACTGCTTTTACCGTTCCCTTTGGCCAATATGAATGGAACGTCATGCCGTTTGGTTTGAAAAATGCTCCCTCAGAATTTCAAAGAATTATGAATCAAATCTACTCTCCTTATTTTGATTTCATAATAGTTTATATTGATGATGTGCTGGTTTTTTCTTCGTCCATTGACCAACATTTCAAACATCTTAATCTATTTCTTGAAGTCACTCGACGTAACGGTCTGGCTGTCTCTAAACCAAAACTTTGTCTTTTTCAAACTAAGATACGTTTTTTGGGTCACTACATTAGTCAAGGAACAATTGTTCCAATAGAAAGATCGCTTCAATTTGCAGATAAATTTCCTGATCAAATTTTAGACAAAAATCAATTACAACGGTTCCTGGGTAGTTTAAACTATGTCCTTGACTTTTATCCCAACATCAATCTTCTTTGTAAACCTCTCCATGATAGATTGAAAAAGAGTCCCCCTCCCTGGAGTGACCAGCATACCAAAATAGTTCAGCAAATTAAGAGGCAGGTTCAGAGTCTCCCGTGCCTTCACATAAGTGATCCTTTTCTCCCTAAAATCGTCGAAACCGATGCCTCTGACCTAGGATATGGAGGAATCCTTAAGCAGATTCAGAATGATAAGGAGCTGTTAGTACGCTTTACTTCTAAACATTGGAACCCTACCCAAATCAACTACTCCACTGTCAAAAAAGAACTGCTTGCTATTGTTTTATGCATCTCAAAATTTCAGCATGATTTGCTCAATCAAAAAATTTTACTACGCATTGATTGCCAATCAGCAAAATACATTTTGGAAAAAGATGTTCAAAACCTTGCTTCCAAACAAATATTTGCACGATGGCAAGCCATCCTTAGCATTTTTGATTTCGACATACAATTTATAAATGGTTCTTCAAACTCTCTTCCAGACTTCCTTACTCGGGAATTTTTGCAGGGAGGACGAAGTGCGGAAAACTCTCAGGCTTGCAATCTCCAGTCATAATGCCCCCTACCACTAGATTGCGAGATAAAGAGAAAATCAAAATCAAAACATGGAGAGAGATATTTGATGATGAACAAGGAAGCCCTGATCATTCAAGTGAGTATGAAGAAAGTTCTGATGATTCTGGTTCACACTCAAGTTCATCCAAAGCTTTAATCAATATTGATAAGCTTCCTCTTGAAGCCCAAAATTACCTTCAAAAATTTATTACCGTTTCTGGTTCTAAACAAAAGCTTCCCACTGAAGCTTCAACTTCCTCAACAATTTCCCCTTCTAAACTAATTCTTTCAAATACTCAAACGCAAAGTGGCATCCTACCCACACCCATCTCTTCCGAAGAAACCAAACAAATCTATCAGCAACATCATCTTGATGTCGCACCTACCTCAACAGAGGTGGCATCTTCAATAGCCCCTCTCAAAACCGTTTTTCCCAAAACCCAAGAGGTGGTGGTTGTCCAAGCCCCTCAAAATCGATTTCTAACGTATTTTAAGAAAAACACTTTTCAACCCATTTTCGTTGTCGAAGATGGTTTCTACCATCAATATCCAAATGTTACTGCCAAACATTTCCTCAATGAGTGGTTCTTCAAACCAAGATCCCTCAACAAAACCCACAAATATTATGAACTTATCCTCACAGAAACTGGATCAGTCACCTTTTCCCACAAATTTGATCCTTCAGACAAAACACTCAATACCCACTCAACCTGCAAAATCCACCAAATTATCCACCCTCGCCAATGGCCTACTAGCCCAAACACCAACCAAAAATTCCCTGCTACTATTGCTCTTAACCACCCCCAAATCTGCCAATCCTTCAATTACTGGGATTACCATGAAGCTTGGATTAATGCCTTCTTCAAGCAAAACCATATGTACCGACACTCTTGGAGTTTTTTCTGGGATTACAAAACTCCCATTGTTTTCCCCAACTGGTTTATGCACTGGTGGGATCTTTTTGGGCCAACTGAAAATATCTATCCAACTGAGATACAAGAGGGATATCAAACCTTCTGTCCAAAATATTCTGGTCCAGGATTACCCCTCCTCAAATTTTGTTACTACATCAAAGTTCCTTGGATTACTGCTTGGGAATTCAGTTACCAAACATGTGCAGTCACAAAGGTACCCATGTTAGGCCGCAGCTTCAAAACCAAATATTGGGCTGCAAATCCTCGCCCAGAACAAGCCTACAAACCTCAAGTCCTCCAATGGTTCAATAACAATCCTGAATTGTCCAAACAAAATCCTCAATCAGCGCTCTCTTAGCTGGCGCCAAGACTGAAGAAGAATACTTCCAAATTCTCAAAGATGTGGCGTCTAGCTCAACATCTGACGCAGATTCCACGTTCCAAAACCATGACCCGGATGAAGAAGTGCTTGGTCCTTTGCCAAGCAAAAGCACTAAGTTGAAGACAAAGAAGAAGTGACCCCATTGCTTCTTCCACTACCATAAAGACAAAGAAGAAGTGACTCCACTTCCAACCCACTATATATGGCAAAGGCTAGCGTACATCTGGGCGTATCCTAACCTACCGTACGCCTGTTGAGTTTTGCTATTTAGACAATGAATTAACCAGAGTTTGGGGCATGATACTATACCATAACCCCTAATGGGTGAACCCCAGTCCGCAATTCGCTAACCCAAAGCATAATATTCATTTAATCTTGAAATGAAAATCAACGGTTCGTCGAAATTATTGTTGATTTTCATTTTAAGATTAAACGAATCTCATGATTTGAGTTAGAAAATTTGGAACTGGGGTTTATCCATTAGTGGTTAGAGTATAGTATCATGCCAAAAACTCCGGTTAATTCATGATCTAAATAGTAAAACTCAAACGGGCGTACGGTAGTCTAACGTACGCCCGGGCGTATATATATATATATATATATATATAGTCCATAGACAAAACATAGACCAAATGGTTAGAATGCTTGCTGCTAATTCTTAGCATTTGTAAGGTAAACAGTTCGACCGACATGCTTTTTTATTTTTTCGATTGAATTCCCTGTTAAGCTTTCTACAGCTAGGTCATTCAGCTAAGCCCTCAAAGTAATGGACAATAGTTCAACCAATACAGCTGTCAATTTTTTGTGAATGATTTATTTATACATAGTTTTTGCTTCTTAATTTGACATATATAAGCTCAATATATATTTTTTTTGATAAAAAATATTATTATTTGGTGACAAATTGGTTCATTTCTTTCTTCATTACATTTTCTTTTTTAACTTAATTACATTTTGTCAACAAAAAAAAAGGAATATTCTAATCCATAAATATAGTAGCGACTTGTCCTTTAAGAGTTTAAAAAGTTCTATTTTATTTTTATATTTTAAATATTCATTAAAACAAATCATTAAATAAAATTAGGCCAATTGGTTATTTTGAAGTGTTTGTCAAGAATTTAGGGACATATTTTTAATTATTATTTTTTGCCCCTAATTTCAAATCCTGGCTCCGTCCCTGCTCATCCCTAACACTCTGTTTGGAAAGAGGTGCAAATGGGAGTGGTAAACATAGTTTCCAACACCTTTGCACCTGTTTGGATAATTTGTAACAGTATAGGGGTGCAAAACGAGGATGCAAAGTTACTGTTTCGGCTTACTCCCCCAATTGGGATGCAAGGGAAGGAGGAAGAGAGGGGGGGGGGGGGGGGAGATATGAATTTTTAATTTTAATTGTTTCATAATTATTAATTTTCAATTTTTTCTTATAGTTAGTCTCTAGCGTGTCAATGTTTTTTCCAAGTCCGTGAAGTTTCCTCCTCTCTGCTCTTAGTGCCTACCCCTCCCCCCCTACCCTCAAGGTCTCGCCTCCCCTCCTGCCCCCCCCCCTCCTGATGGCTTCCTCAAGATCAATTTCGATGCGGCGGTTCGTGCTCCAGGTTGTTCGTCTGGTCTTGTGGTTCGTGGTTCAGACGGGCATGAGGCTTTGGCAGTAGGATTTCAGCACCTCTACATTGCTGACCCTTACCTCGCAGAGCTTCTGGCATCAAGGGACGCCATCGCCCTCTTGGTCTCCAAAGGCCTTCCTCGTGTCATCATCGAAGGAGATTCAGAAGTGGTTGTCCGCCAGCTTCATCAGGGAATTTCTTCAAATTCCGTTGGAGGTCCGGTGCTCCGGGATTGTCTCCTGCTCCTGTCTTCAGTTTCCGGCTCCTTAGAGTTTAGTGCAGTTCCCCGGTCTGCTAACAGGGCTGCCCATAGAGTGGCGCAGAAAGCCCTGTTACTTTCTCCTCTTGAGCTTTGTTCCTTCGACTTTGTTGGTTGGCTTCACTAATGTATTTGGTTGGGAGGGTTTTGGGTAGATTGTATAGTTCTCTCTTTTTGACATTTCTTGGAAAAAAACAAAAAAATCATTAATGTAGACATTGTTTTGGGCTGATCGTTTGATTCCGGGAGCAAGTTTCTCAATATTCGTCTAGTCAAATAGAGATATTTGGTTAACTCTAATTTGTACTGAAAATTAGAGATAAGAAGTGTTTGTGAAACGTGTACGGCTAAGTTTGACCATATTCAATTTAAAGTTAAATTAAACACGAGAACATTGTAGGATGACCAGTTATGAGTGGAGTTTCGAGCTTCGAGGTCGCTCGACCAATATAATTAATTTTTTTTATGAATCGGTTATGTTTATTTCATAAAAAAGGAGGTTGAAGCTGACAAGAACCCTGCCAGCTGGGAGTCTAAATCACTAATCTCTATACAATATATCTATGCCCCTGCTGCTAAAGAGAAAGGACAGTAAAAAAACGTCACCAGAACTGGTCCAGAATCTGACTAGGAATATTCAACGAAAAAATTTGACTAGGAAGGAGGCAGCTTGCTTCCAGCTTGATCCATCGTATCACCACTAAGCAGTCTATTAAACAGGCCACTTACAAAAACGCATTGGGCAAATAGGTGAACATATGTTTCCAACTGATGGTTGCAGAAAACACAAGAAACAGGACCATTATATCCCCAATTAAGCATTATATCTTTGGTTGTTACCTTTTCTCTAGGGATACCAGTCCCTTTCCAGATCAATGAGTACCAGTTAACCTTAGGCAGCCGATGTCGAAAAACCTCCCACACTTTCTTCACAGAATATTTAGCCATCAACACTCCATCCCAAGAAACAGAGTCACCAACAACAGTAAAATGCAATTGAACTTTATATCTCAATCTCAAGATTTTTCTCCAGTTCCAGGATCCAGCCTTACCAGAATACTGCCACAGAGTAGGCCCTTCGAGCTTGTAATTATGAAGCCAAGCAACCCAGATGGAGCCAGCTACCTTCACCACTTCCCATATGTGTCTCGTAGAACAGGGCTGGTTCCAAGAAACGAGATCCCTGATTCCAACTCCACCCTAGTTTTAGGGTAAGCAAGTTGAGGCCAGGCAACCCCTACCTTGAGTCTCTGACCAGTACCAAATCCCTACACAAAGTTGCTACATAGACGTTCTACCTCCTTTATCACAATTTTTGGCACTAGAAAGACTGACATCCAGAACTGGGTGATGTTGTACAAAACAGACATCACCAATTCCAATTTCCCTACATAACTCAACGATTTTGCTTGCCAAGTTGAAATTCTAGCTGGTATTTTCTCGATTAGAGGGCGGCAGGAAGCAACTGTGAGCTTACTAGCTATCAAAGGCACACCAAGGTAACGAACATGAAGCTTTCCAATTTTATACCTGGACCAGGAAGACATGTCTGCCATTTGGGATTGAGTAAGGCCACCACAAAACAGCTCGCATTTACTGGGGTTAGAACTTAGACCAGACAGGCTCCTAAATTTATCCAGGAAATATTGGACACATTTCAACCCATGATTTGAGCCATCTAACAAGACTAACAAGTCATCAGCAAAGCACAAGTGAGTCAAACCAATTCGTTTAAACATAGGATGAAAGGTGAACAATCCTCTAGCAGCAGATTCATCAAGTAAGAAACTAAAAACTTCCATTGATACAGCAAAAAGATAGGGAGATAGCGAATCGCCTTGTCTAAAACCCTTCATTGAAGCAAAATACCCTACTAACCCCCTATTAAACCCAACACTGAGCATTGGTGTTGTTATACACATTCTGGTCCAGTCCACAAATAAGGAAGGGAAATTCATGGCAGATAAGACAATCAGAATAAATCCCCAATCTACTTAATCAAATGCCTTCATAAGGTTAATCTTAAGAGCACTACGAGATGAAATGTTCTTCAGATTATATTTAGCCACCAACTCATGTGCCATAAGTATAATATCACCAATTAAACGCCCTTTGACAAATGCTGACTGATTGAAACTAATGAGGTCAGGTAAAGTGGCACTAATTCGATTCGCAATCAAATTTGAGATGCACTTATACACTATATTGCAACATGAAATTGGACGGAAATCCTTCATGTTTTATGGATTTGGAACTTTAGGTATAAAAGCAAGCACGGTAGCATTTACCTATCGAGGAATTCTGCACTGTTCAAGTCAGAACATATTAGCATCAGTGAGCTCCTCACCAATTAGACCATGTTTCCTGGAAGAAACAAACCTAAAATCCATCTGGACCAGGGGCTTCCCCCCCCCCCCCCCCCCTTCATGTCAAAGATAATTCTCTTTATTTACCCTCTAGAGAAAGGAGAACAAAGGGTATCATGATGATCCTCCAAGAGATGCCTTTTCAGCAAAGCCTTGTAAAAATCAACGGACTCCATCTGTACTTTTGGATTAATCTCGCCGAGCAGCTTCTGATAAAAAGAAATTGCAACCCCATCCATCTGCTTGATCTCAATGACTCTTTTACCAGTAGCATCAACCAGAGAAGTAATAGTATTTCTTTTTTGCCTTGTTTTAACAGACCTATGAAAATAGGCTGAGTTGGAGCCCCCCCCCCCCAACATTTCAGCCAAACCTCTCGAGACTTCTGCCTTAGAAATGATTCCTCAGTCTACCTTAGAGTGAAAAGCTCTTTGGAAGCCAGGATCTCCTCCTCAAAATTTGCAGGGGATGGATCAGAGAGAGCCTGAGCTTGCACAGTGGAGAGCTTAAGTCCAGCTTCCTTAACTCGAATACTTATATTAGAGTATTCTTCTGCATTAAGTCTTTTTAACTTCCCTTTAAGAATCCCTAGCTTCTTTCAAAAGCGAATCAAAGGAGAACCAACCCCATGAGCAGCCCACGCCTCCCTAACCAAATCCTCAAACAGGGGATGTTTAATCCAAAATTTGAAAATTTTGAAAGGTTTAGGAAGTGAATTAAACTCAAACTTCAGTTGTACTAATATGGGGCAATGATTCAAGGCACCAGGTTCAATAAGCGTAACCCTACTATTAGGAAAAAGTTCCAACAATTTCAAATTGATGAAAGCTCTATCTAGGCTTCTAGCAATAGGGTTTTCGACTCCTTATTCAACCAAGTAAACCAGGATCCCTCTGCCTTATGCTCCTCTAACTCTAGATAATGCAAGCAATCATTAAATTCTTGCATGCTACTTGAAAAACTAGGATCATTGGAAGCCTCCTGTAGATGCCTGATGACATTAAAGTCACCCAAGATCATCCAAGGGGAAGAGGAAACTTGGAAAGCACGAAATGAATTGAACATACCAAGTCTATCAGCATCCACATTTGATGCATAGATAAAAGAGACATAGAAGACTTGATTAGTCTCAATATGGGCAAGGATGATTTGATTAGTAGAGGTTATGATAGTGAGCTTCAGCTCCTTTCTCCATAGAAACCACACCTTCCCTAACCCACGAGCAGTACTACCCACCTCTTTTTCCTAACCAGGAAACCTCTTTTGGATCAATTTTTCTGCCTTAATATCTCTAACACGGGGTTCTAGTATAGCTACTACATCTAAACTATGCTTCTTTATTAAACTCAATAAAGCAGTAAACTTATTATCCGTAGTGAATCCACGGATGTTCCAAGCAAGATACTTCAGTTCTTCCTTCCGCGCCCCCCGCCAACTCCACGACCTCCTTTTTTCCTTACTGTAGACTTAAAAACTTGCCTCCTCACAATGCTGGACTGCTCAAAACATGCTTGAGTTGGTTGTACCTGAGAGCTCCCAACCTTAGTTAGTGACTCAACAGCATCAACCGATTGAGGAGAAAGACTGAAGTTCCCTCCCAATGGAGGTGACCCTCGTACCACCTCCGCAAAACTCAACACAGGGCCTGCTATTGATACAGGTAGAGCAACAACACTTGGCTCATCAACACCACCAACACCCTCAAGGCTCAACAACAAAACTACCACCCATACCTAAAAAATTCCAAATCTACCACCCTTAATTGAAAACTGCACCGTAGGGAAGGTTACAATAAAAACTGCACAGCAAGGCGGCGATTTACCATGGAACCGCATGCCAGAGGAGCGGTTTGTGTGTTTTGGGAAAAGCGCTCTTCGAAGGAGTGGTTCCTATGGCTACCCTAGCACAAACTGCGTGCTCTGGGTACGGTTATGTGTCGACAATATAAACCGCCCCTCAGGTAAGCGATTTATTATGTCGATGCACAAACCGCCCCCCCCCCCAGCGGTTTGCGCCTATGCCCCATTCCCTCGACAACCGACATGTCGTCATGTAGTAGGTGCAGGGTGGGCCTGAATGCCAGACTAAAATCGCTCCCCCCTGCGGTTTTTAGTGTAAAATTTGTCTATAAAAGGCAGCCCTGAAAACTCAAAATCTTCACTCTTCTTCTTCTTCTTCTTCTTCTTCTTCTTCTTCAAATTTCAATTGTGCACCTTTAATTTTGTTAGTTTTTGCAATTAACGTTAATTCGTAAATTTGTTTTGTATTATTTTTCATTGTCATTTGTGATTTTTATGGTAGTAACTTAATTAAGGTTTTATTGCAGATGACATTCCAAAAGTTCACGCTTGGGTTACGGTGGAATGGTTACACGGAAGATACCGAAAAGGGTGTAGGTTACGTGGGTGGCAAGTTTTTAAAATGAAGGTCACTACGAGACCGATGCTTGAAGAGCTCCATCAAATGTGTACTAAGGTTACCTGCATGGATGGCACTAGAAGAGTTGATCGTATGGTGTATCGATATCCAAATAGACACAACGGGTCGTTGTGGACAGAGGAATTCCTCATTACCCCTCAGGAGGACGTTGATGCCATGGTTCAATTTTTTACCACCAATAACAGTAAACAAGCGGAGATGTTCGTTTACAGCGAGGCGATCGAAGGCGGTGTAGGTGATTCTGGAGATGGCCAAACATCGGGTATCTACGGTGGGGGTGGATTATACGAAGATCATCCCCACTAGGAGTACCAAGATCCGAGCTAGTGCCCAGAGTATCATGATGGAATTGGAGGTCATCATCAATAGGCGGATGGGAACCAACAAGAAGGGTACCAGTACCAACCCGAGTACAACTTCTACCAAGGTGGCGGTAGTTACCACAACTACCATTACGGATCTGATGAAGGTGCCTTCTATGATCTTGATTAGATGGAAGATGACAATCCAAGTCCAGTTAGTAACCCCGAGGTTGAAGAAGAGGAAGGCGATCTTGAAGGTGCTGATGATTCCGATCCAGATTCAGACGCAGACGTTGATGAGGTGCCTCGCAACCGTGTACCTATCCCCTACTACAATCACATTCCAAATGAAGATTGGTATGTTGATGCCAACATGGAGCCACTAGAGGTGCCAGTATGGGGTCCACTCATTGGATTTACGAAGGGCCAACAATTTGCAACAAAGAATGAGGTGCGGCACGCTATTTCCACTGAAGCAATGACTCGGAGTTTTGAATGGCACACAACCAATTCCGACACGAAGAGGATGATGGTTAGATGCCAAAATCAACAGGAGGGATGCAAGGCTAGGGTGCGGGCCATCAAGAGCAAGAGAGTCGGCCATTGGGTCATATCTCGTGCGGTGAACACTCACACATATGACATGTGTGTCATCGATAACATACCAAGACCATCGACGGTTGAAATCCAGGGTGGTTGCCGCGGCTATCAAACATCTAATTGAGGAGCATCCCTACCTAAAGGTTAAAACCATCATCGCTGACATTTCTAGTCTTTATGGATATATCATTAACTACCAGAAGGCGTGGTATGGAAAGCAGAAAGCAATGGTCGCCGTGTTTGGTGACTAGGAAGAATCATATGCATTCCTTCCCAGATTGATTTTGGCATTGGAGGGGTCTAACCCTGCACCGTTTTCTCTCTCCGCTACCAAGATGAAGAAATTCAGCCACCGGAGCCCGGTAACAAGCGCCATTTCAAGCGTCTTTTCTGGTCATTCAAGCCATCTATTGATGGTTTTTCATTCTGTATTCCTGGGATTCAAGTTGATGGAACATTCCTTACCAGCAAGTACAAAGGTACTCTACTGATTCGCCCCAACCTACGATAGCATAGCAAAAAAATAAATCAATTAGTATATAGATTAAATAAAATCATTACAACAACACCAAATAATAGGTAAAATGAGTACGCACCGCTTGATAGTCATCATAGTAAATACCCTCTTCTTTGACAAAATTAGCCATTTTTTCAGAATCCGGAGAGAGATTCGACGGTTTTTTAATGAAAACCAAAGAAAAGTTTTTTGAACGCAGATCGGACTTAGCCGCAACCAACAAACCACTATTTCCAAGGGTTTTGGTTGGAGAGGGGGATGGGTAAAGTGATAAACTTAGAGAGAGAGAGGAGATTTTGATGTGAAGAAAATGAGAGGAAGGGGTTGGGTATTTATAGGTGGAGGATTGCATGGTGGAGGAGCGGTTTGGTATTTTTATCCCACCAAAAAACGCGCCTCCAGACACGGTTTCCTTACAGTTATCAGTGGGTGACGCGGATCGCTCCACTGGCAGGCGGTTAGTCGTCGGATCGCCTGCCTATCGCACGGTTGCATGGACCCCCACGTAGCGATGCGGTTTTGCAGCTACCCAATGGTAAACCGCCTCTTGCCCGCGCGGTTTTAGTGAGAACCGCGCCTCGAAATGGTGGTAGTTTTGGAATTTTGTTGGATTAGGTGGTACTTTTGTAAAAAAAAATTAAAGCATGGTAGTTTGGGAAAAAATCCAAAATGTTCGTCTTAATTAATTATTGGTGTCCATATACAAATAGTAAACAATTTATCTGATGAAATCTACGTTAAACTAAATTAGGAGCCTAAGTGAAAATTTTGCACTTTAGCATTGTAGCACTCCTTATTAAAGCCAAACTTCTTTTCGTGGGGCTAGAATCGCAAATACTCAATTTTTAAACTTTCGTACTTCTTAGAGATGGTCAAGTTCTACCAACAATCACTATAATTGACGATCAACCATTTCCCCGTCAGTGACTCAGCATTCACTGCTGACTAGGCTCATCGACGTCATTTATTAAATTAAAAAAAAAACTATCGTTATCTTCTTCATCTTCTTATTTCCGCCTCGGCTTAGGATAGGGTCAGTAACCATTGATTACGGACCTATGAGTAACTAAATATGGACCTTTAGATCTAAGTGAGTCCAGAAAATCCAGATATAAGGGTTGTCAATTGAAGGCATTTTATTTTCCCTAGCTTTCTAAATTGACTCTTATCTTTTTCGTTCTAACTTGGATTTCAATTTTTTTGCACAGATGGAACGAGTTCGTTGTGCTTTACAAATGAGATCAATTTTCAATATATTTCGAATTTTTTTTTTACCAACTACATACCATATGGTAGCTTCTTCGTTTTTAAGTCGTTTTTTAAAACGTTTGCTCAGAAGGTACGAGTTCATCATGATCTATTGGATCTTTAAATTTATGGGTGGAAAAAAATACTGGACCAAAAATTACCATAATTTACCACTATGGTATGTGGGTGGTAACTTATAGTAAAAAATTATGAAAGTCGTAAATGACAGTTAGTATACTCCTACTATCATGTATTCAACCTTCTTACCCTATTAGTATGTTCATATCATCATGGTACACTTTCTTACCATATGATATTAAATAGGAGCATACCATATGATAATGACTAGTAAAAATTATTCAATTTTTTTTATACTAAAAATATATCAAAGTGGATATCATTTTAAAGAGCACATTTAATCTGAATTATATGTGCACAAAATTTAAATTTCAACTTAAAACGAAAGAGAAATCGTCCGTTAAAGATTAAAGAGGAAAAGATAAAAAAAAATTACAGTAAAAAGAGAAATACTGATGTCATGCTAATGTGGACGGGTTACTCATGATTACTGACCATAAGATTATTGACCTGATCTGTTACTTCCGCCTCCACCCAGCCCCACCACTAACACCGCCATTTGCCCACGACCAGTTCTCCAAATTAGGGACAAACCCTCTACAACTGCCACCAGTTACCAGAACGAAAGCGTGCAGCCGATTCACGACGTGTCTAATGACAAGAGGGAAGTCACGTCCAGAGCCCTCTATCAGCAAACCTCGATCAGATCATGGAATGGAGCCGCAGAGGAGCAAGGAATATGAGCGTTGATTTGGGTAGCGTCGTCGGCGTCATAGTGGGATAGCGTCGTCGGCGTCGCATTCACCGCCCTCTCCAGCGTCTTCAATTGCCTTACCACCACCCACGTTGATTCCCTTCCAAGAGAAACAAATCCCAACTCCGAGCTTGACATCGACGCCAGACTCGACACAAAAGCCTCAGCCACCACCGCCATCTAGAGTCCTGTAATCGTCGCCACAATCCCTCCGCAACGATGAGCAGAAGACCGCAACCTTTTTTCGGTTGAGATTGAATTTTTAGGGATCTTTTATTCCCCTGCACCCGCCACTGCCGTCAACCTCGCCACCACCGATCAAAATCAAATAGACCTGTGTCTCCATCAATTGAGCAAAGATGGATTGGTAAAGGAGGGCTTCTAGTTGTGGTTGGGAAAAGGATAGGCTTGTCAATGGGTAGGCCTATTGGGTCTTTTGACCCAAATACCTTGACCCATATGAGCATTGGATTTGGACCCAAATGGATCCAAATTTCTTTTTACTTTTCTGGGTTGGGTTGAGTTTAAATTGGGTCCACAATGGGCCTGTATATTTGGGCCGACCCAAATGGGTCCATTTGTGTATAAGTTAGATTTTGGTAAGTTCAAACTCCTGCATATTAGAAAACAGACCCAAATAATATTTCTAAGTCTTAGTCTCCCATAAACATCCTCAATGGTAGAAAACAGAAAATACCAACTCATGGTTCATGTTCAAGTTCAGAAGGGGAAAAAAAGTAAAAAACATCTCAATGTCTGGTACTTGTCCTCCAACTCTTTCAACTCAGAATCGCATCTGTGTCGTAGGAAGCAAGCAGCCTTCTCTGTCATACAAAATTACAGCATGTCACTAGACCATAAATAATTACTAATTACCGAAAATGGGCAGAAATGAAGGTGCCACATAATGAGTTCAATCAATTAACATTGCTTGATGCACTTATAAATCTTTATAATTCATGCTTAACTGAAACTCAATTTGCTATGTTCAAAGTAAGCCCTACCATTCATATGTACTATCAGTATCATCTACACATGGCGACTTCATGACAGAGATATATCTTTAAACACAATAGAGTGGAATCTACTCTCTTCCCCAATCCCTCTATAGCTACGTTGAGGCATATATATGCAGATACAAACAGTGGGTGGTGCAAAGAAGAAGGGAAGAAGGGATCTCGACTTTATTGCTCAAAAACAAACAGTGGGTAAAATCAATTTGGAGATAATGCATATATATGCAGATAGATACATACCTCTTGGCTCCGCTTCAATTGTCATGCTCCTCCCCATCTTCATCAAAATCTGCATCTTCCGCGTTCTCATCGTCTATAGTTGCATGACTCAAATCATGAGTAACTTTGGACACACCTATGTCAAAATTGAAACCAATTAGTAACCAATGATATACAATGTTATACCTTTGATTAAAACATAAATCATATACCTTTGACCTCATTTAGTAACTAATTTTGAGAAACACATCAACGCCTCGATAGCATTAGCGTCAAGTCGACTACGATGCGGACTCAACAATCTACCACATGTGCTAAAAGCAGATTCCGAAACAACTGTCGTCACGGGGATGGCTAGAATATCTCTTGCTATCAACCTCAAAGTTGGATACTTGAGCCCTTGATTCTTCCACCAAGCTAATATATCAAACTCATCACTTCTTGGTATCACCCCATCACTCAAATAAGTGTCAAATTCTACTTTCACATTTGAAACTCTATGATCACCACTTACAAACCTATCAAATCCAGCAAGAAAATCATCATCCACTTGTTGACTCGACCCAGAAAACATAGTTGTACCACTTGCAAACTCCTCATTAGGTTCTGAACTCTTGTACTGATTAAGCAAATCATAAACAATATCTTTAATCCTCTTCAGATGGTGTTCAGCCAAAACACCATAAATTGGTTCAAACGCCCATACCAAAATTTTCATCTTGTATCTAGGATCTAGAATTGCAGCAACTGCCATCATTCCATGAATGATATCCCAATAATCATCAAACTTCTCCAACATTCGTGATGCCATATTTGCAATATATGTATCAGGAGATAACACCCATTGATTCAAAGAAACCTTTATCTCACAAACCTTGGGGAAAAAAATATTGGCAGTTGGATAGGTAGAACCTGAAAACACTTCTGTGATGTTGTAAAACAACTTTAACTTCTCACAAATGTTTTCTGCCATAATCCACTCATCTTCACTTGGCACAGTAGTATAACCTGAATCTCGTAGTCTCAACCGAGGAAAAACCTCTTTGTAATCCAAGGCAGTAGAAAGCATAACATAAGTAGAATTCCAACGAGTCCTACAATCAAGAGCTAATTCTTTTGATTCAATGTGTCTTTGACTCGCCAAAAGAGTGAAATTTTGTCGTCTTTTTGGCGAAGCAGTCCAATAGACAACACTATCACGCACTTTCTCAATACAAGTCTCGATCATAGATAATCCCTCATGAACTATTAAGTTTATAATATGTGCTGCACATCTCATATGAAAAAGAGAACCACCCAAGAGAAGTGAACTCGCTTGTAGCTTCTCTCTTAGAAGAGATCTAACCATTGCATCATTAGTACTACAGTTATCTAGAGTGATAGCCGATAGCTTGCTATCGATGTTCCATGCAGTCATACACTCAAAAAGTACTTCACAAAGCACATCTTTTGTATGAGGAGGGGGAACATAGCAAAATCTCAAAATTCGATTCTGAAGACTCCATGAATCATCAATATAATGTGCAGTAACAACCATAAACCCACGTTTATTGTTGTTTGAGGTCCACATGTCTGTTGTAATGGCTACTCTACTACTGTTTCTCTCTAATTCCATCATAACATGAGTCCTCCCTTCCTTATAGATCTTCAAGATGTCACTTCTAACTGTGTTTCTTGAAATCATTTTGAATGCAGGTTGAAGAGAGCTTACAAACTTTCTTACACCAACATAATTAACCACAGCAAGTGGAAACCCATGCAAGATAATCATGTTGGCAAGATCCCTTCTACTATTCTCTTGGTCAAAGATATATGGACTGGAACTTCTACTAGCACCTAACTTCTTTTTCAACAAGTTATACAAGTGCTTAATCTTAGGGCATCTTCGCAAGTGCTTGTCTAAATGAGTAGTTCCATGCACAGCTGAAAGCATTTTCTTGCAATGTTGACATTGAGCCTTTAACTCTCCTCTAAATAATACTTTCTTAAAGTATTTCCATACATGAGACCTCAATACTGCCATTAGAAACTACTGTAGGAGCTTCACTATTGCTTTCACCAGAATCTGTATGAGAATTTTCGGGAACCTCAGATAATTCAATAGTTTCATCTATTTCTGAAGCCATTTTCACTTAACCTGAATAACATAACATACCAATATTACCACAAGACACATCAAAGATATGAATAAAGGGATGCATTTCTAATCCAAGAAGCAATTTACAGTTTCATAAGACACATCAAAGATATGAACTATTTAATTATGCTGCTGAGTTCAAAGTCAGTACACCAACCCAGCTGGAGAATTGACCTACTTCCAGGAGATAAATTGACTTTAGAACTTATTCTCAACATCGCTAACTAAAAGCATCTTAATAGAAAGCAGGAAAAGCAAAGGCAATCCCCTTTCTCTCGCTGGACCTCAAAGCACCCAGTGCAACAACTATACTTAATGACACGGTGGAATGCCATGAGATCATCATCTACAAAGGCAGCAAACTATGCTAGTAAGTAGAGTTCCACCATTAAGCTAACCGACCCATGAAGAACAGGCCGAACTCAAGTAGACACTCTTATAGAACTTCAGAGCTCAACACAAACAGCTAAAAACACTACAGACACAGAAGCAAGACACCAAGCACCATTAAAGCACACAACTTTTTCCCCCTGCGTACCTGTAGCACTGTGACCTGCGCAAAGAGACGAGGAAGCCCAGATTGTGCCGACACCGACCCAGATTATGCCGCGAAGCTTCCTCTCGCCGCGAAGCTTCCTCTCGCCGCGAAGCTTCCTCTCTCCGACTGAACCGACGCAAACCCAGAACCAATATACAAGAAAAAAAAAAACCAAAACCAAAGATGAGACAAGTAAACCAAACCCAGATGAACGAAATGTTAGAGCACTAGATACAGGGGAAAAGAAGAACCGAGCAAACAGAGAGGGGGCAAACCTGGAGATCGAGACCAGCACGAGAAGAGCGAGAGGTGGGTTTCTTCCACAGCCTCGGGGTCCGATGGTGGGGAAAAGGAGAAGCTGCCGGCGTCGGGGCTGATGGTCGCTGATCGAGAATCGGGATTGCAGGCGGGCGGTGGCGGTGGGATACGATGGTGGAGAAGCAATCGCTCTATTAGCCATTAGGTCGAAGATGAAGAGACCCGTTTGGGTTCTGTAGAGATTTTTTTTGTTTTTTTTAATTAATTTTCTGGGCCTATCTTGGACCCAATTTAATTGGATGGGTATGGGTCTGCTCCAAAACAGAAAAACCCAAAACCTGACTTGACCCAAATTCAATTGGGTTTGAGTAAAACTCATACCCTAAGACCCATTTGACATGCCTAGAAAAGGAGAGGGCAGATTGGCGATGGAAAGGGGAAATGTGGGAGGAAGATGGAGGATAATTTGCTCCAAAATAATAGGTATTTTCTTCAAAGTTTTATTTTTTATTTTATTTTGATGCTTGAATTTTTTAAATAATGTGGACAAGTTTAGTCAGCCGCGAATGCAGAGTTACTGATAGAGGAATCTGAAAGCATATTATCCTTCGTGTCTTTCCTCTTGCTTGGTACCAATAGAGGAATCTGAAAGCAGCAGTAGGGAAGCGACGGTGGTCGCGTTAAGGTGGGAAGTATGTACTGGAAGTAGGAGTGGGCATTGGGTGGGTCGGGTGGATTTTGACCATAAAATGCACCCACCCGCGCTTAAACGGATTGATAATTTTTAACCCACCACCCACCCACATTTAGTCTCGGGTTGGGTCGGGCGGATGGTGGATGATGCGGGTGGGTTTGTGGGTTCACCCACATCACAACGCATATAATATAAAGGAGTCAACTTGACATGATAATAGGTGAAGAGAATCATCGAGGGAAACAAGAAGTTGAAATAGGGCGAAAAATGTCGAATTAGTTCTTAAATTGGATAGAAATTCTATTATGAAAGAGTTTTCTACAGATTGAGACGATTATTAGGTGCAAGGAACTAAGGAAAATAATTCCACAAAGGAAAGAGCGGTGATCTAGGCACAAGAATTAGAGGAAAAAGTAAAGGGAAGAAGAGGGGATCTCTATTTGGAAGGTTGGCTTTGAGGTTCAAACTCCAGGAGCAGTCCGAGTTTATATCTAACGTCTCCACTCTCCTCTCTCTAGCGCCAACGACTTTGATCTTTTTGTTGTTGGGTTGAGCGGGTCACCCGCACACTCACCCACAACCCACCCACCACCCGGTGGATGGCTCCCAGCGCAACCCGTCACCCACCCACAGACCCACCCACTTAACGAAATTCGGGTCAAATGCGGGTGGGTCGGCCCAAACCCGCGGATGATCCGCCCGCATGCCCAGACCTAACTGGAAGTATGACCAGAAAATTTGCAGGTCAAATCCTTTTCGCAGAGATATGTTTCCAACACCTGTCGATGATATGAAATTCATGGAGTTCTCTTCCAGATTATCACTTCGACTCTCCCATTTTCGGCCTCTAATGGCGCTCTATACATAATTCAACTACAACTCGATATTATTAGTGACCTTATCATCAGGTTCCGTTGACTGAGGGTGTTTTCGGAGTTTGGAAGTTGGAAAAAGGAAGCATAACATGAACGATTTGCTACGAAACGTCGGTGATGACGTTAAAGGGTAACAACGGTTCCGAAGTTAAGGATCTAGAAATTGTATCCGTGCTTGCTCATAAATCCAAACACGTCGGAGATTTTCTTCATCGACTTCGGCAATAGAAGCTGAGCACCCGCGGTGGTCGGATTGAGTGGGCACCTATATGAGAGAAGCATCCGACAACGATAGGAGCGACCGGAGGATAGAGGAGCTCGGCGGCAGCTGGGCAGGGTAAAGGAATATTTGTTAGGGTTTTATTTATAAACTGGGACCAAAGGGTAAGAGTGTCAATTTAGTGCACTATAGAGTGATTAAAATTTGAATTTTAGGGCACAATAACGATTTTTTTTTTTTAATACGTTGATTTTTGAAGGAAAAATCCTCTCTAATTGGGAACACAATTGCTTTGTTTTCTCTTAAATTTCACTTATGTAACAAAAGTTTAATATGATCCATATGCCCATATATAAGAAAGGCTAATTCCACTAGGAATTTTAAACTATTCAGAAAGTGGCGTTTGTGTTCTAAACTATTCAATATGACAAATTTGGCACGGACTATTTTTCCATTAATGTTGATAGACATTGATCGTTAGTATTTTACAGAAAATTTAGTCAGCATATATGTGATTTGTGCCAGATTTGTCATATTGAATAGTTTATGAAACAAATGTCACGAAACGCATATAATTTGTGTTAAATTTGTCATATTTAATAGTTTATATTACAAATCACACTTTTAGCCTAGTTTGGGATTCTTAGTAGCATTATCCCTATAAAAGAACCCATAGGTGTGCTCTAGACATTTAGAAATACACATGACACTTAAAGTTCTACTAGGATTATCAATCGGTAAGGTTGCTCTTAATCGCACCATTTAGGTTGTTTACTCGTATACACTTTAGGGGTGGCTATGCTAACCGCAATCACAGCTAGGGGTGGGCACGTGGGTGGTTAATCCGCGGATTGATATCGATCCACCCGCAAATATTTCGACTCGCACGGAGTGGGTGATTGATGTGGGTGGATTGCGGATTGGTAAATCTCCTACCCGCAGTTATGTGGGTGGGTGGTGGGTGGATTGCAGATCACCCTATTTTTACATGAAAAATGTTGTTTCTTATAGTATCGAATATTCATCATATTTTCGAACTGCACTACAGTCTGAACATATACTTCAAAAGGTGGAGAATAAATAATAGCTTTGACTACTATTATTGGTCATTGTGTATGCAATATCCATTGGATATTGGTATGCAGATTATTGTTAATAACCATTAAATATTGGATGCAAACTATAAATTATTAATTGTATCAAAATCACAAATTATTAATTGTATCAAAATCACAAATTATTGATACAGTCTTACTAATTTGCTATGAACTTATTAGAAATGTTAGTCAACTTTTTTAATGGCAAGTTGGAGAATTGCTTTTGCGGGTTGACCCGCAACCCAACCGCACCCATCCGCCACCCACCCAACCCAACTCCTCATTTCGCTAGAAGAACCTCGCTAACCAAACGGTCTAAATTGAGGGTCGACGATCCACCAGGCCCAGTAGCTTCTCGAGCCAATTTTCCCCAATCCCCGGCCTTGTTCCTCATCTTCTGCCCCTCTTCCCCATTCATCAACTCCCTAACCAGCTTCTCCACCGCCCCCCTCTTCACATCCTTCTCGACCTCCATCCCAATCCCCCACTCCGTACATGCAAACCTGCAATTCATCGGCTGGTCGCCGAAGAAAGGCCAACACATTACTGGAACTCCTGATGTCAAGCTCTCCAACATCGATCCCCACCCACAGTGCGTCAAAAACCCTCCAACCGACGGATGGTTCAAAACTTCCTCTTGAGGACACCAACCGGAGATAAACCCGATCTCGTCAGCCTTCTCCTGGAACTCCGGCGGAAACGCAGCCGATTCTCCGGCAACCAGGTCGGGCCGGATGACCCAGAGGAAGGAAACGTCGCTGTTCACGAAACCCATCCCGAATTCGATTAGATGCTCTCTCGACATCGTTATGATGCTTCCAAAATTGACATAGATAACAGAGTTTGGCGGTTTGGTGTCGAGCCAACGGAGGCACTCTGGGTCTTCTTTCCACAAGCTATAGCTGATTGCGTCGAGGGTCGGGTGGGTGGATCCGATTTGATTCAGGAGGAGCTCTATGGGTCCGACCGGGTAGACCCGGTTAGGGTAGATGGAGTTGAGCGCAGCCAGGACGTTTGGCTCGAGGGCGTCGAACGAGTGAACTAGCACGGCCGAAGCTCTGGCGGCTGATTCTGCAGTTTCCATTACCATGCGGAAAATCGGGTCGTCAGGATTGGTCGTGCAGAAGAAGCTGGGCAGATCTCTGAGTCGTATGTTCTTCATCCCTGGCACTTCTATGGTCTTATCCAGGTATCCGTTAGTCAAATAGCTTTCATCTGCAGCAATAACAGAACAGAAGTAGTAGTCATAATCGTTGTGTGGTTAGATAAAGCTTTGAACTTTATCCGAAACAGTCATATATCAGTTCAATTGGCTATAGTTGTAGACAGAACTGAAAATTGGAAAGGCGAAAATGTAGTATTTGTGTTCTTACCTTTGAAGGGAGTGATGCCAGCGTCACAAAGAGTGCGGAATTGCCTGCACCCCATGAAGCCACAAGCGGCGAGGCTCCAATAGCTCAAGGAAGGGAGACTAAACTCTCTAGCGACATCGATAGCAAATGGCGACGAATCGGCTACCACACAGCTCACTGGCGGGTTGCCTTTGGAGAGGTTGTTGGTATCGCTCAGCCTGGCTACGAGCTCCCTGAAGGGAGCTATCATGAAGTGGCGGACTGAGTTGCAGAGGCTGGTAATGTCCTGGGTGGAGTCGAGGTTTGAAGTTGGAAGGCCATCAGGGATGGTAGCGAATTTGAAGTCGGGGAGGCCGTCGAGGGCATGGGGACCTTTGGCGTTGAGGAAACGGTTGTGGTTGAACTCTGTGTTGACAAATGTGATGTGGAAGCCTCTGTTGTGGAGTAACTTGGCGAGCTTGAGAGTGGCCTTGATGTGGCTTTGTGCAGGGAATGCGATGCAAACTGCGTGGGGCTTCGGCAGCTCCGGTTGATCCTCGTTACAGCTCATTGCTTTTCTGTACGTTTCTGCTTCAAAATTCAATTTTGGGCTTGGGTTTCGATGGAAATTTGTTAGCTTATCTCTTCATTCTTGAGTTCTATGGATTGTATTGTAATGGGTAGGAGTTGGACATAACATGACAAGACATGAATGCAATCAAGTTGTTTGTTCCCATATGTCATTCTCATATCTCAATTATTTGCAGTTGATATTTTAGTTTTGGAAAATGCTGCCCACTGATATTCTTATATCCACCCAAAGCAAATTTTGTTTTGGGTTCTTATTTGTTTACTTTTCAATTGTCAAATATATTGGTTACCAATTTGATATCGCCATTGGCCAAGGTTAGAATTTTGATTTTTTGGCATGCTTCGTGGCTAAATAGTCGCTTTTTGTTTTGTTTTTGTAGGCTGTGTTGGATTCAATTTTTGGATTTGGCTCTCTTCCAAGGTCGAAATTGTGTAACTTGTTGGTTGTTGTTAATGCAATCGATCATTTCATTAAAAAATAATTGAGATCACGTGGCTAGAGTGGTATAAGATCCAAAATAACATTCTCCCAACAACTCGAGTTATTATGACCAACTAGTTTATAACATGGTATTAGAGCTTGTTTGGTCAAGTAGCCGTGTGTTCGAATCTCCACGACCCCAATATTAACAGTTGATTAAAGCACAAGGTATGGTGATCGCCTTTGCAAACTTCAAGCTCATGGGTTGACTTTCGTTTGAGGGGGCGAGTTAGAGAGTAATATAAGATCCAACATAACCTTCTCCCAACAACTCGAGTTATTAGAACCAAATAGTTTATAAAATATCCAGATCCGAATCCTAAAAACGATGAAATTGCTTATAAGAAAATCTCCCAGCAAACCACTTACAACGGATATATAAGAAAATGGAGATATTACATTTTGGCTAAATTACACGTTTGGTCACTCAAATTACATAAGTTTTTCATGTTTGCCACTCGAATTACATTTCTTTCGTATTCGCAACTAACTTTAAAAATCATTTCATCGTTAGTTACCCGTCGTTACTCTCTGTTGGATTCCGTTAACTCTGTCAGTTTTGTGATGACGTGACAAACGGAACCGCTGACTAGACCGTCAACTTAATGACATGTCAATTTAAAAAAATATTAATTAATTAACCTACATCACTCCTCCTGACACGTGATTCCCCTTTGTCCAATCCGCCTTGGAGGCCGCCGCCCAAGTGACTCCCGACGACATTGATTGTATTTGCTATACCAAGGGCCCTCAGATCGGATGGACGTTGACTCGCGCGAAACTACACCGCGAATTAATCCCGACTAGAACCCAAGTTTTAAACTCTAGCTGGGTGTAGTATAGAGCATGTATTTAAATTGTCAACCCGTGCCGGTCCATGTACCCCTACTTCAATCGCTTAAGTTGTTATCTAGCAAAACAGTTTTGGGTTTTCAAACTAAGAAAACTACAAACTAAACAAGCAAAGAAAAGTAAATAAAGGAAAACTCTAACTAAGGGAGCTTCACCCAGGAGTTGCTTCCCCCTAACTAGCTACCATGACTCGTTGGATTGAATGGAGTCGTGTGGCGTAGGTGGTTGTGAACCGCAGGTGTGAACAACTAGTGGTCAATTTGTCACGGAATCAATTCACTAGCGATCGATTTGTCACGGGATCGATCCACTCACCAAGTCTAGGGGAACCACTATGAGGAGCAACTAGTGATCCATTTGTCACGGGATGGATTCACTAGAGATCCAATTGTCACGGGATCGATCCTCTCACTCAGTCTCTAGTGGTTGCCTAAGTCTCTCCCTCAAACCGGAGTTTGAGCGGCTTAATTACAACCAACCTAGATGCAAACTTGAGTCAAGGAGGATGCTCATCTCTAACCTAGATAGTAGGCACAAAGTGCCAAGGAAAACCAAGCTTGTCAAGCCTACCTAAAAAGGTGTGGTTTTCCTCTAATCTAGGTTAGGCAAACACACAAGATTTGGAAAGCACAACTAAGCACAATCACCGTGAAAACACCTCTAAACAAGTAATTACAAAGTATTAGTAAGGATCTACAACACCCAAGAGAAAAGAGTGAGTATATATATATATATATATATATATATGGTGCCTTCTATGGTACCCCGGCAGTGGCGTAGCCAGAATTTTATGTAAGGGTGTGCAAGAAAATAATTTTTGAACAATAACTCATGATGCGATCACTTGTTTGATATAATAAAATTATTTTAAAACTACATAATTGTCCAAACTACGAAGATTTGCTCTTAATATTATCCCACCAAATAATCATTCACAAATTTTTCAATTAAGTCGAAGGCTGGTCAATCGTTTCATTGCAGAAAACTTTATATCGATATGTATTTTTTGGTGTTGATAATATCAACATGTATATTTACAAAAGGTAGTAGCAAATTAAACCAAGTTTCACAAGCAAATATATTGATGAGAACCAATTTTCTCTTCCGACTATCGTTGGCATAAGAAGTTCAATGATTTCCTCTAATAATTTGCACCCTCTTATTCATTTTGATAAATTAGACTATATTAATATAGAAATTCGTAGGTAGAATTAATTTATATAATTGATTGGGATTGAATTGTAAAAAATTTACCATTGACATTGAGATTTGGGGTTCAAATTTCATTATGAGTAATATTTACTCAACTAAGTTTTGGAAGTGTTCCCCTAAATCAAGGGTGTGCCATGGCACCTCCTTCCAACCTTGTAGCTCCGCCCCTGTACCCCGGGTGAAATCTGGGTACAGTAGAACTCCCCATATATATATATATATATATATATATATATATATAGTTCAGGCTAGCGTACATCAGTCGTACGTTGTACGCTTGCGTTCACACCTGATAAATTAATTTTAATTATAAGTTAGCTAATTATAATTAATCATGAAAATTAAAACCGCATTCATTATAAATAAAATTGTGTATATTTTAGTCCCACGATAATTATAAATTTCAATCCTTAACTAACTAAACCCCTACTCTGTCGAGCGCTCGTCGCGCTTTCCCCTTTCTCTCCGGCAACCGGCCGGAGCTCACCCTCACCTCTTCCTCCCCTCCGCCGACCCTCCACTTCCGCTAGATTCACACCCTCTCCCAGTCTCAGCCCTTCGCCTCTGCCTCGAACTGGAGAGCATAGAGATTTTGGTGAGAGTCCGTCAAAGGATTCAAGAACAAACCCAATTGAAATAACTATTCGGACAATGCATTGGAGATAGCCTCCTGGTCTAGCCTTGGTGTTGATCCCGCTAATTGCCAAGTTCTGTTCCGGGTAAACAGAGTGAAAAAAGAACATGAAAATTGGGGTTCACGGAGCTTATTCATTAATAGTTAACTAGGAGCCAATTATGGAGGTGGATTGTAGTTGGATTCGAATTGAAGTTCAATCGAGATGCCTCTGCAGTCGAGTATGGAGTGGATTGTCGGCCCTCTATCGCCGGCATCGGACTGGAATTGGGGTTGTATCGGGGATGCCTCTGCTCTGCTCTCCTCCACTCCCCTGTCCACCGCGCCGCTGCCTCTTGTCGCCGACATCGGACTGGAATTGGGGTTCTATCGGGGATGCCTTTGCTCTCCGCCTCTCTCATGTCCACGCGCCGCTGTCTCTAGACGCTAAACAGGCGGAGAAGACGAGTTGGAAAAATTAATTTCTATAGTTGGATGGGGACTAAAACATAAACAATAATTAATTAATTTATGTGGTTGTAATTCTAATAATTATTAATAATTAATCTACTTAATTGAAGAAAAATTATTAAATAATTATTTTTCTAGTGTGAACACAGGCGTACAGCGTACGACAGTCGTACGCTAGCCCTTTACCACATATATATATAGAGAGAGAGAGAGAGAGAGAGAGAGAGAGGGATTACAAATTGGAGCTCAAGATCTTCTTCTTCTTCTTCTATGCTTGAATCCTTTCAAGATCCATCCAAGCCTCCAATGATGCTCCAAGATCACTCTAGCACTCTCTCTCTCTCTCTCTCTCTCTCTCTCTCACTCACTAGAACTCCCCTATAGTGTTTTTGGGCAAACCCTAGAGAGGGAATTGAATTTCTCTCCAAAAAATAGCTCTATATTTCTCTTTCCCCGCTGTTGTCTTCATATTTTCCCGAAAGTGACCAGTTCACGGATGCGTTGGCTAGTTCACGGCTGTGAACACCTAAACGCATCCATGAACTTAGTGTCATCCAAAACGCACCGCTTCACTCTCATGGGTTCACGGTCAATGGCCACAGTTCACCGTCTTAGAGACTATGAACTCCCTTGGCGTCAGTAACCTCTGGAACCTCACTAGACTGCTCGATGTTCACGGTCTTAGGAGACCGTGAACTGCCTTGTACGTCCGACCGTAAACTGCGGCTGTTTCTTGGATGCCTTCACTTCACTATGACGGGCTTCGGACTTTTCTTCGGTTTTTTGCGCTTTTTGACCTCCAATTATCCCAAAACTCGTCCTCGACCCTCCCACACATGCTAGGACCTAAAATTTATCAAAACAAGCACAACCTAGCGTAAATATATCGAGGAACAATGAAATACTAAGATAAACGAATAAGAAATGAAGGGTAAAATAGTACATTTGGGCTCGAATCACTCCCCCACACTTAGACGTTTGCTTGTCACCAAACAAACCATTCTCAACCTAGGTAATATTTCAACCTACAAAGATATCTAGGGGACATTTCAAAAGGCACAAGGCTGTGAATCTCAAATGACTATTTGGGCATCGACACTTGAACCGTCTCAAACAATTCCGGCATCCACCACTAATGACATTCAATTGCATAAAAAATAGGCAAATGAAAAGTTCTCATTCTATCCACAATCAATGCAAGCCTCAACCGGGCCACTAATCAATAACAATCGACCATGCATAGAACTCAAGTCAACGGAACAGACAATAGGGCAACACAGGTCCTCACCGGGATAGATATGAATATGCAAGAACAAGAATGAATCGCTCACTCTCGACCAGTGGGGTCAGGACCTTTTTGGTGCAAAATATGTTCACAATCGTCACCACTCATCCCTACCATCTAACACCACGGCGGCAACCTCTTAACGCAAGAGTTCCCGGGATAGTTGTCGTCACTAGCTCGTCCGAAGGTCTTAGACGCGAGTTCAGATGACTGGCAATTGTCTTGGACATGGGGAAAAGGCTTTTTGGGTGGTGGCAAACACAACATGAGGTTCTACATCTTCAACCTAAACCCGAAGGTTCTATGATTTCCACTAAGAACCTTCTCTACAAACAAATGCCACTAGCATTGGCCAAAACCTTTACTTCTCCCTTCCAAACTATCACCCATCATGAACTACATTTAAGCCCTCTTCCTCGGTCTTCTCTTGCTATCACCTTTCGATTTGGTAGTGAAGGAGTTCTAAAACAATGTGGGGGTCTCATTGCTTGAGTGCCAAGAAACTCCTCCTAGAGCATAAACTTTGATTTTTCGTGGCACTCTCTACTTTATTTACCCCGTTTTATTACCTCTTTTTCGTTTCTCTTTTCTTTTTCACTTTCTCTTTTCTTTGCTTTTTTTCTTTTTGAGGGGGATACTAGAGAGTAAACACTTGTCATCTATACATTTAATGACCAATGCTCTCTTTTCAAGAACTCAATCCAACACTATACTTCATTTTGCATTCGGGTTTGATTGTAGCAAATCGAGGCCTAAGGTTTATCAATTAGAGGTTACAACATAGTATCATATCTCAAACTTAGTTTAATTCATGCTCTAGATATAGATATCTCACTATGAGTACTTGGAGTATAGTATACTCCAGGAATACACCAGTTTGACCCTGCCTGAGGTAAAATCAAGGCTACGACATACCCTGAGTAAAAAATGCTATCTAGACCTCTAATTGACTGGAGTTTGGCATCTAGTACTATTTGCAAACCCTTAAAGATTGAAATCTAGGTATTAATTCTATAAATTTCATATACTAAGATTAATTTAAGGGTTAATACATTATTTTGGCCTGAACTATGATCATATAATCAACTTTGGCTTATGGTTTCAAAAATTAACATCCTGGCCTCAACTATGCAACATATAGACTCGATTGGCCCAACACAGAGTTTGACCGTCAATTTGGATGGTCGACACCATTGACCATTAGTCAACAGGCCATGTCATTGCTTCGTCAGCCTAAAATTCATTAAAAAATTCTAATTCTAATTATTTTTGTAATTTATAATTTATTAGCAAATTAACCAAAATATATTATAAAAACATGAATAAATTTAATTTTTTGGGTAATTTGAAAATGATAAATTTTATAAATTAATAAAAAATTATCAATTTATTTATATTTTTAAAATTATCCAATAAATAAAATATAAAATTTATATCATATTTTTTAAATTTATAAAATTTAATTCGATAAATTTTTAATTTATAAAATTTATCATTTTCAAATATCCCAAAAAATAAAATATAAATATTATTATATATTTTTTAAATTTTATTATTTGGTTATTTTGAAAATGATAAATAATAGAAATTAGGAAAATAATTTGAATTTGAATTTTTTAATGTTTTTTAGGCTGACAAGGCAATGACATGGCGTGTTGACCGTCTAAATTGACAGTCAAACCATGTGTCGAGCCAATTGAGTCTATATGCTGCATAGTTGAGGCCGGGATGTTAATTTCGGAAACCACATGCCAAAGTTGATTATATGATCATAGATCGGGCCAAAATAAGGTATTAACCCTTAATTTAATTAGAAACAAAAATCGGCCATTATGATTCGTCGAAATATATGTAACAAATTACATGCACAAACTTAGGGGTTAGGCTCTATGATTTAGAAAATTAAGACCTATGTACACTCATCAAGAGTTAGGGTATAATATTATGCCCAAAACTCCGGTTAATTCGAGGTTTAGACATTATTTTCTTTCTCAGGGTATGTCGTTTTGCTTGAGAATTACTGAGCAAGCAGTGAGCAAGTCAATTTACTCAAGAATCTATGGTATCAAAAGGGCCAAATTAGCTTGGGATGTCTTGCTTGAGCATTTTCAGGGTTTTGAAAAAGCGCTCTCCATCAGGCGTCATAGTTTATGGCGTTAGTTCGAAAACTTATTGACGAAAGAAAACGACACCATTAATACTTCCATTTGCGTGTGGCAGAGACAGTCAACCAGATTAAAGCCACTAGTGATGTCATGGAAGAAAGGAAGTTCGTGGAGAGAATTCTCCGCAACCTAGCATCGAAGTTCAAACATATTGTTGCTTTCATAGAAGAAACCAAAGATTTGACAAATCACTTGTAACACACGAGCAAAGAATGAGCCGCTTCACCAAACTGCCATTGGAGTAAGCTTTCCAGTCAAAAGTCAACATGATGAAAAGTAAATATGACAAATTGGAGCAAGACCAGAGAGGGGAAAATCAAAAGCGAGAGGAAGAGGAAGATCAAATTACGGAGGAAACAACAAACAAAATCATCAACAACAAAAATTGGGCAATACTGGCTCGAGTTGCATAATTTTAAAAAAGGCGGGTCATACAACAAAAGACTGCAGATTCAAGTGCACTAACTGCAAAGTTCAAAACCAATCTCAGAGAGATTGCTGGTTATACAACAAGCAAGAAGAAGGTCAGTCAAGAACACAGAAAATGAAGAAAGCAATATGGTGCCCTTTTCATGCTTGAAGGGTGAGCAAAAGTTACATCTTCCCTGGATGGTGGATAGTGGTTACAATAACCACATGACTGGAGATCTAGAGTCCTTTACCGAAATTAATGATAATTATCGCACTCAAGTCAAGTTGGGAGACAAAAAGAAGCTAGAAGTGTAAAGAAAAGACACAGTTCTTATATGCAAAGAAGAGGGTAACAAAACTCTCATGCGAGACGTTGTATATGTTCCAGAGCTAACTCACAATCTACTTAGCGTGGGACAACTGATGCTCAAAAATTACAAGTTATTGTTTGATAATGGCATGTGCGAGATTATCAACAAAGCTGACAATTTCACGGTGGCTCAAGTCCCTATGACTTCCAACATAATTTTTTCTCTTGCAATGTCACAAAATGGTGAAGTAGCATTCAAGAGTGAAAATTTGGATAACTTTTTCCTATGGCATCTCAGATATGGTCATCTCAACTTCAAAGGTCTCAAACTGTTGAGACAAAAAATATGGTGGCAGGAATTTCCCAGATCAACAAAGAAGAAAAAATCTGTGAATGATGCATATATGACAAAATACATCATTACCATTTCCTAAAACTTCCTAAAGAGCAAAACCGCCACTAGAGTTGGTACATGCAAATATATGCGGTTCAACACGAACACAATCACTTAGCGGTAAAAGATATTTTCTACTATTTATAGATGATTTCTTCAGAATTATGTGGATGTTCCTTCTGGAGCAAAAGTCAGAAGCTTTTTCTCATTTCCTTCAATTTCAAGTAGCAGCTGAGGAAGAAAGCGGTCGTCATATCAAAACTTTTCGAACATATCGTGGGAGAGAATTTGTATATGTTCCATTCATGGAGTATTGTCGCAAAAACGAAATGAAAAGGAACCTGACAGTCTGTTACACACCACAAGAAAATGGTGTGGCAGAACGGAAAACCCGCACGATTGTGGAGATGGCAAGAAGTATGCTCAAATCTAAAAAGCTTCCTAGCAACTTGTGGACAAAAGCAGTCAACACGACAATTTACATCCTTGACAGATCACAAACCAAATCTGTTATGAACAAGACACCTATACAAGCGTGGGACCACAGTAGGCCACAGGAGGATAACCTCAAAGTCTTTGGGTACATAGCTTATGCAATATCTCTACCCAAACCGGGACAAGGTTGAACAGAAGGGAGAGAAGTTGATTTTCACCGGCTACAGTGATAAATCAAAAGGCTATCATCTTTACAATCCAGTAAAGAATAAAGTGTTGGTTTCCCTATATGTGTTCTTTGATGAGATGGTGGAGTGGAGTAGCGAAAATCCAATTTCTCAATCTACACCAAGTTTTGAAATTTTGGAGGACTCAACAACTCCAGAAGACACCGGTAACCAACTAGATCCAGTTGCAAGTCTAGAAAGAAATTCTGCACCTAGCCCAGAGGGAGACAACTTCAGAGACGTTATGGCAGACTCGAATTCACCTCCGTTAAAAACAAGGTCTTTACAAGAAATTTATGAAACAAGTCATGTTGCATATTTTTCTTGTGAACCTCAAGTCTTTGAGCAAACAGTCAAAGAAGAAGTTTGGATCGAGGCAATGGATGCTAAAATTTCCATGATCGAGAAAAACAAGAGAAGACAAATGGATGCTGAAATTTCCATGGAAGCTTGTTGATCTATCACAGGACAAGCCGATCATAGGTTTCAAATGGATTTATAAGACCAAATTCAATGAAGATGATTATATCTAGAAGTACAAAGCTTGACTAGTGGCGAAGGGCTATTTACAACAACTAGGTATTGGTTTCACGAGACATATGCACCAATAGCGAGGATGGAGACCATCATAACACTTCTCACTCTAGCTACTCAACTAGAGTTCCCAATGTACCAACTAGATGTCAAATCATCATTTTGGAACAACAAACTGGAAGAAGAAATCTATGTTGAACAACCACGAGGCTATGAGAAAAAAAGAGAAGAAGACAAAGTCTATCATCTCTGAAACACTTTATACAGTCTGAAACCAGCATCGAGAGCCTGGAACAGCGGAATTGAATGATATTTTCAGCAGAACGGATTCCAAAGAAGTCCGAGTGAAGCACATCTCTACATCAAAAAGAGAGAAGGAAAGATTTTCTAGTTGATGACTTGATTTACATAGTCACAAGTCAGCAGATCACTAAAGATTTCAAGAGTACCATGATGAAAAAATTCGAGATGACGGACTTGGGGCTCATAAAGTATTTTCTTGGGATTCAAGTGAAGCAGTCACGTGGAGAAATATTTATTTCATAGGAGAAGTACACTGAAGTTACGCTGAAAAGATTTCACATGGCAACGTCCAAGCCAACAGATATCATGACAAAGGCGGACTCTCGTAAAAAGTTTGAAAAGTTTAAGGAGCAATTTCATATTGCAAATTAAGAGGCGTGTTAAATGGTAATTTGCAGTAAATTATCATCATCAAAATATGGCCCATAGCCATCATATCAAGGACACTTGCATTATAGGTCAATAGCATAAAAGGACACTTACATTTGTAGTAACTAACAAATCGGTCACCTAAGTTTCAATTTTAACAAATTGGTCACTTACGTTTTCACTAACTAATGAACTAGCAATTCCGTCAATCTCTGTCAACTTTCCATCCAAAATTGCCATGTCACGTTACCACATCATCACAATATATGCTAAAAGTAATTAACATGTTTAACATCATCCAAAATCGAACCCAACCACCTAAAACCAACCAACCTAACAAAGCTAGATCTGATTTCTCATCCATATCGAAAGCCGAACCCAACCCCTCTATCACTGTCCCAATCAGCTCCGCTCTACGCCGACGGGGAGTGATTGCTAGCCGCCCAACCCAAAATCGGTTTCGTCGTCGTTTCTCTCTACCGCCCAGTCTAGATCGCCGCCCGCCATGGAGAATTTTCTCCAGGTCACTGCAATCACCGCCGAGAAGCGCGACTGTGAGGCGAGCAGTCCCAACACGGATTCAGTGAGGCCCGATGCATCAAAATTCAGACTCGTAGCCCTCTCTATTACCGCCATCGTCTGGATCTCGCTCGTAAGATCCGTCGCCTCCATGCCTCCCGCATCTTTGCTGCCTCCACCGATCACTGGTAGTCGCTCCTATCGAAAGCATTATGTGTCACTCGCCGCTGTCTCCCCGACGCCATCGCCTCACCATCGATTATCGACTCACTATCTAGTCGCAGCGTGAATAGGAGAGGAGAAGGGGCTAAGTGTCGATTGTGCTCCCCTCTGCATTTGTTGGGTTCCTAGGCTTTGCCTTTCTTCATTTTACGAAGTAGAAAGGGAGAGAGAGAGCGAGTGTGGACTGGGGGCCTTTATTATAGCCTTATAGGTTGGTTAGTTTTTATTGGTTTGGAAATTTAGATTGGTTGGGTTCAGTTTTGGTTGGTTTTAAACATGTTAATTATTTTTGTATATAATGTGATGATGTGGCAAGGTGACATGGCAATTTTAGATGGAAAGTTGACAGAAGTTGACGGAATTATTAGTTCGTTAGTTAGCGAAAATATAGGTAACTGATTTGTTAAAATTGAAACGTAGATGACCAATTTGTTAGTTACTACAAACATATGTGACCTTTTATGCTATTGAACCCTTGCATTATTCCATTGGTTGGAATAGTTATGAGAAAATAATGCACTCCATCCATCTGACAAAATGAGAAGAAAGCCTAACCACCAATAAGTGAGAGGAATTTAATGGGGGTAAATTGCAAGGTTGGTCACTAGAAGTGTTAAAATATTCACTTTGGTCACTAAAAGAATTTTATTCCATTCGTGGTCACTGGAAGTGCTTAACGTTTCACGATTGGTCACTCTCCGTTAGTCTCCATCCATCTCCGTTAACACCGTTAGTATTTCGCTGACGTGGCTAACAACAGTGCTGATTCACCCAATTTAAGCCTGCCACGTCATATAATTTGACCAGCCACGTAAGAAAAACCGCCACATAAGAAAACTCTACATAATTCAACCAAACCATATAACCTGACCCCTGCCTCTCCTCTTCTTTTTCTTCCACATTTAAATCTCCATCTCATTTTCTTCTTCTCCTTTCATTGGTGCCTCGTCAATCATCATCATGGAAATTTCTATTGGATGAGGAATCAGATTCGGTCTCGCCTAGATTCAAGAAATTTCTCTCAACCCACTTCTCCTTATGACAATCCGAACAACCAAACCCATCTTGAATTGAGCGGAAAAGACAATTTTTTGCACTTTTGGCCAAAAAACCAGAGTGGACCACGATTGGGAGCTGTTGAGGTTTTGCTCACGCTGGTGGGGGGAAGAATCAGGAACATAGCATACCATGATTGGGGATCTGGTATGAGAATAAGGATCCAAAGAGGCGATCTTCTAACGATTCACCAACGGCGGTGGAAGATTTTGCGGTAGATATTCTTCTTGGCCAGCCGTCGTCGCTTGCTTCTCATCTTCGCCTCTTTTAAAGCTTCTGAGAAACCCAGATACTGAAATCGTTTGATCTGTGTTTATGGTGATTCGTCGTGCTCATCGAGATGGCATAGCATCTCCCCACGCTCATGTTCACCCCGTAAAATCTAGACTCATCGACGATGTCTTTGTACCAGATGCAGAGGTGGAAGGACAGTGGGTTCTGCAAATTTTGCTGTTGTTGCGATTCGCTGACTCTATGACAGATTCAAGCAATGCCTGGCCATGATTGATGAAGCGGCGAGCTGATGGTGGGAGAAAAAAGAGATGCGAGTGGATTTAGTGTTTTAAGTGGGGTGGAATAGAGGAAGAAGAAGAGGCACGATGAAGAAGAACTAGGGTGGTCTCTGACGTATTTTGCAGAAATGCAGAAATGTGATGCATGATGAGATTCTTCTTTATTCCATTATATATACTATTATATATACTAGGTGTTACCCGCGCTTTGCTACGGTGCGTCATGGGCTTTATTACTAATTATCAATGTTTTATTTTATTATCATATCAATAACAAAATTGAAATATAAATATCTATAAATAAATATATTGTGGTAATATATTTGTCAAGATGATAAGTCTTCATTTCCATATATATCAATGTTCTTAAATCGAGAACCTCATCCAGAAAATATAATAAATAACAGGTTGAATGCAATTTTTTGTCATAGAAAATGTATGAGTAAGCAATGCGGGTGTACAAAAAAAAATTATGCTTGGATCCAACACATGTTCAAATCGATGTAGCTGCACATAAAACACCTAGTGGTATATGGAATTTTTCTTCCAAAGAGAGAGAAGAGAACCGCACAGAGAGAAAAATATGCGAATATGAACCTTTTTTGTTGAGATTCACTGTGATTCTTAAATTAAGGAGATCTATATTACATCAAATTGCAGCCAACATGCATATAGGACAATTTAATATGCTAGGACGAAGCCTCTATAATGCTTCCTAAATAATCACTATATGACAGGAATCAATCTTCGTTCTCAAATGAAGAGGCACATAAAAATCTACTACAAAGATGGATTTTATATGGTGGAGATGAATCACCATTCTCAAATCGATAAACACGCAACAAAAACACATGAAACAACAACCAAAAGAAGTGTTTTCCCAAGAGAATCGGATGATGCAAGTGCACAACATTTTAAAATGGATGCATATGGTCACTATATGATGGGAGTCAATAATCATTCTCAAATGAAAAAAACATAAAAAATCATCCCAAAAATGAATATTATATGGTCATAATAAATTATCATTCTCAAATTCAGAAACACATCGCAAAACACATATGAAATAGCCATATATGATTAATATGAATCAACATTCTCAAAGAGAGAAACAAATTGAAAAAAAATTAAAATAGCAAAAGATTTCTTTTTCAAGAAAATCGGATAGTCCGAATGTTACAAGTGCACACAAAATTTAGTTAACACAGTTTATTATTGCTTTAAGGCAGGCAACGTGATATGAGCCAACTAAAATGGGAAAAAACTTATATATGTACAGCCCAAATAAAAAGCATAGACACCCAAATAAAGTGCACATTTTATTAAAAATATTATTTTATTTATTAATTTAAAGCCTTGGTGAACAGTAGAACGGATTTAACTTTATATATATAGATGTTTCATGTTTGTGTGTAATGAGAGAGTATGTACAGTAGATAAAAAACCCTACAAAGTAAAGGAAAAAGAAGCCTATACGTGTGTATGCAAAGCAACAGCTAAAATAATAAGACTGTGTTTGTTTTATAACTGTTTCGTTGGCGAAGGTCACGTGTTCAATGCGCACTGTATTCAAGTAAGTACAAACACAAAATCAGCAAAATCATCAAATATCCGCCGCCGAATGTTAGTGCCGTTGATTTGATCGATTACACAGAAATCAAGACGACCGTCAAATATCCATTGCCGGCGTCGGCGATGTTGATTTGATTGATGCACCTTTGACCTCTAACCAGAACAACCGTTACTCGACACCACCTCTCCAAACTACGTTCGAACGAGGGTGTTCAACGAGAAACGAGAAACCAAACCGAGAGTGTTCTAAGTTACGTTACCTCTACTCCTATGGAGGTTCCTCTGGAGAGCTCCGCGACTACGACTACAAGCTATGACTACGACTCTGCAAAGGAAGTCTTTGACAGAGCGGTTCTACGAAAACTAGAGAGAAAACGATAGATTCTGCGACGGTGCAGTTTGTGATTTGATTTTGCCGTCTCTCGCTTCTCTCTCTTCCAAATCTTTATATTTCGCGCTTCTCCTCGTCGTAGTAACTGCCTTCGCGCCTTTGTCTCCCACGTCTTCACTCCTGTCAACCGTGCAGGTAACTTCATCCTTGTTGCGTGATAATCACGTGCCCTACAACCTTGTCCATGTAACGATGCCGTTTCACCAACACCACGACATTGCCTTTCACCAACCGATGTTGTTTTATAATCCAACTCAACTGCCCCGACCCGGTTTAACCAACGACATTGTTAGTCCATCAAACAACGTCGTTCTCTAGTCTTGCGCCATCGTTGGGCTTGGCGGGCTGCCTTTGGCCGAACTCTTACCACTACCACGATGTCGTTTTACTTTTCCGCGTCATCGCTTTTCATTAAACGACACCGTCCAAAATAATCATAAAATACTAATTAATTAAACCAGCCCTCATTGTTAATTCGCCGTCAAACTCTCACCCCTCGGCGTCGTTCTCAGTTCAACAACATCGTTTCCTTGTCCCGTGATGTCGTTGAACTTTTGAGCTTCGCGACACTGTTTTAATTTTAACACTGTCGTTTTAACTGTTGCGACATCGTTTGGCCTAAACGCGGTATCGTTTTTTTCCTCTTGCGGCATCGTTTTCAACTAAACGACACCGTCCTAAACAACCATTAAAATATTAATTAATTAATCCGTATATCACTAGCTATGGCCAACGACATCACTAGCGCCACAACAACTCCGTTTGTTTTTCCCTTTTGCGACATTGTTTGTTATTTTAAACACTGTCGTTTGCTAGTACAGCGGCACCGTTGGATCTACTCGCGGTACTGTTTTGAATTAAAAGGCGCCGCTGATACAACTGTTGTACCGTTTTAATTCTTCGCGATACCGCTTATCTCCATGCGGTACCGATTTTCCCCTTCCAACAAGGAATAAAAATAATAATTAATCATAAACAGAAAAATTCCTTCCCGACACCTACACTAAAACGCGCGGCCCCTTTTGTTTCTCGCTAAGCGGTGTCGTTTCCAATACCGTGGTACCGCTAAGCTACCTTGCAGTACCGTTTTTAGTTCTCCGCGACTCCGCTCGACTCCCAATGACACCGTTTTTACCCGTAGTCTCGAATTAAATGCCGAGACTAATTAATGCGGCATTTAATTCCGGCCGAATTAATTTTAGGTGTGTCAACAATAACTTTACTAGATCTTATGCGCCACTCTCTGCTATGGCAATTGAGTAAGTGCGTGATTATTACTAATCCAACAATCTAGTTATAAGACCCACAATTACGGAGGAATATCTTTATCATAATATTTATTGGTATCACTTTGGACAATTAGCAATAATTTTACTCTGACTTTTGGAAATCTCTTTAATGTAGTGTGGCAAGGTAATGATAGTTAAACAAATTTGAGACATAAAGAGATTATTTTTCCAAGCAAATCATTTATAACCAGGCGACCCTTTGAAGGACGGTACAAAATCAAAGAATGTCGATAAGTTGAGAGAGAGCTCATAGACCTCACTGTAGGCGATCCTTAATTGAAAATGTGAGCTCAAGATAGCAGGACCCGAAAAGTGGAGAGGGAAATAAACTCATACTCACCAATAATGATGGTATTTTGGGAGAAGTAGTAGTATTTAGCCTGACTCGTGACATTGTTGCAATCCATATTCAACAATGTGAGGAGTGTCATTGGTTTTTTGAGATCAGTGTGGGGTTTTCCAGCCATTTTCAAAACTGAAAGTGAAGGAGAGGAGAATTGGATGAGAAGAAAGAGGAGCTATAATGAGTGACTAATTAGAGGAAATAAACGATCAGGTTGTGGAGAGTGTAATGATGGTAGGAGTAAGGGAGATTGGGCCACGTCTATCAGGGGGTGGGGTGGGGGGAAAGAGAGGACAATGGGAGGAAATGATGATTTTCTACTTGCTAGTCAAGTTAGACATACAGTAAACCATCAAATCAAAAGAAAAACCTCTATCATCCCTTTCTTCTGTCCCGGATTTCAAATCCTATTAACTTGGTGATTGATATGGTTGGGTTAGAAACTTGTGTTCTTTCTTTACGTATGCTCTGCCTCATTAGTCTAGTGGTTTGCTTTCACTATAGGCTTCAACTTGCCATTTAGCAGCCTATTAGTGGTCAGTTAACCTTCCTGTTTCACTTATTTTAAATATTCTTATTATTGCTTTAACATTAATCAAATTAGGAATTACAAAATGAAAAAGGATGGAAAAGCTGGGAACGCGGGTAGCTGTGTATTGTAGCTTATCAAGTAATCAATTTTTCCCTTTCAGTTGACTCACTAGTTGCAGTGATGGCTTTACCTGATACTTCTTCTTTTTCCTTTCTCCCAAAGTGTAGGTACTCAAATTATCTCTTGCATGCAAACATTGAAATAGTTTGACACTTAAAATTTAATTCCTCCTTTGTACAAAATACGAAAAACATATCTCACAAGTTCATAAATAATTTTTGAAAAAATTAATAGAATAACTTAATAAAAGAAACAAAGTCAATAATCCATTGCGATTGAAAATTACATCTTGTCACAAATTTTGATAATCAGATATTCAGAATGAGAATTTGCTATTGCATCCTCCAAAAAATAAATATTGACATCAAATTAAAATAGTAATAAATAAAATTATAGAACATACATAAAAATTATTCTTGTTTTTTTATAACTGTAACAATTGAGTGAATGATATTCGTTTTCCTGCCGTTCCATTCAAGTTGATTTTCCAAATAGGCGGCCAAATGGCAGGTTGGAGCCTGTACCTCCAACTGAGGTTGGACACAAGAATTTTCTTATTCTAGTGATGCATTGTGCCGACGTCAGCCTTCGAGGGTTAGCAGCAACCTACTGTACTTGTTTTAGGGAAAATCCACAATATGTAGGTCTAAATGGTTCCACAACAACTGTTATGGAAATGCTTACTGCATATGGTTCTCCTCTATGATGTATTTAGACGGCTACATATCGCGACTCCCCACTATCTTGCCTCCATTACAACATCGGGATGAAAAAAGACAGTAAAAATTAAGGGATTAGGAAAATTTATGGCAAAAATCGATTGTCAACTTTGCTGATTAGGTGACTATATGGGTTTAGAGCTATTACCTCCGTGTGGGTGGTTAGGCAGGACGTCATAATGGATTAGGGCAACAGCAAAGGGAGCCAAATAGAAAATGATGGAGATTGGAGGAGGAAGGCGGATGATCAGCTTACATGTGAAGATCTAGGGTTTCAGTCATTTTGTTTATATACTCGACTTTGTTGGCCTTTGCTCTTGATGCTAGTAAACAATTACACTCTCTGCCACTCCTTTTACCTTGTGAATGAGAAGAAGTGACGAACACAAAAAATGGAACAAACATGGGAAGTGCAAATATAAGCATTATGATTGATCGTTTAATATATTATTTCTTATTTATTTTTGGTAGAATTCAGTTCTTTGTTTGTAAAGTAATTTCGTTAAATCATAAAACACAATGCATGATAAAGTTACAATTATAAATTATGTTGTTTATTGAGCAATATCTTCGTGACATGACAACCTCCATTGTTGTGATTTGGTATGTCATCTTTGAAAATTGAAATATCATTAGGTAAAGATGATTATGGAGAATCAAGATTGGTCGACTCCTACAATGTATCTCTTTACTTTATCTTTCACTTCATTGTCTCTTGTGTCATTGTATGGACGATTGATTTCGAGGTCGTTTGGAAATGTAATCTCACATTCCATTGTTTTTTTTTTGTCTAGTTAGGGGTCGTTTGGAGGTAGTGATTCTTTAAAATGATTAATTCTATCACTGTGTGCATTATAAATTAATATTTTGTTTGACTGGGTGTATTTGAAAAATCACTTGTTTGGAGGTAAAAATTGTGCTTTTCACAATCTCAAAACAACCCTTTAGTTAGAGACCAAATAACATTGTGCACAATACAATAATTTAAAGGGTCAAAGTGTAAAGCAATGCATGCATTATACAATTTCAAATAAAAGATGTTGAGATTGTTGGGTTTTGATTTGTGTCACTTTTTCGATCCCTTTATATCCCTAGTAGTTTTTTTTCTTATACAAAGTGTTGAGGGTAAATGTGACATTTCCCCTAGGTAACTTTATGCAAATGAATACATAAACTAGAATCTCAATAACCAAACAATATATTGTTAAAATGGATCCATTGTAACAAACAACGCTTTCGGATTGTTTGGGTTTGTTAATTTGGGTGATTTGTTTGGAGCCATAGAAAATTATCCATGGGCCAATATTAAAAGAAGAAAACAAGTGTGAATTAACTAGTACCTTCATCCCACTGTTGTTGTAAGCCAACGAGTATAAAAATACTAATTACCAAATTGTTGTTTAAATAGATAAGTATTAGTAAGGTAACTTAACCGTCACACAGTGTTAGCCCCAAGTTAATTTCGCATGATAACCGCGGGTTCTGACACAATATCTCATTATTGAGATCATTCTTTGTATCTCTGCATTGCTAGCCGACCTAGCTAGTTCTATTGTGGTTCACTTTTGTTACAAATTGGTCTAGTTTACTAGTCTAGTGGTTCGCATTTGAGAATTTATAGCATGCTGAATTAGGTTTATGTCATGCTGCGTTTATGTTGTGGAACAAATTATTTGCATCGAAGTATGAGGGCATGCTGCTGATAATTGAATATAATAGTGTAAAGGAACAGTTAATTCCCATGAACTACACGTGTACCACTAAAAAGGAATAGTTAATTCCCATCTTTACTCAGTAAGTAACTTAACCGACACAAAGTGTTAGCCACTAGTAATTGCGCATTGTAACCCTTGTTTCTGACACAATATCTCCTCATTGAGATCATTCCCCCGCCCCACGATCTTCTGTGTTAACTGCAGAATTTTTAATTTCTTCTGTTAGTACCTTTTTTCTTCTGCTAGGTGCTTCCTTTTGTTTTTACTGCTGTTATTGTTGATTTTAGGAATGGGAAGAATCTCTCTTAGACACAAATGTTTAATCACTCTTGCTTTCAATCTCTATGTAAGATAGGAATAATCTATTGATTTGAGGAAGAAGATTAAAAGGGAAACTAATTACACCAAATCACTCGGTTGAGCCAAACAGAGTTGGCCCTTTGACAAACTAAACAACGCGAATTCAGCTCTTCCCAAATCTAATTCACCCAGCACCTTGCACTGTGAATTAGATTACTTGAAGAGACTACAACCGGACCAAAGGAAGACAAATGCACTCTCTGCTATTTTCTTCTACAACTCTCGGTCAAATTCTAAATTGAAGAGACTAGGCTATTTATACAGAGAAGCAAGAGATGACCGTTGGTGATTCCATAGACGCTCCTCTGAAGACTTCATCATAGCACTCCTGGAGTCGGTGATCTCTTGAGTGAGATCTCCAATTTTGGTTTGCTACGCTTTCTGAGAAGTTGCATAGGTGGGAGGCTAGGGTTGTGCTGCTCGATGTCTTTTCTTCTGGACGACGACTTGGAAGGACGATTCTTGCTTTGAGAGTCCGTTGGGAATCAGACGACTTCGTATGGCGATGCTGATGAGTAGTAGAGAGAACGACACCGTTTGGTTTTCTTGACAGGAACGCCATCCCATTCTTCAATTTCCCCCTTCGTCCGACAAGTCCGGCCATTTCTGCAAAAACAAAATACACAGAACAAGAGCTGCACTCGAAGAAAAGGAAAGATCTACTTTTAATTAATTTGAAACTAACAAGGGAAGTACAAATGCTAAGTAACAGCTAATAAGGAACTTCCCCCTGGGAAGGAGCAAACTACTTAACTACCAGACACAAAGAAGAAAACTACAGAACTACACCTACAACTAAAACACGCTAAAAATTGAAGGAGTTTCCCCCCTTAGAAACTGCTGGTAAACTCAAGGAGCTGGAGAGGTTTGGTCTTCAGGGTCTTCTGGGACAGAGGCAGCTGAGTCATCTGATGAAGTGTTCCCATCAGTTACAGTGAACACGAGATTGGGAGTTTTGCTGGACTCTCCAACAACATTTTTGCCTTTGTTTCCCCCAGCAGATTTTGAGCGAGCACCTAGAAATGAAGCGGAGGGAAGTGGTGGTGGTGATGGAGCAGGGTCTATGGGGAGATCTAGGACCATTAGGACATTGAGGGCTCCTACATACATGGTGTGTGAGACGCTCCGATGATCAGATAGATCAACACCTAGGTTGATTAACATTCGAGTTATGATGGACCCAAATGGCATCAAACCTTGATAATGCTCGTCTCCTACTGGAAGAAGGTTTCCAAACATCAGACTAGAGTAATCCAGCTTTCGCCCTACAGTGGCACTGGCGATGATCCACAGATCGAGTGGCAGTACCACATCAAGGTTGAAAGTTCTAGGGAAGAAAACGTGAGTGATGAAGTGATGAAATATTCTCAACCGTGGAGTCAACCAGTTGATAGGAATTGGCACGTCTGTCCCTCCTGTGGGTTCAGTGGAGAAGTTTGAGTATTCAGTGGGAAGGATAAAATTTTGCTTCCAGAACTCTGATGGATGAGCAATATCGATTCCTTGAGATGGGAATCCTAGTATCCCATTGATAGCTCCTACTGGAATGGTCAACAGATGACCATAGACTACTGTGGAGAAACTTCTAGAGCTGACACCTTGGCATCCAAGATTCGAGTAGAAGTACTTGACTGCACCAGGACAGGCTGGATGAAGTGGCTGTCGGAGGAGATAGTCCCATCCCAGAGCTTCTATAAGTGACATAATGTCGTACTTATAGAAGTTGAATTCACAAGGATCGATTTGGATTATGTGGTGCAGCCTCATACTCTCAAAATGTTGAAGATGAGGATGGTGGTTTATTACCACAGGCTCATGGAACATGTAGCCTGGATAAGTATGAACCAATCCATCAAACCGAAAGGGACGAGGGAAATGATCACTCATTTTGGTTTGCTGGATGTGTTTTGTTTGGTGTTTGCGAGTACAGTGTGAGTTTTTGGTTTGCTGGAGGACTGTGGGAGAAATTAAGAAGGATAGGATCCCTTAAATAAGCTCGAAGGGAAGGAGAGGAGCGGGAGAAGAGAATACGAAGAGTCTGTTTTCCCTAAACCGAGAACAATGATTACAGAAAAGCAGAAAAGATACGCATGAGCAGAAGAAAATATTTTGTTTAAGTATACCAAGACAAACAAAATGCCTAGATTACTACATACCCAATGACTTAATTAACTTTTTAGATCTTGGATTTGGTTAAAAGATTTTAACCCAAGTTCAGTACACAATTGTGTAAACCTTTCACAAGATAGGGGTTTTGTGAATAGGTCGGCTAACTGATGTTCAGTAGGTATGAATTGCAAGCATACATGGCCTGCAAGAACTAGGTCTCTTATAAAGTGATATTTCACTTCTATGTGTTTGGTCCTAGAGTGTTGCACTGGATTTATTGTCATACAGATTGCAATAGTATTGTCACACCAGATTGGGATGTTTTGAAATTTAAATCCATAGTCTGCTAATTGTGTTTTCATCCACATAATTTGTGCACAACAGCTTCCAGCTGCGAGGTACTCTGCTTCAGCAGTTGATAATGCAACTGCTCCTTGTTTTTTGCTAAACCAAGATACAAGTGCAGGACCTAAAAATTGAATACTTCCTGATGTAAATCCATAGTCTGCTAATTGTGTTTTCATCCACATAATTTGTGCACAACAGCTTCCAGCTGCGAGGTACTCTGCTTCAGCAGTTGATAATGCAATTGCTCCTAGTTTTTTGCTAAACCAAGATACAAGTGCAGGACCTAAAAATTGAATACTTCCTGATGTACTTTTTCTGTCAACTAAACTTCCTCCAAAATCCGAGTCACTATAACCATTGAGTTCAAAAGAGTCTGAAAATGGGTACCATAGTCCAACTTCCATTGTTCCTTTGAGATATCTAAAAATTCTTTTTACTGCTTTCAAGTGACTTTCTTTGGGCTTGGATTGAAATCTAGCACATACCCCAACGCTAAATTGAATGTCTGGCCTACTTGCTGTTAAGTATAAGAGTGAGCCAGTCATTCCCCTATACTTCTTTTCACAAACAGGCACACCAGATATGTCTTTGTCTAGTTTCAGGTTTGTGGCCATTGGAGTTTGACATGCATTTACCGTTTCCATGTTAAATTTCTTTAGCATGGTTTTGATATAGTTGGTTTGACTTATGAACATTCCTGAGTTTGTTTGTTTGATTTGCAACTCTAAGAAATGTGACAATTCTCCCATCATGCTCATTTCAAATTTAGATTTCATTAATTCACAAAAGGTGGTACACGTGTTTGGGCTAGTTGAACCAAATATGATATCATCAACATATATTTGTACCACTAATGTATCCTTGTTTTTTCTTTTAATAAATAGTGTTTTGTCCACGTTTCCTTGAACAAACCCTTCTTCTTTTAGGAAGGGGGACAATTTTTCAAACCAAGCTCTAGGTGCTTGTTTTAATCCATATAATGCTTTTGATAACTAATAGACATAATCTGGATGTTCATGATCTATAAAACCTGGAGGTTGGCTTACATATACTTCTTCATTAATTTCTCCATTTAAGAAGGCACTTTTAACATCCATTTGATATAAGGGAATTTTCATATAGCAGGCATAAGCACAAAGCATTCTTATAGATTCAATTCTAGCAACAGGGGCAAAAGAATCTTCAAAGTCTATTCCTTCTTCTTGCAAATACCCTTGAGCTACCAGTCTAGCTTTGTTTTTAGTGATTTCCCCTAGCTCATCAGTTTTATTCCTAAAAATCCATTTTGTTCCTATGATCAGTTTGTTAAAAGGTCTTGGTACTAGCTCCCAAACATGCAAACGAGCAAACTGTATAAGTTCTTCTTGCATAGCATGTAGCCATTCATCATCAGATAATGCTTCTTTATAATTCTTAGGTTCAAGAAGTGAAACAAATGCATACTGACCTGGGCAGTACTTACCTCTAGTGTGTATCCCTTCATGTAGGTTGCCAATGATTTGTGATGCTGGATGTCGTTTCTGTATGTGGGCAGGTGCCATTTTTTCTTCTGGTTGACCAGAGGGTTCTTCTGTGGGGTCGTTGTCCTTCTTAACACTTCTCTCTTCCTCCTCTGATTTTGTGTCATTAGTGCTTGGCAGTGGAAATAAGAGATCTATATTCTCTGCAGCAACTTTCTCAGAGTAACCAGTATCATCAAATTTAACAAAAACCGATTCTTCTACTCTTCTGGTTCTCAGGTTATATACTCTATACGCCTGTCCTTTTATGGAATAACCTAGAAAGATCGCTCGTTCAGCTTTGGCATCAAACTTATATAAGTAATCCCTGGTGTTTAATATATAGCATTTGCACCCAAAGGGGTGAAAATAGCTCAAGTTTGGAGTTTTATGCTTTAAAATTTCATAGGGTGTTTTCTCCAAGTGTTTCCTGATTAGTACTCAATTTATTACATACACTGCTGTCATAACAGCTTCTCCCCATAAGAACTTAGGACTACCATATTCAAGCAACATGGTTCTAGCAGTCTCTATTATAGTTCTATTTTTTCTTTCCACAACACCATTTTGTTGTGGTGTTCTCGGGGCAGAGAAGGTATGGTTTATACCTTTATCAATGCATAGAGCAATGAACTGTTCAGACACAAACTCCCCTCCATTATCACTTCTTATTGACTTAATGCCAGTATCAGATTCATTTGACACTTTAGAGACAAATGTTTTAAACATTCCAAAAGCTTCATCCTTTGATGCCAAAAGGTATACCCAAGTAAAACGAGAGAAGTCATCAACCAGAACTAGAGCATAGGATTTACCTCCAAGGCTTACCACATTTGTTGGTCCAAACAAATCCATGTGAACTAATTCATATACCTGTGAGGTGGTAATGTCCTTCTTTATTTTGAAACTTTTCTTGGTTAACTTACCACTTGCACATGCATCACAGAAAAAGTTAGGCTTGTCTTTTAACATAGGAATACCTCGTGCAGACTCTAGCTTTGATAATTTTGACAATTTTGCCATGCATATGTGTCCTAACTTTCTATGCCACAGAATTTCCAGTTCATTAGATGCAGCATGAAAACATGTTTCATTGAACGTATCTAAGTTGTTTAGATTAACAACATACATATTGTTCTTCTTTATGCCACAGAATAGCAATTTGTCATCACTGATCCTAGTGATTTTGCAAGAATCAGCCTCAAAGACTACTCTATTCTCAGAGCTACACAATTGACTAATTGAAAGTAGGTTGTGTTTCAAACCTTCAACAAATAAAACATCTTTTACCACAGGAAGTGGACCCTTAACAATGGTTCCATTTCCTATAATTTTTCCAACCCTGTCATCTCCAAACACAACCTTACCTCCCTTTTTATATTTAAGTGAAGAAAATAGTTCTTTTCTACCTGTCATGTGGTGGGAGCACCCACTGTCCAGGTACCAAATGTTTTCCTTTTCTCCCAGCTTCTGCAATCAATCATTTGTTAGCACATTTTGGTACCCAAAATGTTTTATATACAACTGGTTTCTTCGGTTTCAGTCGATCATAGCAAAACTTTGCCAGATGACCTTTGCGCTTGCAATGTGAACATACATATATTTCTGTGTATTTCTTATGATAATCTGATACTTCACTCCTTTTCTTTGATCCCATGTGATATATTTTGTTCTTCCCAGTGAAGTCTTTAGGAGTTGTTTGATACTTGAGTGGTGAGCATTGTTTTAACACTTGATTTTCATCTATTAGCTCAAAAATCTGTTTCCTAAGTCTGTTTTCATTGGCATGCTGGTCTGCCATTATTTCTTTCATTTCACGTAATTTCTTAGTCATGCGATGATTTTCAGTCATCAGCATGCAATATCTGCTCCTAAGCCTATTGCATTCCTCTTGAAGATTCTTTAAAGCATGTAAGAAATCTGACTTGGAACTAGGATGTTCACTTATCTCAGAGACTGAGTAAAAAATTACCTGATAACTAGAACGATGCCCTTGAGTGCTGCTTGTCTCTGATGGATCATTTTCTTCCTTGGTTGCAAAAGCCATATAGGCTAGATTTCTCGTTTCAAGTTCTTCCTCGGAGCTGTAATCACTCCAAGAAGCCGCCATAGCTTTTTCCTGCTTCTTCAGATTTAAGGGACACCTTGATCTCATGTGCCCTGTCTTTCCACACTTAAAGCAAATGGTCAAATCTTTTTCACTGGAAGACCTAGGGTCTTCCTTAGTTTCCTGAACCTTCCTATCACGTTCTCCATCCTGTCTTTCCACTCTTCTAAACAGGTTCTTATCATTCAGAGTACTTTTATCAGAGAAACGTCCAGCAGTTCTTTCTGTTTCTTTGCTTCTCCTGGGTTCATAGCCCCTATTATTAAACTGTCGAGTGGATCCATAGTTCTTTCTATCCTCAAAATCTCTTTTCAGTTTTAGCATTCTATGGAATTTTCTACTGATTAGAGCAAATTCCTTCTCAAATTCTTCTCCTAAATCACACTCAGATTCACTTTCATAATCTTGTGCTTTAAAGGCTATTACTTTCTTGCGTTTATTGTCTTCCTTGTTCATCTGAACAATTACCTCTTCATGACTAAGCAGAGACCCCACTAGTCTCTCAATTGACAATACATTCAAATCTTTTGCTTCTTCTATAGCAGTTCGCTTTGGAAGCCATTCTCTAGGTAAACTTCTTAGTATTTTCCTAACGAGATCCTTAGTGGCAAAGGTTTTTCCTAACCCCTTTAATCTATTTATTAGATCATTAAATCTTTTGTACATGCTTGTGATGGTTTCTCCTGTGAACATTTCTAAAGACTCATATTCATTCAACAAGACATCAATTCTGCTTTCTTTTACTTCAGACGTACCTTCGTGAGTAGTTTCCAGTGATTCCCAAATTTCTTTGGCTGTTTCGCACTGCGCCACTTGGCTTCTTTCTTCTGGACTTAGAGCAGAGAACAGTATGTGCATTGCCCTTGAATCCTGCTGTGAAGACAGTTTCTGGTCATCCTCCCATTTTTCTTCTTCTTCATCATCCATGGGAATTGGCCCATTCTTGACAATAGCCCATAGTCCCCCATCAATTCCTCGAAGATATATTCTCATCCGTTTCTTCCACACGGTGTAGTCCGTGCCATCAAACCACGGTGGATTTGTGTTTGCTGAGTAGGATCCGGAAGCTGATTGAGTTCCTGCCATTCTTGTGATCGTCTTTGGTGAAGCTTTAATCCCTCAAAGAACCAGCTCTGATACCAATTGTTGATTTTAGGAATGGGAAGAATCTCTCTTAGACACAAATGTTTAATCACTCTTGCTCTCAATCTCTATGTAAGATAGGAATAATCTATTGATTTGAGGAAGAAGATTAAAAGGGAAACTAATTACACCAAATCACTCGGTTGAGTCAAACAGAGTTGGCCCTTTGACAAACTAAACAACCCGAATTCAGCTCTTCCCAAATCTAATTCACCCAGCACCTTGCACTGTGAATTAGATTACTTGAAGAGACTACAACCGGACCAAAGGAAGACAAATGCACTCTCTGCTATTTTCTTCTACAACTCTCGGTCAAATTCTAAATTGAAGAGACTAGGCTATTTATACAGAGAAGCAAGAGATGACCCTTGGTGATTCCATAGACGCTCCTCTGAAGACTTCATCATAGCACTCCTGGAGTCGGTGATCTCTTGAGTGAGATCTCCAATTTTGGTTTGCTACGCTTTCTGAGAAGTTGCGTAGGTGGGAGGCTAGGGTTGTGCTGCTCGATGTCTTTCCTTCCGGACGACGACTTGGAAGGACGATTCTTGCTTTAGGAGTCCGTTGGGAATCAGACGACGTCGTATGGCGATGCTGATGAGTAGTAGAGAGAACGACACCGTTTGGTTTTCTTGACAGGAACGCCATCCCATTCTTCAGTTATTATTTTACCTCCATTTCTCACTTTGTTATCTTGTGTCCAATCTAGTACGTGCCCTATGAATATAGTGTGTGGGTTTAAACTGGAAGTGGAATTATAAAATTTAATTTTCTTTCGTTAAATTTTAATAAGCCCCGACACTGATGCTATCTGCAGTTTTGCAGACAAATATTATTCTTTAGTATTAAATAGTTTTCATATCTAAATTATATAACAAAATGAGTGATGATTTTCTCGTCGATAGTTCTATTATTTATATTGAAAGAGATATAGCGGACACCTTTGGATTATTGAATGATTTGATTGATCTAAAAAAAATTATTTACCTTTAAGATAATAAATTACATTTAATACTTTTTATATATATATATATATTTTACCCCGGACTTGAAATCCTGGCTTCAACCCTACTCAATATCCTTATGACCTTGAAAATAGCCAAACAACAAGAGTTAATACATAAACTAAAGTACCCCGAAGAGGCGAAGCTTTGGATCCGAACTATGAATTGAGCAAAAATGGGCCAGTGAACATTAATGGCGCAATTGCATATTTGCATGCGCGTAGACGACCACTTCTACCAACCAGATTTTCCAAATCTATTCATTTAATTATCATATCCAGCATTCATTTCTTGTGGTCGTGAGAGGTTGACTAATAATTAATCTCATTGAATAAATGGAAACAAATTAAACTTAACAACCATGAATCAGATACAATCATATATATGTGCATCTTATCATCGTCAAACCTGTAGAAACATTGTGGTGTACGTGTAATCTTTGCTTAAACATACATTTTCGTATCAGACTGAAATATGAAGAGCATCAACAATACATTGGTTTTTATCTTGCTGACCTTTTTCATCGTTACCGGTTAAGTAAAAAAATTTCATTATTTTTTTTTTTTTATAAAGGATTATAGTTTTTTTCTTCTTTTTGTTACAACCAGCTTATCGTGATCGCTCGTGATCAATGTCGTACTGGATATTTGACGAATGAAATGCAGGCGACGGAGTGGGGAGCGCGGCGGCGATGCGGACGGAAGGAGGAGTGGCCTGTCTGGCGGGGAAAATCAAAGTGAAAGAGTGCGATCCACAAGTGTGCCCTCTCCAGTGCCAAAAGAAGTATGGAGCCGTTGGTATTTCTGGCGAATGTATAGGAGACTATTGTACTTGTTATGCCCTTTGCCAAGGTCCACCACCGAGGGGTCGTCTCTAGCTTCGACAATATAATCGACCTCTGTCATTTGGTTAATGTTATGCACAAGATTCTCTACGTCACCTTTTAAATCCCCTAAAAACTCGTTGGCTGGGTTCGAACTGGATAAAACGTGAAACTTAATGTAAACCATATCACGACTTCCATGGCCAATTAGCGTTAAGAAATAGTTGATTCCAATAACTTAACTTGTTAGAAGAGGTTCAATTATGAATCTTATATTACATACCAATACGTTCCCTCAAACAAAAGCCACTCAATAAGGGCTTGAAGATTGTACATGTCCGAATACCTGTTGGGATTTTTAGTGGTGTGAATGGAAATAAAAGGGGAAAGTTTCAAGAGACTCTCTTGAAGTACCATGTTGGTAAGATGTGGGAAGGCATGGCCTCGAATTCGATCGATTTGATGTAATATGTGGTTAATTGGATAAATTGGTTTGTGTAACCAAATGGACCAAACCAAACCGAGTTGAACCAAATCGAACCGAACCGATATGCCGGTTGGAATAACCAAACCGGTCCAACTTCCATGAGGCCGAACCAATGCAATGGTTGAAATATTTTAAACGAACCAATGCAATGGTTGGGGTGTAACCACCCATATGAAGAGTTGCCTCCCTTCAATGCATCCCTTCATTTTCTATAAATAGCACCATACCCCCTCTTGTTTTAATAACGAGTTTTACATGGATTTTTCTCGATACTGAAACTCTGCCAAAGTCCAAAACTGTTTTTCTGCATTCTTTTTCAAAGGAAAAATAGAGTCAAGTGTGGTTCTCGCCGATTCGCTGCGTTCGATGGTGTTTCCGGGGTTTGAGGTACCGCTACGCCGGAAAAGGTACGTCCTTTCTATCCTGGGAGGAATCATTCCACAACCTTGGGTACTTGAGGGGAATAAGATTCTTTAAGGAGAGATAGTGAATTCTATCGGCTAGGACGCTTGCATGTGTCTTTGCATGTTTTCTTAATCTTATGTGTTTGCTTGTGTTGCAAGAAAATAGTATACGTGAACAATTTCCCCAACAATCTTAAAGAATCTTAAACTAGTAATTGTTCTCGTATATTGTTTTGCATAATAAATACTGTTGCACAATTAGGTTGCGTAATTATCTCTGTGTTCGAACATCATGCATTTTGATTTAGAAATGAAAGTTGGCGCATGCATTTATAAATGGGACGTTGCATGAATTGGTGATTTGGTGTAGAAAGAAAGGAACCCAATACTGGCAGTGCTATATAAAATTTTTTCTGATTCACCATCATGCGTTCATGTATATATGTTCTGTATATATATGTTCCCGCGTATGTATATATAAGTTTGCCATTGTAAGATTGGCGATTCTTGCATGCAAAGGGTTTATTTGATCTTTGTATATATATACATGTATGACTGATGCCATTGGAAAAATGCATGTGAGTTGCCTTGAAATCCTTTTTTGGTTGTTTGTGAAATAGTAACCAGGGTGTTTGCCGATTAGTCATTGCAATGGATGTTACATATATTGTATATATATGTTTGTTATTTTTCGTGTCACCGAAAGGAGACAGTTATGGCGATTGGACATGAAGTATTGTGTTGTTTCATAATGCAATGCTTTGTTGGTTCTTGGAGAGAGATATTCTCTCTATTGGATGGCTACCGGAAAAGATGGTGGTCGGAGGTGAGCATAATTCCAAGGTCATCAATATTGAATCGGATCCGGAGATTATTGATCTCTCTACTCCCGAAATGGAGTTTGACAATAAAGAGTGGTTCGATTTTTATGACGATAGTGGGGTCGGCTATATAATGACATTGGTGGAGAGCATCCAACCAATTATTGGACTCTAGATGATATACCCATCTATGATTGGTACTCAATGTGTCCTAATGTGGATGATTTGGGCACCCATGTGGACTTGATGGACAATATGGGGGAAGAAGAGGAAGTTGAGGAATCGGAGAATGAGGAGAAGTACTCCGACATAGCGACCGATGAATGCCTCTCTGATCCTGATTTCGACCCCAAGAATCCTTATGATTCTTGTATATGTATTGTAATCTCCTTTGAGGAGTAGACATATGTATGTGTGTATATATACATATGGTATTAATATGTGTGTGCCTATGTAAGTCGTGTATTTACATGATGAATAAAGGACAAATGTTCTTATCTCCCAAGTGGAAAATTAGTTGGATAAAACCTTACGAGTTTGTTTGTTTCCAAAATTAACCACAAAGTTTTAATGCTTTTATTGCATTGGACCATCTCAATTATGTGGCATGGATGAATGATAATTGTACCAATTTAATTTGGACACTTTTTCATTCAAGGTGATGCATGAGAGGATGGAAGTACTTATGATAGTCCTTCATGGACTCTAAGTAACGATGGTTTGGATAGTAATAAACTATCTAGTGGGAGGATATGAACAATCATAGGTGTGTAAAACCTATGGTGCGTGGCAAGTGGGGACTTGTGAATGGTTGCAAATGTTATGTTCATAGTATGTTGGACATAGTTTGAAAGAGTATACCTCCAATGAGTTGGAGATGAAATTTGGTTAATGCACGTTTAAAGGATTGCATTACGAGTAAGCCATAACTGACAAAGAATTCTAATTCCAACGATGTTGGTCAAGACATGATAATTTGTTTATCATGCATGTGATTTAGGACTTGATGGTTCCTATGCCACGAGGGCAAGGAAAATGAAGTGATTGATCCTTATAGGGATTCAATAAGCTTGCCAAATGATGGTTGTCATCAGGATAAGCATTAGGTCAGAATGTTGAGTGGTATAAGTACACTATACCATTGGAAAACAATTTGATTATGATTATCAACGTGGAGCTAATTGCCAGAATTGTTTATGGTATATATAGATGTATATCATTGGAAAACAATTTGGAATGAGAGCTCAATTGAGATGATATGATTGAACTTAAAGACTGGATTACTTGTGGTATATTTATGAAGTTTATACCATTGGAAAGTAATTAGACAATTGAATTAGAAATTCGTTTGAATTACTTGTGGTATATCATGTTACGTATATGAAATGTCATTGGAAAGTAATTAGATGGGATTTCCATTACTGGAATGCATCTGAATTACTTATGACGTCTCAAGTTGCCTTGATCAATACCATTGGTAAGTAATTGGATGATTTTTCTAATAAAATCTGAATTGTTTGTGGTATGCTAATCGAGTGAGATCATACCATTGGTAAACAATTAGATACATATAGTGGTTGGCAAGTTCAATAAGTAAAACCATGGAAAATAAATGGGATTATTCCATGATGTTTGGCAAAGAGTAGAATTGTGGGGGAGAAGAGCCCATTGTTTCGGCTACTATCTCAAGACCCTACAATGGGACGCAAACCTATTCATAAGACAAAAGTGGAAAGGTAAGCGAAGTCATACTTGAAAGTATGAAGGTGTCCAATAAGAAAGTGAGAGTCCTTAAACCTTGTGGAGTTAACCCAGTCCAAGGGTATAACTTATGAGTAAACTCTAGCATATAATGACGTTATGTCAGAGAGCTAGAATATTTATGGATGTTGATCCACTCTTCCCAAAGAGATGATTTTGACCATATACATGAATGTATATGAACAACATTCCCCAAACCGGAAACGTTGGTTTCAACAACTATGGCGAAATAGTTGAAATGTGGGGGATAAATTGGGGAGAAGTGACGTGGAATGTCGCTTGGGTGATTCCAAAGTGAAGTTATGTGAATACTTAGGAGTTTAACGTAAACTCTAAGCTAAGTCATAAATGTCACTACATTTAAAGAGATACTTGTGAAGTTTAAGTACTCTAAGGTTAATGAAGTGAAGAGACTTCAATACCGTTGGCATGTGTTATGATTATTGCAGTGCAATAAAATCAAAGCAAGCTCACAAGATGTGTAGTGAATTGAAAAGAGACGAGTCTTTGGTGTATTATACCCAAAGGAAACTCACCGGATGAACCAAAAGGCAATCCATTAATGGATATGCATTTATGGTTGATGAGGAGCATTATCTTGGAAAACATCCAAGTTGACTAAATATATACCCACTCTAAGACCGGTGAAGTTTAATAGTCTGGCCCGCATAGAATGGCGTTAATAAACGCACTTGTGCACAAAATTGTTATTGCAAGGGCTAGAAGTGTTATGTGAAAAATCTCGTCATTGATAATGGAAACATAACACTAAGGTCAATTTCTAGCGAAGTTATCTAAGTTGATCATGTAGATCAAGTGATAACAAACGTGGGGCCCACCTAGAAATTAATTTAAGCATCAAAGGGAATGGACTCGTGGCCTAGGACAAATCATCATGGCGGTAACTCTACCTAAGCAGGATTGGCAGACCCAACCTCTAGGTTCAAGGAGAAAACAAAGTTGTGATTGATGGTCCGACATTGTCAAATTATTCAAAGTCCATTCTCATGATGAGACAATGTCCAACTATAAGGGTAAACCTAAAGATGGATGGTTTTTAATGGCTTCTAAGTTTGACACAGGATGTGATCAAATAGTGTATTTTCGGAATACATGTTTAGAAATCACCTATGTGAGTGTGAAGTGGAGCCGCTTCAAGGAGAATAAAAGAAGGCCAGTTCTCTAAGCACTCATGAGACCAGGCGGTGTTCATGGCTGAAACGAACACAACAATGAGAACCAGTGAACGGATAAGATTTAGGTGTGTGACATATGTTGTCTTAGTATACAAGCAAAACCGACGGTTCAAAGATATCACATCTACCGATTGGTGAGTATACTCGATATATGTTCACTAAGGAAGGTTCAAAGGGAAACCTACCTATTCCGATGCAACTAATTCTTAGTCGAGAATCACACGATTTTTTGCATAGTTTTTAAAGTACAACATTCTCCATTCATGTGGGGGATTGTTGGGATTTTTAGTGGTGTGAATGGAAATAAAAGGGGAAAGTTTCAAGAGACTCTCTTGAAGTACCATGTTGGTAAGATGTGGGAAGGCATGGCCTCGAATTCGATCGATTTGATGTAATATGTGGTTAATTGGATAAATTGGTTTGTGTAACCAAATGGACCAAACCAAACCGAGTTGAACCAAATCGAACCGAACCGATATGCCGGTTGGAATAACCAAACCGGTCCAACTTCCATGAGGCCGAACCAATGCAATGGTTGAAATATTTTAAACGAACCAATGCAATGGTTGGGGTGTAACCACCCATATGAAGAGTTGCCTCCCTTCAATGCATCCCTTCATTTTCTATAAATAGCACCATACCCCCTCTTGTTTTAATAACGAGTTTTACATGGATTTTTCCCGATACTGAAACTCTGCCAAAGTCCAAAACTGTTTTTCTGCATTCTTTTTCAAAGGAAAAATAGAGTCAAGTGTGGTTCTCGCCGATTCGCTGCGTTCGATGGTGTTTCCGGGGTTTGAGGTACCGCTACGCCGGAAAAGGTACGTCCTTTCTATCCTGGGAGGAATCATTCCACAACCTTGGGTACTTGAGGGGAATAAGATTCTTTAAGGAGAGATAGTGAATTCTATCGGCTAGGACGCTTGCATGTGTGTTTGCATGTTTTCTTAATCTTATGTGTTTGCTTGTGTTGCAAGAAAATAGTATACGTGAACAATTTCCCCAACAATACCATGTACTAATCAATCAAATGGAGGTTGTAGGGGTTCAAACAGAAGACCTCTCGGTCACAAAAGGCTCTGATACCATGTTATAAACCAAATGGTCTCAATAACTCGAGTTATCGGAAGAAGATCAATTATAAATCTGATACTATTAACTAAAATGCTCACTCAAACGAAAGTCAATCAAATTATAAGGTAGTTTGTTTGCACAGGTTCTCAATACGAGAATTCTGGTTATATGCTTCACAAATGGGGTGAGCGGGAGTTTATAACTATTAAACAGAACATGTTGTTCTCATGTTTTCCAAGAGCAAGAAACGCTTAAGCTAATCTTGAGAAAGTGCAACCGGAGATCTTTATGGTGCTTCTCCTCAACTAGTGCCTGCTATTGTCTTTTAAATGGCGTAAATAGGAATAAAATGAGAAAGATTAAGGGCCCGTTTGGATTAAGGTTTTCTGTGAGGGATTTTAACACAATCTCTCACAATGAGAGATTTTAATAAAATCACTCGTTTGGTAAAGACAAAAACGATTAGAGATTTTAATCATCAGGAATTTCAAAAACCCTTAAACGTAGGTTTTTGAAATAGCTGATGGCCATCAGCTATTTCGAAATCTCTCATTTTTATTTTTTATTTTCCAACCATTACCCTTTCTTTCCTTCCTTGTTTCTTTGATTTGCAGCTTCGCCGGCGACCCCATTCAACACAACCCTACTCAACGTCGTCCTTTTCCCAAATATTGTTGCTTCCGTCGCTGTAGATATCGCCGGTTCCGTCTCCGTCCATATTAATAGTCTATTCCCAAAACAAAATCCACCCACTTAATTGCAATTTGTGAACCCAAAAATGCCCATTATGCTTCCTCTGCCCATCGACGGTTACAGCAAGATTGCAGGAGGTTTGCTTAGGTGTTCCACCACTTCCACAACGACGGCGAGATTTTTGGCAAATCGAAGCGATTTCTATTGATGGCGGGTGGCGGCGGATCTGACCGGGCGATGACTATAGTGGACAAAGAGGTCAAGATTGAGCGGTTGCTCTCTGTTTCTTGCCCGATATGCTTGCGACGGAGACACGAGGACCACTAAATCTGGATTCGTTTGTTGGAAAAACTAAGAACACGATGAACAAAGAGAGGGCAAAACTAAAATTTGGTTTCTCTCATTAAAAACCCTTATCCAATTCCAAACGAGTTATTTGACACAAATCCTACATATAAATTTCCTGGGTTTTTAAACGAGAGATTTTAATCTAAATCCCTCACAAATCTCTCGTATTAAAATTATGCATCCAAACGACCCCTAAAGAGAAAGCTCTTGAAGTAATCTGTTGGTAAGATGTGAGAAGGGGTGGTCTCAAATTCGGTAAATTTAAAAATATGTTGGTAATAGTTTATGATTGGTTTGTGTAACTAATCGAACCGAACATAGTTGAACCAAATCAAACCGAACGGATGTGCAAGCAAAAAGGAAAGTCTGAGTATTGAATCTGAATGCACAACAGGGAGGAACGAGTGAGGACTAATAATCATTCGATGGAAAACTGAAGAAGTACTGTGCACAATACCGCAACCCTCAGCTTGGAAGGGTGGTTCAGCTCGAATGTTTCAAGAACCAGAAGTCGATAAAGGTTGGTACATCGCAGAGTCGGATGACGAAGATTTAGCCCAGAAAGGGCTTGAGATACGGTGAGTAATCAGTGGTTACTGACCTGTCAGTAATTAAATAGGGACCATAGATCTGAGGAGCATTTTAGTCCACTTATAATTTTTTTTTAAAATTTCACTTTAATTTATCCAACATTTAATGACTGATTTTTCAATGGAATATAGAGAAATATTATTTTCTCTACAACTCTCCTTTCTCTCTCCCATTCTCTTTCTCGAGATCTAGATCTGCTCCCTTCTCTTTTTCATTCTTTTCCTCCTTTCTCTTTCTCTCTTCCTTTCTCTCTTCCAATCTCCTTCTTCATATCTAGATTTGCTTCCTTCTCTTCTTCTTCATTTTTTTCTCCAGTAATCGATGAAGAAAAATTACAGTCTCCCTCTTTCATTGTGCTTTTCTCTTCATCAAATTGTTGGTCTCAATTCCGATCTTCCTCAAAATCATGGTAGCTAATGCTTACAAAACTCAAAATCAAACTTCTGATTACGCTATAGCTGAACTACTTATAGCCGACTTTGCTGGTCAATTAAAGGGTTGGTGGGATAATATCTTAACCGCGGAAGACCAGAGAACTATTTTTACAGCTGTCAAATGTGATTCTTCTGGAACTCCTATTTTAGACTCCAATAATCAATATTCTCAAGATGCAGTTGCATCCCTGATTTTTTCCATTTCAAAACATTTTATCGGAGATCCTTCACATCTTAAAGATAAAAATGCCGAACTACTTTCTAATCTTCTTTGTAAAAAGTTTCATGACTTCCGATGGTACAAAGATACCTTTTTAACTAGGGTTATGCAAAGAGAAGATGGTAATCAACCATTTTGGAAAGAAAAGTTTTTAGCCGGTTTACCCCGTCTCTTAGGAGATAAAATCCGAAACAAAATCCAAGACACTTTTAATGGTCAAATTCCTTATGAGCAACTTACTTACGGAGAACTTATTAGCTTTGTACAAAAAGAAGGATTACAAATTTGCCATGATTTAAAACTTCAAAAAACAAATCAAACGCGAACAAAAACTAACTCGAAAAGAACTAGGATCTTTTTGTGCTCAGTTTGATGAGTCTTATTCAAAAATTTCTTCCAAATCTAACTGTGAGGATTGTAGCACCAAACCTCATCAAAAACATCGCGATCGTCCCTACCGATCTTTTAAAACCACGAATCAAAAATCCCATATCTCTAGGAATCCCCGCCCAGATAAGGGACCACGATCTAACAATGAAAATAAAAAATTACTTGTTTTCGTTGTGGAAAAACAGGTCATATTTCCAAATATTGTCGTATAAAAAAGAAGCTCATTGAGCTTAATCTCGATGAAGAGATTCATGACAAAATCAATAATTTTTTTCTCCAACACTACTCTTCTCATGAGGATTCTTCTTCTTCTTCTGATGATGATGATGATGAGAATCTTCAGGCCTTACAATTTGATGACATCGATGAAAGTTCTGAATCTTCTATCAATGTTTTAACCAAAGATCAAGAGCTTATCTTAGATCTAATCAATAATATTGATAATCCTCATCTCAAAGAAAAATATTTCAAAAAGCTTCATGAGCACATGGAGAAACCTCCTGTGACTATTCCACCTACCAATCCCTTTCATCAAGGTTCGACGTATAGTGTCAAAGATATCCTTTCACGGCATAGTAATAACGATTTCCACAATCCTTCTCTTCCTGACTTCCAAAAGGAATTGGATATTGTTAAGAAAGAAATTCAACAATTACTACAGTTACAAAATAGTGATCATGAGATATTACAAACTTTAATAGCTCTCAAACCTTTAGAAGAGCCATCAACATCTAGCCCCGAAAACTTTTTCGATGAAACTCCTCATGCAACCAACAGTTTAGAAACAGAGGAAATGCTAACTGATGACGATTTTCTATGTTTTTTTTATCTACCATTACTACCCAAAAATGGTATGTTATCATTAAAATTCAGGTTTCTTCTGATTTTACTTTAAGCACAGTGGCCCTTCTTGATACAGGAGCAGACATGAACTGCATCCAAGAAGGATTAATTCCAACTAAGTACTATGAAAAGACCCTCGAGCGTCTATCTACCGCTAACTCTCAACCTCTTCAAATACAATATAAACTTTCTAATGCTTTAATTTGTCATCAAAATGTTGAATTCAAAACTCCTTTTATCCTAGTTCGTGACATGCAACAAAAGGTGATCTTAGGGACACCTTTTCTAAATCTTCTAAAACCTTTTACTGTCACCGACCAAGGAATTAACACTATTGTGTTAGGCAACAATGTTGAATTCTCATTTCTCCAAAAACCAAAAGTTCGAAACCTAAATGTTTTATGACGTTCTTCTATAAAATATATACACCATATAATTCGTTGTAAAACTAATCAAATATCTTATTTGCACGATGAGATACATTTTCAGCGAATCTTACAACAGCTTTCTCAACCCCTTTTGCAAAAACGAATCAACTCTTTAAAAGAGCACATTGAAAGCTCTATTTGTGCTGATACACCCAATGCTTTTTGGCATAAAAAACAACATCATGTTGATCTTCCTTACGAAAAAGATTTCAATGAAAATCTCATTCCCACCAAGGCTAGGCCTATCCAAATGAATTCGGACCTTGAAAAACATTGTCGACAAGAAATTAAAGAATTGCTCAAAAAGGGCCTTATCAGATCTAGCCAATCCCCTTGGAGTTGTTCTGCTTTCTATGTCATTAATAATGCAGAAAAGGAACGTGGCGTTTCTCGTCTTGTTATAAACTACAAATCGTTGAATAAGGCTCTGAAATGGATTAGGTATCCTATCCCCAACCAAAAGGATCTACTCCAGAAACTTTCACAGTCCCTAATATTTTCTAAATTTGACATGAAATCCGGATTTTGGCAAATCCAAATCAAAGAAACGGACCGCTATAAAACTGCTTTTACCGTTCCCTTTGGCCAATATGAATGGAACGTCATGCCGTTTGGTTTGAAAAATGCTCCCTCAGAATTTCAAAGAATTATGAATCAAATCTACTCTCCTTATTTTGATTTCATAATAGTTTATATTGATGATGTGCTGGTTTTTTCTTCGTCCATTGACCAACATTTCAAACATCTTAATCTATTTCTTGAAGTCACTAGACGTAACGGTCTGGCTGTCTCTAAACCAAAACTTTGTCTTTTTCAAACTAAGATACGTTTTTTGGGTCACTACATTAGTCAAGGAACAATTGTTCCAATAGAAAGATCGCTTCAATTTGCAGATAAATTTCCTGATCAAATTTTAGACAAAAATCAATTACAACGGTTCCTGGGTAGTTTAAACTATGTCCTTGACTTTTATCCCAACATCAATCTTCTTTGTAAACCTCTCCATGATAGATTGAAAAAGAGTCCCCCTCCTAGGAGTGACCAGCATACCAAAATAGTTCAGCAAATTAAGAGGGAGGTTCAGAGTCTCCCGTGCCTTCACATAAGTGATCCTTTTCTCCCTAAAATCGTCGAAACCGATGCCTCTGAACTAGGATATGGAGGAATCCTTAAGCAGATTCAGAATGATAAGGAGCTGTTGGTAAGCTTTACTCCTAAACATTGGAACCCTAACCAAATCAACTACTCCACTGTAAAAAAAGAACTGCTTGCTATTGTTTTATGCATCTCAAAATTTCAGCATGATTTGCTCATTCAAAATTTTTTACTACGCATTGATTGCCAATCAGCAAAATACATTTTGGAAAAAGATGTTCAAAACCTTGCTTCTAAACAAATATTTGCACGATGGCAAGCCATTCTTAGCATTTTTTATTTCGACATACAATTTATAAATGGTTCTTCAAACTCTCTTCCAGACTTCCTTACTCGAGAATTTTTGCAGGGAGGACGAAGTGCGGAAAACTCTCAGGCTTGCAATCTCCAGTCATAATGCCCCCTACCACTAGATTGCGAGATAAAGAGAAAATCATAATCAAAACATGGAGAGAGATATTTGATGATGAACAAGGAAGCCCTGATCATTCAAGTGAGTATGAAGAAAGTTCTGATGATTCTGGTTCACACTCAAGTTCATCCAAAGCTTTAATCAATAATGATAAGCTTCCTCTTGAAGCCCAAAATTATCTTCAAAAATCTATTGCCGTTTCTGGTTCTAAACAAAAGCTTCCCATTGAAGCTTCAACTTCCTCAACAATTTCCCCTTCTAAACTAATTCTTTCAAATACTCAAACGCCTAGTGGCATCCTACCCACACCCATCTCTTCCGAAGAAACCAAACAAATCTATCAGCAACATCATCTTGATGTCGCACCTACCTCAACAGAGGTGGCATCTTCGATAGCCCCTCTCAAAACTGTTTTCCCAAAACCCAAGAGGTGGTGGTTATCCAAGCCCCTCAAAATCGATTTCAAACGTATTTTAAGAAAAACACTTTTCAGCCCATTTTCGTTGTCGAAGATGGTTTCTACCATCAATATCCAAAGGTTACTGCCAAACATTTCCTCAATGAGTGGTTCTTCAAACCAAGATCCCTCAACAAAACCCACAAATATTATGAACTTATCCTCACAGAAACTAGATCAGTCACCTTTTCCCACAAATTTGATCCTTCAGACAAAACACTCAATACCCACTCAACCTGCAAAATCCACCAAATTATCCACCCTCGCCAATGGCCTACTACCCCAAACACCAACCAAAAATTCCCTGCTACTATTGCTCTTAACCACCCCCAAATCTGCCAATCCTTCAATTACTGGGATTACCATGATGCTTGGATTAATGCCTTCTTCAAGCAAAACCATATGTACTGACACTCCTGGAGTTTTTTCTGGGATTACAAAACTCCCATTATTTTCCCCAACTGGTTTATGCACTGGTGGGATCTTTTTGGGCCAACTGAAAATATCTATCCAACTGAGATACAAGAGGGATATCAAACCTTCTGTCAAAAATATTCTGGTCCAGGATTACCCCTCCTCAAATTTTGTTACTACATCAAAGTTCCTTGGATTACTGCTTGAGAATTCAGTTACCAAACATGTGCCGTCACAAAGGTACCCATGTTAGGCCACAGCTTCAAAACCAAATATTGGGCTGCAAATCCTCGCCCAGAACAAGCCTACAAACCTCAAGTCCTCCAATGGTTCAATAACAATCCTGAATTGTCCAAAGTTATTGAAAAATCCTCAATGCAATGTTTGCAAACAAAATCCTCAATCAGCTCTCTCTTAGCTGGCGCCAAGACTAAAGAAGAATACTTCCAAATTCTCAAAGATGTGGCGTCTAGCTCAACATCTGACGCAGATTCCACGTTCCAAAACCATGACCCGGATGAAGAAGTGCTTGGTCCTTTGCCAAGCAAAAGCACTAAGTTGAAGACAAAGAAGAAGTGACCCCATTGCTTCTTCCACTACCATAAAGACAACGAAGAAGTGACTCCACTTCCAACCCACTATCCTAAAGACAAAGAAGAAGTGACTCCACTTCCAACCCACTCAATTTGGTTATGGAAAGAAGACCACAAATTATATATTTTCCTTTATATTAAAAATGTAATTTTGTTATGACATGTGACATAATCATATAAGTGTCCACATTGTCATCATTATGTTTTTCAATTTATTTACCAAAATGGGACTCCATTTCTCTATAAAAGGAGACTCCCTTCACTTGTTGTAAATAGAGTTGTTTTGAGTGGGAATTGCTCTCTTGTAAAGTTATCCTCCCATCATCTTCTCTCAAGAATTCCTGTGTAAGAAGTCTATCAAACTATCAAGTTTTACTTCATCTTTTTCAAATCATCTTCAACTTTTGTTTATTTTGTGCATAACTGGTCATCTCCAGTATTTATTTTATGCAAATTTGGTCATCTCCAGTATTTATCTTCTGCTAATCTGGTCATCTCCAGTATTTATCTTCTGCTAATCTGGTCATCTCCAGTATTTACTTTTTGCAAATCTGGTCATTTCCAGTATCATTTACTTTACAAACTATTTTCAAGTTAATCTTTTGTTGGCGGTCTCATTCCGTCCTTACTGGTATATATATATATATATATATATATATATATATATATATATATATATATATATGGATTATCACACTATACCATATGGTATTGTGTGGTAACGAAATATATTTTTATGGATATCATGTTTTACCACGTAATACCACGTGGTATTGATGGTATTTAGATTTGAAATTTTACTTTTTGCATGTTATACCATATGGTATAGTATGATAATTAGATTTATAATTTTCACTAGCATGTTTTACCAGGTAATACCATGTAGTATTGTATGGTCATTTTATTTTTAGCAAGTGATAATCATATTCATATTTGTAATTGTTGTCCATAGCACTGAATTATTTAACAAAAAAATTATTATTCAATTTTTTTAGTTGGAATTAGAGCAGAGATAGTTGTGATGGTTAGATTGATTTTTGTTGTAGAGATAGAGTTAGAGTTTAGACAATATATGCATTTCTCTTCCTCTTCTAGTTATAGATGGGAGAGAGAAGAAATAATATAATTGTTCTTTTAATAATAAAACAGAGAGTGGGAGAGAGGGAACACGCGTGGGACAGGGAGTGGGGTTCGCGTCTAGTCAATAGTCAACATCAGTATTAAATGATGGTGTGGGCAATTTACCCTACTGCCCCTCCGTATTTAATTTAAATAAAAGGAAAAGATTGACACGTTGGGCTAGGAGAAAGGGTTACTGATGAGAGCGTTACTAATGGGATCCGGACCCTCAGAAAGAGACTGAAGAGGATGATTATTCTAAAGGCGAGGATACAGATCCGTTGTGTTCTACAGTGTTGTTTATGGCGGCACAGAAGATAAAGTGGAGAAGGGAGTGGCGCTCGACTTTGGTGGTGAAGGGTCTGGGAAGGAAACTTCCCTATGTGCCTCTGGCACGTGGACTCGAGTCTATGTGTGCTAGGCATGGAGCACTCCACGTTTCAGATATGTAAAAATGAGTGCTTTTTGGTGCGCTTTAAGAGTGGCAAAGATTACGAATATGCCCTCCATGTGCCCTTCCCCTGTTGATAAAAGTCGCTCTCGATACAAAACTCGTTAATACCATGTGTTTGGGTTCAATTGTCATTCTCAACAAAAAGAAAAATAGCAATTTAAAATTACTAAAGTTGGGTTCAAGTCGCTTTGTCATGATTGAATTAGGTTGAATACCCCATGAGTTTGAGTTTAATTTCCATGCTTAACCAAAAGAAAAAGAGAAATAAGAAAATACTAATGAATATAAAATTCGTTCCCGATACAAAACTTGACAACAGAGCATGTTGGTATGGATTTTCGTTAGCGGTCTTGGGACACGGTTGATGGGTACAACATAGGATTCCACTGAAAGTATTTTGAGATATGATATAAATTTTTGGTTGATCTATTGATATAGTAACCAAAAGAAATAGATGTATTGAAGATGAAACCTAATGGAAATAGATGTAGATCCAATGGACAATAAATGAACACAAAGGTTGTAAAATGGGAGAGTGGGGTAAAAGATGGAGGTTGAAACTTGCCCACTTGCGAGGAGGAGTGTGAGAACCACTAATGAATAGTAACACCAAACCTTGACTTTTATATATTAATTAATTAATATTAATATATTAATGTCTGGGAGGCAGCTTGAGTACCAACCTTTGGAGGTCAATTCGAAGAGTTTGAAGATGAATCGAGTTCTGAGGATGCTGCCCCACGAAAGTATGTATCTTCATCTCCAACGACGTGGCATTGGATGACTGGAAAGGAGTTTGGAAGGCTTCCAACGAAGAGTGGCAAGATCGTAGGGAGCTCGGTTTGATGAATGTCTTGCATAGTAATCCTAATCCGACTCGGACTAGGATTACTACTACCATGTTTTACCTTTTCTGTTTTGAGTTAGTTTTTCGTGTTTGATTGTGTTAAGGAATAGTTGATAAGTTACCCTAGGTCTATTTAAGAGTTTCAATTCATTGTAATCGTCAGATTTTCGCGGAATAGAATACAAACCCGAGTTGGTTCATAAGCTTGTTGCTTTGTGAGTTTGAGAGTTGTTTGGATCGAGATCTAGAAAGCTTATGTGCTTGTATCGATCAAGTAATCACTTTGATCGTGGTCAGCTTCTATCTATACTTTTTGATCCTTCTTCCTAGTGTAAGATTGCACGAAAAGTTCCATGGAAAACTCTTGAAAACTACTATGTTCTTGGTTCGAGTTGGGGAATCGAGTTTGATCAATTCCTTATTGCGCAATTCTGGTTAAGTTACCCATTTATGGTCTCATCATCCTAACTTCCTATTAATTGGACACTAGTGTTGTCGTAATAACAACACATCAACACAAGAGGTGTTGTCACCTTATCTAGTTCCAACTAAATTATACTCAAAATATATTGTTTCAAGTTAAATTTTAAGCAAGAACTAGAGGGTTTGGCTGTCATGGCCCATGGGAGTATGGGACACATATAAGTTATAGTAAAAAAATCTCTATTCATAAAAAAAAGTTAAAATAATAAATCTCTATGTATGCATGAGGAATAGATTGAACTCGCCAATTTAAAGTGAAGTAAGAGTATTTTATCACTACACTAAAACTTATTTATTGTTATTCGACTTACATAAATTAATTTATTACAGTACTATAAATGAAATCATCAATCAAAATAGTTAATATTTAAAAAAATACACATAATTTCAACTTTTTGCTGAGCCACTAATGACAAACGACGGTTCTATCTTGCTTACGCTCGTTTGAAGCGTTGATATTTTCCCACTGACCTCATTTCGGTACAAGAACCTCATTAACCAAACGGTCCAAATTGAGGGCCGACGATCCAGCTGGTCCAGTAGCTTTCCGAGCCAAATTCCCCCAATCCTCTGCCTTGTTCCTCATCTCCTTCCCCTTTTCCCCGTTCATCAACTCCTTCACGAGCTTCTCCACCGCCGCCCTCTTCACGTCCTTCTCCACCTCCATCCCCATCCCCCACTCCGTACACGCCATCCTGCAATTTATCATCTGGTCGCTGAAGAACGGCCAGCAGAGCACCGGAACTCCGGCGGTCAAGCTCTCGATAATCGATCCCCACCCGCAGTGCGTCAGAAACCCTCCGACCGCCGGATGGTTCAAAACCTCCTCCTGCGGGCACCATCCGGAGATGAACCCGATCCTCTCCGCCTTCTCCTGGAATTCCGGAGGAAGAGCAGCCGATTCACCCGTAACCAGGTCGGGCCGGATGACCCAGAGGAAGGAAACCCCGCTGCTGACCAAACCCATCGCGAATTCGGTCAGGTGCTGTTTCGACATCGTGGCGATGCTCCCGAAATTGACGTAGATTACGGAATTGGGCGGTTTGGTGTGAAGCCAGCGGAGGCACTCTGGCTCTTCCTTCCACAGGCTGTAGCTGATTGCGTCGAGGGTCGGGTGGGTGGATGCGATTTGGTCGACGAGGAGCTGGATTGGTCCGACCGAGTAGACCCGGCCAGGGTAGATGGAGTCGAGTGCGGCGAGGACGTTCCGTTCGAGGGCGTCGAATGTGTGAATTAGAATAGCGGAAGCTCTGGCCGCTGATTCGGCGAATTCCATTAGGCAGTGGAAAACCGGCTCTTCGGGATCCGTTGTCTGAAAGAAGCTGGGCAGATCCCGGAGACGTATGTTGTTCATTCCCGGCACTTCTATTGCCGTCTCCAGATATCCATTCGTCAAATAGCTGTCGTCTGCCGGGGAAAAGAAAAAAATTGAAAGGGATAGTTAGTTTGTTGGAATTTGACCATCTTTTGAAGAGCAAAAATGACCAATTTAATTGAAATTTGACCATCTTTTAATTTGTACAGAAAAAAATGACCTTTGAAGGGGGTGATGCCTCTTTCAAGCAGAGGGCGGAACTGCTTGAACCCCATGAACCCACAAGCAGCAAAGCTCCAGTAGCTCACCGACGGGATGCCGAACTCCCGAGCCACGTCGACGGCGAAGGGCATGGTGTCCGCAATCACGCAGCTCACCGGAGGGTTGCTGTCGTTGTGGAGTTGGGCGAGGAGCTCCCTGAAGGGAGCGGGCATGAACTTGCGGATGGAGTTGCAGACCGCCGCGATGTCCTGGGTGGCGTCGGGACGCGACGGTGGGAGGCCGTCGGGGATGGTGGCGAATTTGAAGTCGGGGAGTCCGTCGAGGGCGTGGGGACCTCTGGTGTGGAGGAAACGGTTGTGGTTGAACTGGGTGTTGACGTAAGTGATGTGGAAGCCTCTGTTGTGGAGGAGCTTGGCGAGCTTGAGAGTGGCCTTGATGTGGCTCTGAGCTGGGAATGGGATGCAAACGGCATGGGGCTTCTTCGGCAGCGCCGCGTCCTTCGAGCCCATTGTCTTGTCTTGTTTGGTTTTGTGTGCTTTCAATTTGGGGATTGGATGGATGAGAAATGTGTTACTGTTAGCTAGATATATAGCCAACTTCTCTGGATAATACTCATCAGTAGATCGATCCCAAAGTATATATGTAATTATGTATGGCCTTGTTAGAAGTGTAGGTACCAATTTGTAATTCTACAAATAAGTGACGTAAGATGGAGTTAGGGTTGTGGGTTGGCCGTGTATATATATATATGTTGTGATGGCTGACCTACGTAAGAACACAGTGACGTAAATATGTGTCTCGTCTCTCTCGTATTTATGTTCGTATTATTATCATGGTATCAGAGCCTCAGGATTCTTGATCGAATTTGAAGTTTTGGGTTTTGCGGCTTCGTGTGTTTGTTTAGCTCTTCGTGTGTACGTTTGGCTTTTGTCGAGTGGCCGCCTATTGTGCAGCGCGCGCTACTGGGAATTTCAGCGCTACTGGGAATCTCAGGTATTCCTTTCGGCTGTGTCTTTCTTTTCGGGGATTGTTATTCTGTTGCTGCATATTGGTCCTGCGTGTGCTTGCCCTTGTTGTTGAGAAGTCTGGTTCGGCGATCATGGAGGGTTTTAAATCGGATGTTGTGGGGGTTCGTTTTAACGGGAAGAACTATGCACTTTGGGGGGTTTAAATTCAGGCTCCATGTGCAAGGGCGTCGCCTGTTCTCGTTTCTGGACGGGACTGCTCCTCCACCCGCGGCTGATGTCGCTGCTAAGGAGCGGGAGGATTGGGCCGCCAACAATGCTACGATGATGTCTCTGCTGCTGGGGTCGATGGAACCCGACATAGCTCTTAGCTTGTGCAGTCTCCCTACAGCTGCCGCAATATGGAAGCATATGGCAGATTTGTACTCGAAGGCGAGTTCTTCTCGCAAATATGATATTGAATTTGATTTGGCGGCGATGAAACAAGGGGAGCTGGATATTAGTTCATATTATCAGGAGGCAATGACACTATGGACAGAGCATGACCTGATCACGAGCTCTCTGGTCTCTGCGGCTGCAACGTCGGATGTTCTCAAAGAGAGAGCCAGCTCGCGTGTGATGCACTTTCTAATGAATCTCTGGGTTGAGATCTAGGGGATTCGTGCATCCCTCCTTCGTCGTAATATATCTACCATTGAAGGTGTCTTACTGAAGCTTCTCCGCGAGGAAACTAGATTGAAGAGTCAAGCTAAGCTTAACATTCATGCTTCTGACCCAGGTGCGGCATTTGCTATTCGTCAAGGTCTTCCTCAGTTTGCTCGTACTACATCGGGTGTGATCATCTGTCACTTCTGTAAGGAGCCCGGTCACATCCAATTTCACTGCAAGAAACGGAATAATTGCAACTATTGCAAACTTGATGGTCATCTCATCGCAGACTGTCCCACATTAGCACAGCGGGGCCGTATTCGCAATGCTGCAGGGAATTCACGTTATCGTGGTGCTCCTCGTTCCCGACCTGCTAGTCGCGCTTATGCGACCACCGCCGCGGAAGCTCCTTCGCCTGGCATGTCTCCGGAGGATGTCCGCAAGCTGGTTCAAGAGGCGTTGACGGAGGCCTTCGCTTCGGGTATGCATTCTTCTCTATCTCGTACTTGGCATTTAGACTCGGCAGCTTATAATCACATGACTAGTGATCGTCGACTATTTTCCGAGCTTGGTTCTTCTATCCGACCCTTGATTTACAAGCTGCTGATGGGTCTCGTATGCAAGTTAATGGGTCGGGTTGTGTGGTTCAGCCTAATATTTCTCTCCCTAATACATTATACTTTCCAAAGCTAGTTCCCAACCTGGTCTGGGTGGGACAATTGCCTGAAGATGGGTGCCGGGTTATGTTTGATGAGGCTGGCTGTGCGGGTCAGCCTAATACATTATTATTTCCGACTGAAGGGGAGCCAATCCTTGAAGCTTATTCAGATGCTGACTATGCGGGTTGCCAAGACACTTGTCGTTCTACTTTTGGCTGGTGCATTAAGATTGGTAATTCATTTATCTCTTGGCGGTGTAAGAAACAGGATCGGGTATCCAAGTCATCTACTGAAGCTGAATACCGGTCCATGAGCGAGGTATCCTCTGAAATTGTTTAGCTACGTAGACTATTGGCAGAGCTTGGAGTTATTTGTCAGGGTCCAGTTCCGCTGTTCGTTGACAATACGAGTGCAATTCGTATTGCAACTAATCTGGTGTTACACGACAGGACAAAGCATATCGAATAGCACGTTCATTATATTCGTCAGCTCGTAGCTGAAGGAACTGTGGATCTCACTTACATCACTTCCGAATACCAGACTGCTGATCTCTTGACTAAGGCAGTGTCTACTCCTCGTCATTGGTTCCTAGCACACAAATTGATGTTGCGTCAGCTACATCAATTTGAGGGAGGGTGTTAGAAGTGTAGGTACCAATTTGTAATTGTACAAATAAGTGACGTAAGATGGAGTTAGGGTTGTGGGTTGGCCGTGTATATATATGTTGTGATGGCTGACCTACGTAAGAACACAGTGAATAAGATCGATCTCTTCCTTGTGCCGTGGACTAGTCTTGAGGATTCTCGTCAAGGAAACCACGTAAATCTGTGTCTCGTCTCTTGTAATTGTGTTCGTATTATTATCAGGCCTTTCCTTTCTCAACGGAGTTTTTTGGATGAATATTTCGTAATTGTCTATAACACTATATCTACAACAAAAGAGGCTTGTCAACATCAACACGATATATATTGGAATGTTAAATATTTGTTCCTCCATTTCGAAAATGCGAATGTCAATAAAATACTTAAGAATTATGAATATATCGACCACTTATTTTTCTTTAGCATCTTTTCAAATTTATTATTCACGGTTTACATATTAAGTAAGAATGATCCATGTAAAGAAAGAAGTATCATTAATGTTACTTTTTACTGGAGGTTGGTCTAATATCTCTCATATATGGGGAAAAAATCAAATATTGTGAACTTATAATTCACTTATATTTTCACAACAAGGAAGATGACATTTTGCGACGGAAAATTCGTCGGTAAAGGTGCATATTTTCATCGCATAAGGGATTTAAACTCCATCTATACCACGCCACCTTAAGTTGCTGAGACGCAAAAATGAAACATCATATCCAAAACCTCAACTTGTCGCAAACAGGTCATTGCTTCTGCAAGGAAAGAGTCGTCGCTAATCATGGTTTCCTCGATGAAATTAGAAGATTTGGTGACTAGAGTTTCAAGTAGATTGTTGCTTCAGAAATCTATATTCGATAGAATAAATTTCACGCAAAAATACTTCACATAATTTAATTTTTTCTATATTACCAATGTGACTATTGCTTCTGAAAATTATATAATTCTCTCACTCTAAGGAATCATGGGAAACATAAATTATTGTGTTTTTACTTATCAAATTAAGTTTTTTTAAACAATGGGCTCGACCTTAATGTATTTTATAATCCATTGATAACTAAAAGTGGGAGTTTCTAATAAATTTACCAAAAGAAAGAAAATTTCTCAAAATAATGGGCCTAGTTTATATATTTTCAACATAAATGAATTAGTTAATTTCAATAATTCAAAATATTGGAAAATATTAACGCATTGCACCTCGTAATATTGTAAAAACTGTATGTCAAACAAACATCTCTTGCATCAAAATTAAATAAATAACTTTTTTATATCAAGAAAATCACTTCGAATAATTTTCAAAATTGAAAGCTCGTATTCAATTTTATATCTTGAAATACCTAAATTTTATGGGCAATGTAAAATAAAATATATTTATAAAAATGATTTAGAAGGAATAAATAGCACAAAATCATGTGTCGGTTTCATCTATTTTCAAAATTTTCAAAATAAATAAATTAGAATTAAATAACTCAAAACATTGAAAAAATGAACGCATTGCATGAAAGGGGGGAGGGTGAGGGTTAGAATCCTTGCTGGGGAGATGAAATGGTAACTTAGGTATAATAGTTAATCAGATATGAAAAATAACACGTATTTAAATGCAAATGGTTGATCTTTCAAATATTTGATGTATGATTTATACATTGTGTATTGACATATTTAATGTTTTATAACGAGCTATATACAAATAGTAATGGTGCAAATGATCCGCCTAAAATTAAAGATGTACTTATTTAATAAATACAAAATATTTCCACCAAATTATAGCTAATTTGTAAAAATGGTTTAATTTCAATCAGGGATAGGGAGAGTGTTACAGATGACTCCAAAAGAAAACAAATGAGTAAATATGTATTATAATTAATATAAAATGAAATTTAGGCAATTCGAATTGAGAATAGTTGATCGAGAGATCATGTGTTCGAAGCTTGGCGATCCAATTTATTAAGCACATGATATTCATATTTGCGAAAAATTTAAGCATATAAATTGGTTTTGGTTAGCAGGGAAGTGTTAGTAAATACTAAATACTATAAGATCCATTATTAAATATTTCCCAACAACTCGAGTTACTGATACTAAACGGTCTTGACAAAGAACACCATTCAAAAGCAAATGTCTAACTAAATCATAAATAATTGTTTGATACATATAGAGTGATATTCTTGATAGTTTTGACATATATTTAATTTACCAATTTTTTGTAAATGAAAAATTATATCCTCAATGATTTAAACACTAATAAAATTATTTATCGTATATATTTTTTTCTAAATGGACCCATCTTCGAAAAAATCATGGTTACATCCCTGATTGCATCTAGTAATATTGTGAAAAATATATGTCAAATGAACAACTCTTGTATCAAAAGTGAAAAAGTTGAAAATAATTATTTGGCGGAAAACTCATAAAACAATTCTATATATCAAATAATCACACTATTAATTGCCTCCAAGTCAAAATATTTAAAACAATAAGGGCACAAAAGAAATCCTCATTAAACAAGAATATATATCAAATAATCACACTACTGCATCAGAATCCAAAATATATAAACGATTAGAACACAAAAGAAAACCTCATGATACAAAAGAAAGGAGAAATGGGTCTTTTGAACCCATGATCCGCGAAAGCACTAACTCGAAGACTCACTCACTAAGCAAGACTTTTCACTGATCTCTCTACTCGTTGCATATAATTCAGTGTATGGTTCTGTGGGGAAACGGATTGGTTTTCACTGGTTGTATGACTGACGTTATGGGGATTCGGCTTATCCCACTCTGGGCCTCATTGGTTCGGTGGCATTCGTTGAAAATGTGCGCAAAAATAATATTGGTAGTTGGGCAGTACTGGGCGAATTTGGAGGTAGCAGTGTTGAAATGGATGGGTCGATAGAAGATTTCGATATGGCCGTGCAATAATGCATTTTTGTTACTACATGAATATCCTTTATTGGGCGGCTAGTAAAATGATAGTAATTATGCAAAATGGTCTATAATTTATTGAAAGATAAATTGTGATTCACTAGCATAGAGCCCGGCCTATTGGCCGGGGGGAGTTTAATCTTTGTATTTGAAATCTTGTACTCATTTTTGTGGCCCGTTTTCATTTCATTGAAGTTCCGACAGAGGAAAGGCTTATATGTGATGGCGTGTTTTGCTTCGTATCTAAAGAGGGGCAAAAACCTCTACTAAACACTTTTTAGAGATTCTTTTTACCAACGCCAACCCAAAATGTTTGTGGAGATTGAATGTGTCAGGGCATAAAAAACCATCCACATTTGACACTATGAGAGGATTGTATTTCTCCAAACCACTCTAAGCAACGCCTAATCCTCGTTTGCAGGTAGATGAGGGGTGTGCTAAAGGCTAAAACTGCGACTGAAGCGATAGACTCAAAGGGGTTCAATGATATAATTAGTTTCATTGAAGCTTAGACCTCTGATCCAACCGACTCCTTTATCATAAATACTTGAATTTCCTAATAGCGACATGTGTTGGCTATGATACATTTAATAAGTTTAGTTAAGATAGTCGTCTAAGTATGAATCCGGTATAAAATGACTATTATCAGTTGTCATGAGCAATTATCTGAAATTATCTGAAATTAAAATTGCTGTATTTCTAAATTAGAACATAAGAATTTAGCCAATAAATACGACCCGGACAAATATTGTATATCACTTATTAAGCCAGTTGGTCAAATATTTTAACATAAGATCTTTGTCTCTGGTCAGCTTATATAAGGCTCAAATAAGGAAACAAAATCCGGCTTCTTCATATGCAGAACACCTAGAGACCATGAAACATAAGCATAATTGGATTTAAAAAAATGAAAGTATAAAAGTTTAATTTTCCGCAAACTCAAAGGAGTAATCCTAATCCAAAGATTGGATCAATATGTAGCATAATTAAGTCCATACTCAACTTCTTTTTTTATATTATTTAATTCATATTCGATAAAGTTGCTCGACAATAATAATCCAAATATTTCAATTTTGGAATCAGTATCGGAGATGGTTATTAGTGTACGCCCGGGCGTACGCTAGGTTAGCGTACGCCCCATTGAGTTTTGCTATATAGATCATGAATTAATCGGAATTTGGGGCATGATACTATACCCTAACCTCTAATGGGTAAATCCCAGTCCCTAATTTTCTAACCCAAACCATGAAATTCGTTTAATCTTAAAATGAAAATCAATGAAAATTTCGATGAATCCGAATCGTTGATTTTCATTTTTAAGATTAAACGAATCTCATGCTTTGGGTTAGTGAATTGGGGACTGGGATTCACACATTAGGGGTTAGGATATAGTATCATGTCCCAAACTCCGATTAATTCTTTGTCTAAATAGCAAAACTCAATGGGGCGTACGGTAGGCTAGCGTACGCCCAGACGTACGCTAGCCTTTGCCATATATATATATGGATACGACTCGTATGCTCCAGACACATAGTACGCTCCATGCTTTTCCACCATTGATCTAATCTAATGGCTATTATTATTTAGAATTAACAAATTTTTTATTAATAATTACAATTACTAATTACACCCGTAAATAATTATACGTCCATTACAATCCCCCAACAATGAATAATCATCTTGTATTGTATCATTGAGTAAATAAAACCGAAGCTGAGGTTTGATACACCGTCATCGTAGTCGACTAGTCGTCGTCCCTATATACAAAAGATTGGAAGGCGGTGGAGGATCAGGAAATCACCGGGAATTCTCATCTCCGATCCAAAACAACATCTACACCTCTACAGCAGCGGGCGCACTTATTGTGGGGAGATTATTTGTTTTTTCGGTTCACCATGCTGCTCTCCCCTCTGTTATTTGTCCATTATCAGGTTGGGGGATTCGTTTGGCCATCTTATGTGGAATAATTTTTTGTGAATTGATATGGGAATAGTGGTTTGGTAGCTTTATTCCAATTTTGATTGAACTATTCCTAGAGATCCAGATTCCAGATGTCCAATTTTGATTAAAGTAGGGGTGGCAACCGGTCGGTTTCGGTTTAACCGAAAACCGAAAACTCGGTTTTCGGTTAAACCGAGACACCCAACACGGCTTCCGACCACCGACCGTGAGAGAGCCACAGGCAATCGACCACCGACCGATCGGTTTTCGGTTTTAGGCTCGGTTAACCACATAGCCGAAAAAAAAATACCTCTTCCCTCTAAAACGTCAGCGTTTAGCTAATTTAAAAAAAAAACTTTCACAAAAAAAAAACAAACACAGAGACTTCCTCCACCACACAATCCTTATCTGCTTCCACTTTTTCAAACACCACCAGCCACCACACAAACCTAAAATTATCTCCTTCTCTCACCTTCCTCCACCACACAATCCTTATCTACTTCTCACGGTTCCACCAGCCTCCAATTCAAAGACTTGACAGGGGTTGCGCGGTGGGCGATTGGCGGTGGGCGATGATTGATCCGTGGGGGATTGCTGGAACCGGAGGGGGAGGGAGATGGCGAACTTGCGAGTCGGCGACCGGCGAGGGAGGGAGATGGCGGACTAGCGAATGAACTTAGACCACTTGGGGACGTCGAGCTGGCGGCCGCCGCAGGTGCCGTCGTGGTAGCCGTTGCACTTTCCCAGGCTTGAGCATCTCTTGAGGATTTGCTTGATTACGGCCGTCTGTGGGAGCTTGTTTGATGATTTCCTGTTGGCCATTTTCGTGAACAGAGTATTCAGGGGGTGTTGGGTTTTCCTTCTTCTTCTTTTTTGTGTGGGTTGGATTGAGAGGGGTTTTTTCTGTTCACTTTTGGTTTTGGGAAGAGGAGGAAGGGAAGGGGATTTGGGAGCAGGGATGTCGGGGTGTCGCGCGGGGTCGGCGGAGGGTGGTTGCTGGTGGTGACGGGTGAGGGAAGGGAGTGGATTTGGTCGACGAAGGGGATTTGGTCGGCGGAGGGGATTTGGTCGGCGGAGGGGATTTGGCCGTCTGGATTGGATGGTGGAGACGGCGGAGGGTGGTTGCTGGTGGTGACGGGTGAGGGAAGGGAGTGGTCGAGGTCGACGAAGGAGAAGGGTTATTAAATAGTCGGTCGTTTAGGGTAGGACGACAGCGTTTGAGTGAGGGTTTTCAACGCTCGGTTAGCCCCGGTTAGCTCGGTTAACTAATTTCGGTTGCTCGGCTAGCCGACGCTCCGACCAGCTGCTCCGACCACCGACCAAGGCTGTGTACAGTCGGTTTTCGGTTAGCCGTTAACCGGCGGTTATCGGTCTAACCGACCGGTTAGCCGCTAACCGACAACCGAACTACCACTGCAGCGTTTAAACTATACCTAGGGTTCTAGATGGAATCAGACTGTGGAATCGCCTCATGTAACTGAATATCTTTCTCTCGGACACGAAGGGGGCATAGGCGAAGGAGACGCAGGAGCCGCAGCAGGATCCGTATCTTGAGTTTCTATAGAGGGAGAACTTCTGACGGAGATAGTCGAGAGTAATGTGGTGGCGGTAACAGAGAGATGAACTGGAAATTATCAGAAGAGAGGGATATATATATAGGATGTGTAAAATTCCAGTGATCGACGATATGAGACGGCTAGGGATAGATTTGATGATCGTCAAGGGGGAGGAGAAGGTTCACCCACCAAGATGAAGAGGAAACGTGAAAGGATTTGGAGTTGGCCTTGACAGTACGAGAAGAAACAAAATACAAATGTAGAGAATGCCAAAATTGGGGATTAAGTTATGATTGGAAAAAGATTAGGTATTATAAAATTGATATGTCAAAATATGTATAGGAACTAAACATCACGTATTAACCATTTAATTATCTTTAAATAGTAAATTACATGTAATTTAATTAGCATTAATAAATATCGTTAGATGAGATCAACGGTGTAGAGAATCTGGAGCATGCTATGCGTCTGGAGCATACGAGTCTGACCCATAAATATATATACCAAATTTTTTAATCCCGGAGCTAATTGACCCAAGAATGAATAACCATACTATCTTCCGGAGAAAATCTTCAATGGTATTGGTGTCCAAACCAAGTTTCAAATCTGCCTTCATCTACTTCAAACTCGATTGAATTTCCATTATAGCTATTATGCGTGCTGGATTTCATCAAACTTCATCTGATGTTGACCAATTTTGGGAGGGAAGTGGTCACTTTTGCGGATTCCTTCGCAAAACAAATAAATTATGATTAATAATGTAAAGCTAAGTACTGATTAAGTTGAGAAGGATTCAGATAACAAATACATAATTATAACATAAAAAAAAATAGTCACTAAAGAAATAGCAAGAGCCAAGAGGAAAAGCACATAGAAAGCTAACAAATTATAAGTGTGTTTCGGACGACATTAATGCAGGGTAAAACGTTCTGATCTCCTCACCGTTTTGCTTGCTTGCTTATATACTTGTTTCGAGACAAACTATACAACTCTGGTGTTTTGGGAGTAGGATACTATGACTACCCCAAAAGGGGTTGGGTTTTTGACACCCCCTCCTGCAGCTATCTATGGTCCTTCATATTTGGGTAAGTATTAATGATTATTGCTTTATTGGGAAGTTGTCATTATTATTGCTTTATTGGGAAAATTCTCATAATAATGATGCATGGAAAAGTTCTCATAATAATGATACACGGGAAAACATCTTTCGTCTCCCCTTCTCTTCCTTTCAAATTTCTTTCCACCAGAACCCTCTCCCGGCGTCTTCTCAGTCCAGCAAACCCTGCCTCCGACGGTTCACCCTCCGTCGGCCAACTTCCATCAGCGGCCCAACTTATCATTGCCTCCCTTTCCGCCGACCCTCTCCCGTCCCTCCGTTCCCCTCGAGTCTCCTCTCCTGCGACATCGACTTCATCATTTCACACGACCGGAAATCATCAAGATGGTCTGGACGATTTCGTCTCTAACGTCGAGCATATGGAAGACGGCGGCAGAGGAAACGCACCAGTGGAGTGGTACGTGTACTAGTGGAGTGGTACGTGTACATCGACTTCATCACTTCACGCGACCCAAAATCTTTAACGTCGAGCATATGGAAGATGGTGGCGCTGCCGTGAAAGTGGAGCCAATTAGAGACGCCGAGGAACACCAAAACAATCTCAGTAAGGATCTGTATTCATGTCTCGTCGACTTCTCCCGCCCGACAATGTACCACTGCAATGGTATTTTTCCCCTGAAAAGGTCCAGACGGACACCACTGGTTATTGAAGCTGCGTAAACAACCTAGTTGCTTTGCATTAGGTGTTGTCAATACGTTTGTAAACTAGTATATTTGTTTGAATGAACATGTATCCGTGACATGACAAGAGTAACAGTGCTTACCCTTAATGTTGTGGTTTTATGTACCAGTCTAGTGATACATTGTTCCGGGACCAATATTGAAGTTTGTAAACTTGTTTTAAAATTGTCCAAATTTCTAGATGAAATATCGATGTTCAAACGTTACCATTGCAGCATTAGATATAATGTACTTGTACCACTGAACTGATACATATACCACTGAACTGATACATGTATCACTAAACTGATACATGTACCACATAGAGTATGACATGAGGGAATTTACTGGTATTTGTATCATTGAAGTGGTACTGCATTGTTGCTCCGTTATTGTTTATCATTGTTATGATAAATATCATTGCACTGGTATTGTTCTCACTCCAACTCGTATTTGCCACTTCTAATGTACCACTTCATTAGTATTTTGTATGGGAGAAATACACCACACGCCACTAAACTATAAGAATTGGGGGAAGGATTAGGGGTGGGATCGGTACGGTTTACGGTTTACCGGTTACCGTTTATCCGGTTTCGGTTATACCGGATTTCCCCTTCCAGCCTCCGTTAGCCGATACCGAAGTCTGTCGGTATACCGCCAGCCGAATGGGACGGTCTCGGTTAGGGAAACGGTGTCCCGAAATACCGAAAGCAGCAGCCTCACGTCTCCATTAAATGTCATGTCTGTCTGAGTCTGTCGGTCTGTCCCAAATCCCAATTCCCATTTGAAGACATTGTGTGTGACGTTGTAATTGTCGAGTCCCATGAGACAAGAAGACAAATATATTTGTTTAATTGTTAAATTGTTTCGCTGTAATTGTCTGTCCCATTAGTACTGGAATTCCATAACTATTATTCTAAGGCGCAAAGGCCAATATATTTGTTTAATACTTTAATTGTTTCGTTGTAATGGACTTATGGACTAATGGTCTGTCCCATCCCATGAGCAATATATTTGTTTAAGTTTAATTGTTTCGTTGTAAATTGTACTCCAACAAACAAGAAGACAAATATGATTTAATGATTATATGATTATATGGAGAAAAAAAACCTGTAATCCAACAAGTGAATTCCGAATAGCAAATACCAAAAAATGAAGATAAAAAATAGCATTATAGTTTTATAATAGTAAGTACCACGTAGCTATAATTCCAAAGGGAGCAGTCTGGCATGCTTCTTCTAAATGTTTGAATTAAGTTCTAAAAATGACGATAAAAAATAGAATCACTAGTTCCTCACTTGCCACTAGGACCTGTACCATTAACATCAACAAAACCTTGTTGCTTCAAAGTGGTGTGAAGGGTATCATCACCATCATCCTCTTCATCTTGGTCCTCCTCGTCCTCGTCTGAATCTTCCTGCTCTTCATCTTTCTCCTCCTCCTCCTCCAGTACAACAGGTAAACCTTGTTTGTCACCTTTACTTGGCATGACAGTAGCACTTTCCATTCGAGCTTGGAAGTTAGTAGTGACTAAGTATAATAAAAAATACAAATTGTTAGAATTCATCTTATAATATATTATTGAGAAATGAGTAAGAGAATACTTAAAAATAAATTAAATTATGAATTCTTATTTCTTACCAGTTTCATAATCGATTTGGTCTTGATTTTCATCTTCTTTATCATCAACTTTTTCTGTTTTCTTCCCTCCTTCAAACCTTATCCAATCTTCAGCACAAATCAAGGCCTCTACAATGATGGGGCTCAAAGAAGACCTAAACGGGCTGAGCACTCGACCTCCACAACTGAAAGCGGCCTCTGAGGCAACAGAGGAGACTGGAACAACTAGGATATCCTTAACCATCTGGGAAAGAATAGGATATCTAACGCCGTTCTTACTCCACCACAGCAAGATGTCAAACTTCATATCATTATCATCCTCGTTAATAGCATCATTAGCATTTCTTAAGTAGATGTCTAGCTCAGAAAAACCTCGAATCCCCATCTGAAGTTGCTCCTTTCTCATCTTCTTGAATTCAGCATCAAATGTCCCTCCAAAAGATGCAGATCCATCATCATCACTAGGAGTGGCCTGAACAGTAGGCTCGGAGGGTTTAGGTGCATACTTCAATCTGTAAACCTCAAACATTGTAGTCATCTCTGCAGTTACATCTTTCACCAAATCATCTCCTTTCTTCTTCCCATACATCTTACCACACATCCAAGACAAATAAGCCATTTTACGCCTAGGATCTAGCACACAAGCCATGTAAACCAGTCTATTTATCCTTAGGTTCTCCACCTCATCATCATCATCATTCTCAAACCAATACTTTCGTACCTTTGCCTCCATTCTTTCTGCCATCCGTTGTATCTCTACATCTATGTCTTTCTTAAAACGTTCTATCACTTCATAGATGTCAGCAATAACTTTGAAGAAAGTATGAGTAGTCACATAAGATGTTCCTAATACATCAAAAAATAACAACAATTTATTCACATATTACAAGTTAATAAAAGTAAAAACCATGAATTTGAATAGGTGGAGTTCTGTTCACATACCCGATACCCGTAAAGTGAGCTCATAAAAGAACTTCAAATACTTCATTAGCCGCCGAATACTGCTCCAATCTTCCTTAGTTGGAGGACCTCTCTTTGAGTCCACATAGTCCCGAAATGCAGAATCATTGGGGCTCGCATGCAAGAAATTAAAAACAAGCTCAAACCTTTCAGCAGATTCCAACATCAAATAAGTTGAGTTCCACCTAGTTGGAACATCCAAAGATACAAGTCTTCTTCCATCCATTTGTAGATATTCAATGGTAGATTTGAACTTTGCACTTCTACCTGGTGATGACTTCACCCATTTCACACAATCTCGAACCCTTTCTACAGCAACTCCAACCTCCTTCAACCCATCTGACACAACCAAATTGATTATATGTGCCACACATCGAAATTGCAAATACTTCCCACCAAGCAAATCTGTTCCCCACTCTTTCATCTTTGTTCTCATACACTCTATAAGAACATCATTAGAAGAAGCATTATCCATGGTAATGGAGAACAAATGTTGTGCTTTCCAATCTTGTAGACATTCTGCCAATTTTTCTGCAATATCCTTCCCACTATGACTAGTGATGGGAACAAAGCTAATGATCCTCTTCTGCAGCTTCCAGTCACTCCCAATGAAATGAGCAGTTACACACATGAAGTTCTGGTTGTTATCAGAAGTCCATGTATCTGTGGTGATAGAAATTCTTCCTTTGCACTTGGATTTGAAGAACTCAGATAGCAACTCTTTTTTCTCCAAAAAGATTATATAACAATCCTGCCTTATTGTCTGTCTTCCAGGTATCACAAACAATGGTTGGGTTTCCGCCATAAATCTCTTAAACCCTTCATGCTCAACAAATCGAAATGGCAGCTCATCCAAGATGATCATTACAGCTAATGCAGTTCTAGCTTTTTGTTGATCAAACTTCCATGGAGTAAGAGAGCCTACCTCGCCATCCCCAGGCTGATAATTCAATAGTGATTGACCACTGGCTGCCTTCCTCTTTCTCTCGCATGCCAAGTGATGGTTCTTCAAACCAGTAGTCCCGTTATTGATCGAGTGAGCTTTTATCAAAGTTCCACACTGTTTGCATTTACCATATGGGTAGTCATCCACCAGAGCATCATCATAATAATCCCACCACGGGGATCTCTTCTTCCTTCCCGGTCCCTTCACATTTTTCTTTGGCTCACCAACTCCATCCGCTGGCGTAGCAACTGCAGGTGTTGCAGTAGCAGGTGCAGATTCAATGCCTGTGGCTGTGGTAGGTGTAGGTGTACTCGATGAGACATTCCCTTGATTCCCTTCTGCAACTCCAACACGAGTACCCAATTTTTTGGAAGTGGTTCGAGGAGGAATTGAACCACTTTTTTTCGGACCATCTCCTTTATGAGGACGAGAAGGTTTTGTCCTATAACAAAAAGTAAAAATCATTAAAATGCCAACATGTCAAAAAAACAAAAACCACTCAACCATAAACCATTAAACCACTATCTTACATTTTTTTACTTTGTTTCTCAAGTAACAAACAAAACAGAAGTAAAAAACGACCCCTTGTGCTCGGCTGTAGCCTAGCCTGTAAGCCTGTAACTTTTGTAACTTTATATTAATATATTGATTTTGCTTCAGCTCCAAGCCTACAAAAATAAACAAAAGTACAAAACAATTTCAATAATTGAAGAATGAAGATTACAAAGTACAAACTGCCAAACTTCCTTACTCCCATGCTTCTCTCTCTGCTCGGCTACAATACAAGAGCATACGACAAATCCTAAATAGCAAAATACATTAACAATTTAACATTATCAAGCTTCTTAAATAATTGAATACAGAATAGAGAATACCGTACGTACTGGGCAAACACGACAACGCCGACCGATTAACCTCACAGGCTCAGACGACAACCATGTTCGAAGGGACTTGAGGAAAAGTCAAAAACAGAGCCTAGCGGAGCTGCGGAGAGGATGAGGGCTACTGGGTCGTGTATCTTGACCAGAGCTTGCGCCAGCGACGAGGACGACGACGGGGTTCGACGGAAACAGGGCAACGATGAAAGGGCTTGACGGAAACAGAGCCGGAGAGGATGGCGGCTGCTGCCTGCTGGTCTGTGTCGTGTCGGTCTCTTGGGTGGAGCTTGTTGCCGGCGACGAAGACGACGAAGATACTGGTGTCGGGTTCGATGAACGGAGGGAGGAGTGATCGGCAATCGTGAATTCGTGACTCGTGCTCGTGCAGGCAGGGCAGCAGGGAAATAAAGAGCGAGGCAAGGTAAGGTTAATTGCTTAGGTTTAGGCTTAGGGCTTTTGTTTAATTGTTTTGGACTTTTGGTTTGCCGACTTTGGAATTCAACTGGCGAAGTGGCGATTGGATTGCGTACTCCGATTCGGTATCGGAATACCGCTTGGCCGACGGTATATTACATATCGGCACTCGGTACACCGCTAGCCTCAAAACAATAGCCGTTTACCGTTTGGTTCGGTTAACGGGTTAACCGATAACCGCGGTTACCGGTACGGTTATCGGTTAACACGTTAACCGCACAACCGGTTAGCACCCCTAGGAAGGATACTACTAATGTGACAATAGAGCACCAAATACCATTAAAGTTTCCAAAATATGCATCCATTAAATTCTTCATCAATTTGATTAACCAAATGAATACAATATATTTTTCCACCTCAAGCCTCTTTAACTTTCGTTGAAACTCGACATTAAGAGTTGCTGGACCATAAATATCTTCATTGTCATTGCTCCATTTTGCAAGCTCCCTAATCGCTCTCGCTTGTAGTCCGGAACGTGCTCTACTCCCTGCTCCGTGCGATTTGTCTTTCCTAGCGTGCATCTGTCGCCGCTCCACAACTTCTTGAGGAACTCACTGCTCTGACTGAAATCAAAGAAGGTAAAATCAAAAGTCAAACCAATAAATATAACTACTGATAGATGAGATCAACAATAAGACTTTCACTGCAGATATATCAATCCATTGATAGCTCTATCCTAGAAAGCCATTCTAAACATAACTACTACGGTAGTTGTACTTTAAACAACCATAATGATTTTTTTTTGTACCACTACAGTGATAGCACTACCCACAAAAACATCACAACGAACTACCACTGCAGCGATAGATCAACAACTGCAGTGATAGATCTACCACTAAAGTGATAGACACAGTATGCCACAAAAACATTCAGATGGTTAACTATATCAATGTGGTGATAGACTGCAGTCAAATAAACAACACTACATTATCCAAGAATCAAACTATCACTAGAGTGGTATACTTCCGTACCAGAATCAACAATTTATACCACTCCAGTGATAGACATACCAGTACACAGGTACTGATACCACAAGAAAAAATCCATTTCTTGAAACTCAAAATCACAGATATGGGTGATGAAAAGACCATTGCACTAGTACTAATACCACACGAAAAACCCATATATATGAGTTTGGTAGAGAGTGCTACCTCAGATTCTTTTTCGTCGTCTTTGCCGGAAAGGGGAGGAGGGCCAACGCCGGAAGGGTAGGAGGGTCGTCGTCTTCGCCGGAAAGGTGAGGAGGGTCATCGTCTTCCCTGTCGATCCCTTCGCGTCGACGATCGAAAAGATAAACCTGTGGCGTGAAGTCGGAGGATGGCCGACGAATGGGATGGGCCGCCGATGGTCGTTGAGGAATCGTAACGGAGGCCGGAAGGGTGATGATTCCGTCGCGGGGAGAGGTTACGTCGGGGGAGGGTTTCCATAGATAGGTTATTGAAAGGGAGATAGGAGGAGACGAGAGGGAGTGATAAAAGGGTGAGGGTTAATTAATTTTGTATTGACCTTGGGAACCATTTTTTCCTCGATACCCGATTTCTTTCCTTTTCAATGTAGGTTATAGAGCAATAATTACGTGATTACTGCTCAATAAATAGATGTTTAATCCTAACCATTCGTTTAACACTAATAAAAATGGATGGCATCTAAGTGGGGTGTCTAAAATCAAACCCCTTATAGGGTAGTCATGCTAACCGCTCCCAGTGTTTTGTCTTTGCTCTTAAAAGCATAGAGAAAGAAAAGATAGGGTCAAGCGAATAAGACGGGACGGGAGAAAGTGCTGAGTGGGCCTCATGTTGGTTCTAGTTGAGAGCCCAAAGTGCAAAAAAACATAATAACATGGGAAAATAATAATGGGCTTTAGCCCATTTGGTAGTCGTCTTCGATGTGTGGTGGAAGTGCAGTGACGCCGACAAACACTGATGCAGAAGAAGGGGAAGAATAAGAGCACATGGTTTTCTTCTCTAAGTTACTGTTGGGCCCATAGTTGAGCAGCAGTGGGCTTGAGGCCCAGGAGGGAATAGCCGAGCAGGGCCCAAGGAGGAGTCAGGGTCTCGGTGGAGAACCCGAGGAAGAGCATGGGAGAAGGGGAGCAGCAGGCGGCCGCCCTATGACAAGACGGGGACTAGGCCGCCCGACACAAGTGACCGTTGGTGTCAGAAGGAAGAGATCTTCCTGGGGATACCTACCTCGGATACAGCAGGACTAAGCATTAAATGCCCGCCGTAGGCGGTTCGGGAAAGGTAAGGTGCGTATAGGCCACCTGACAATAGCATTTAATGCCCCATGCTCGAGAGGAGGGGCTATAAATACACCGGGATCGACATTAATGGTAACCAACTACTACTCTCTCTCTCTAAACAAACATAAATTCTCATTTCTCTCTCTAACTTAGGCATTGGAGAGTGTCCTGGGCGACCGCCCACGGACCCTTGTTTTGTAGGAGCTTGGAGTCCCCCTTCATCCTAAACAGGCGCCTCGCTCGTTCTGCACAAACCGCCTAGTACATCCTAGGCTTAAACAATTTGGCGCCCACCGTGGGGCGAGAGAGAGCACTGAAGAAAGGATGGATGGGAGCTCCAACACTCCTGTCAAGGGTGTAGTAGGGAGAAGCAGTCCTCGCGCACCAGACGCGCAGATGAGTGGCATCCGAGGATTGGAAATGCCCACTGTGGAGGAGGAAATGGAGATGGAAGACCGCGTGAAGAGTCAAGGGCAGCAAATATCGAGCATGCAAGAGAGCCTAGGTCAGATATTGGCCATGCTCAGAGAGAAAGAAGTCGAAGCGCCAGGAGGCTCGGGAAAGCGGCCTAGCAAAGGGAAAGAAAAAGAAAGTGGTCCCGACAGCCCTGCTCGGACAGAAGGCGGGGAGCCCGACGAAGAGGAAGGTGCGGGAGACAGCTTGGGATTTCTGGAGGAACATCTCAAGCCCAAGTATGGCAAAGTCAAGGGTCCCACCATCCTCCAGAACCCACTAGCCAGGAGTCTATTCAAAACTCAGGTTCCACCCAACTTCTCATCACTCGGGCTGCCCACATACAACGGGAACTCAGATCCCACCGACCATTTAAGCGCATTCATGCTAAAGATGCAGCTCATCAACGCCACAGACGCAGATCTATGCAAGGCGTTCCCGGTCACCTTCGGCGGTCAGTGCAGGACTTGGTATACCTCCTTACCCGGGGGGATAATTGAAGATTTTGAGCAGTTCGCGACCCTTTTCTCCTCAAAGTTCGCGTCCCAGAGAAGAAGAAAGCTGACAGTGTCGTCATTAATCAACTGTAAGCAAGGGGGAGAAGAGTCGCTGACAGATTTCTATGACCGGTGGAACACTATAGCCTGTGAAGTACAAGGAATCTCGCCGAGCGTGGCGGCAGGTAACCTGCGTATGTCCACGCACAGTTGTGAGCTGCGAAGGGCGCTTATCAAGAAAGAGCATACGCTGAAGGAATGGCCCGACCTGGACCGCCTAGTGAGAAAGGCGATTTTGTTGGAAGAAGCCATGATAGTGGAGGACGTTGCCAAACGCACCCATATAAAAGAAAGAGAGAAGAAGAAAGGAGGGTCACCTAGGAGGAGGGGGCGGTCCCCCGAGAAGAGGAGCTACAAATCAAGATACGTCCATCGGGATAACAGGAGGGAAGTTTTTGCCACCAGTAGAGAAGAAGGCCGGGACCGAAAAAGCGACAGCCGAGCGCACCAGACGCATAGGAGGGATGAAGACCGAAAATGGTGTGACTGGCACCAGATGCCCACCCATGACACCACCGAGTGTCGGGAGTTCAAAGCAAGCCTGAAGTACTTGGCGCCGGGAGATCTCAAAAGTCGTTTGGACACGAGACCGCACCAACAGGAGCAAAGGCATCACAAAGAGAGATCGCCAAGCCCAAGAAAGAGATCAAGAACACCAAAGCGTGACAGATCGAGGTCGCGAAGGCGGGAGCGGTCTCCCAGACGTGAACGTCTCCCACCGCCGCCAAGAAGGTCGCCTCAGCCACGGTTGAACGAGGACGACGTCGAAGTAATAACTATTGCAGGCGGTCGCAAAAGGCCCAGGAGTGAGGGAGACCGCCTAGTGCAGTGCTTAAATGTTAACAGAAGCGAGCAAGTATACATCAGCTTTTCACCCTCCGAGCTAGCCCCTGGTGAGAGCGCTGAGGATCCATTAGTGATTTCTTTAAGGACAAGGAAATTTAAAGTTACCAGGGCATTGGTCGACAATGGTAGCTCAGCCGACATACTGTTCTACTCCACCCTCAAAAGCATGAAGATGAGCATCCAAGATCTCAAGCCCTCGTCTACAAGCCTAGTAGGCTTCTCTGGGTCAAAGATCAGAGTGCTAGGCGTGGTCACTCTACAGGTGACAATTGGAGAGGCAGACATAACAAAAACACGCTCAATGGACTTTCACGTTGCTGACTGTCCGTCAGCGTATAATGCAATTTTGGGACGCGGTTTCCTGTCATTATTTTCGGCGGTTCCCTCCACTTGTCATCAGATGCTGAAATTCCCCGTGGGTGGAAGAGTGGGGCAAGTCAAAGGAAACACTGAGCAGGCTAAGGAATGCTACCAAGCGACCATACAAAGCTTGGAAGTGGACGTGGTGGATACTAGAGGAGGCCACCCACGCCCCGAGGCGGTAGAGGGGGACGCGGAAGTCATACTGGATAACGCCGAGCCAGAGAAAAAAGTGAGAATTGCATCCCACCTAACAGAAGAGAAGGCGCGGGAGCTGTTGGCGCTCCTCAAAGAATACAAAGATCTGTTTGCGTGGATTTCAGAAGACATGCCGGGCGTCTCAAGGGAACTCGCGGAACACCACTTGGCAGTAAAGAGCAAGTCCAAGCCCGTTCAGCAGAGGAGGAGGGCCGCATCCCTTGAGAAGCAGATGGCATTAGAAGAAGAAGTCAGGCGGTTGCTAAAAGCTGGATTCATAAGAGAGGTCAAGTATCCCACTTGGCTGTCGAACCCTGTTTTCGTTCGCAAGGCCTCTGGACTATGGCGAATGTGCATAGATTTCACAAATCTGAACGCAGCTTGCCCAAAAGACGCCTATCCGTTGCCAAGAATCGATCAGCTCATAGACGCGACCGCCAATCATGAAAGTCTCAGCTTTCTAGACATGTTCTCGGGGTACCACCAGATCCGCTTATCTGAAGAAGATCAGGAGAAAACTACTTTTATGACCCACATGGGCAACTTCTGCTACACGGTCATGCCATTTGGCCTGAAGAACGCCGGAGCGACATATCAAAGGATGATAGATGCGGTCTTCAAAAGCCAACTGGGAAGAAACGTGGAGGCTTATGTGGATGATGTCCTCGTAAAGAGCAGAAAGGAAGATGATCACCGGAAGGACCTCAAAGAGACTTTCGAGAGCCTAAGGAGGGAGCGCCTACGGCTGAATCCTCTGAAGTGCGTTTTCGGCGCAAAGGCAGGCAAATTTCTGGGATTTATGATTACAAGCAGAGGGATTGAAGCAAACCCGAAGCAGATTGAGGCGGTAACTAGTCTGCGACCGCCTCAAACCATCAAGGAAATTCAAGCTTTCAATGGCAAGATGGCCGCTTTGAGTCGCTTTATTCCTAGGTCAGCGGATAAATGTTCGCCTTTCTTCCAGATGTTGAAGAAGTCGGCGTCCCGCTCACAATGGAACGCGGAATGTGATAAGGCCTTTTTCCAATTGGTGGAGCAGCTAGCGTCGCCCCCAGTCTTGAGCGCTCCACGCCCAGGCGAGCCCCTATATCTCTACCTTGCAGTGTCCAATCAAGCGGTCAGTTCGGTGTTGGTACGAAGAGAAGGCGATGGCTCAGACCATCCAGTCTACTATGTGAGCAAGGCGCTCCTCCCAGCAGAAAGGCGCTACATGCCTATTGAGAGGGCGGTCTTGGCCGTTGTGTCAGCGGCAAGGAAATTGCGCCCTTACTTTCAAGGGCACCAGATAACCGTATTGTCAAACCTACCCTTGAAGAAGATTCTGAAGGGAATGGACGTCTCGGGGAGAATGACTAAATGGGCGGTCGAACTCAGTGAGTATGACATAGCATACGCTCCACGACCTTCTATCAAGGGGCAAGTGCTCGCCGACTTTGTCGCCGAGGGGTTCAGCCTGGAAAACACCAGGGAAAAGGATGAAGTTGAAATATGGCGTCTATTCGTAGACGGGGCAGCTGGAAAGGGAGGTGCAGGAGCCGGAATTGTTATCGAAACGCCCGCTGGAGTAATACATGAAGTTTCTCATCGGTTCTTGGAGCTGAAGACCAACAATGTAGCAGAATATGAGGCGCTTCTCAGCGGGCTGAAGATTGTCGTCAACATGGGCGCCTCCCACTTGCATATATACTCTGACTCACTGCTCGTAGTGAACCAAGTGCTAGAGAACTATGAAGTCAAGGAGGAAGCCTTAGCAGAATTGGCGGGGAAAGTGAAGGGAACCTTAGCGCAGTTAGATTCCTGGAAGCTATAGCACGTGAAAAGGGAAGACAATCACCATGCAGACGCCCTGTCAAATCTGGCAACCGCGATGGATTTTGAAGGAGAGCGCCATGTGACAGTGACAAAAGAAGCGGCTCAGGCCTACGAAGTGATGGCCCTCGAAGCTCGGGATTGGCGGTCAACTCTGGTGGACTACTTACAAAATGATGTCGTACCAGGAGACTCAGTCTTGGCTAAAGCGCTCAAGAGAAAGGCGGCCCACTACACCATGGTAGAGGGGCAGCTGTGCAAAAGATCCTTCTCGGGAGCCTATCTCAAGTGTCTCGGTCCAGAGGAGGCAAAGTGGATTGTCAAGGAAATTCATCAAGGCACGTGCGCTACCCACTCGGGACCGCGTAGTCTAGAGAGGACAATACTGCTTCAAGGGTACTATTGGCCAACGGTGAAGAAGGATGCAATGGAGGCGGTTCAGAAGTGTCACGAATGCCAAATTCACGCCAGCAAACAACACCTACCAAGCGAACAGTTGAAGAGCATCACGGGACTGTGGCCATTCGCACAATGGGGCCTAGATCTCTTGGGACCGTTTCCCACAGCTCCTTTAGGGAAAAAGTACCTGGTGGTGGCGGTCGACTACTTCACAAAGTGGATTGAAGCGGAGCCGTTAGACACGATCACCAGTGCCAAAATCCAGAAATTCCTGTTCAACAACATAATGATCAGGTTTGGGACTCCTCATACTATCATAACTGATCATGGCACGCAGTTTGATTGCAGACCGTTCGAAAATTTTTGTGCCCGAAACCGCATCAACTGCAAGATGGCGTCCGTCGCATTCCCACAAGCCAATGAACAGGTGGAGTCATCCAACAAATTAATCCTGAGGGGCTTAAAAAGAAGGCTGAAGGAAGCAAAAGGAGGGTGGACAGCGGAACTTCCCCATGTACTGTGGGCGCATCGCACGAACTACAAGCAAGCCACCGGAGAGACGCCATTCGCACTAACGTATGGCTCGGAAGCGGTCGCACCAACAGAGCTGGTCCTGCCATCACTGCGCGTCCAGGCATATAACCCCGAGGATAACCACTGGAAGCTCCTGCACCATTTGGACATGGTGGAAACGAGGAGGGACGCCGCGTTTATCAAGACTCTGGAGGAGAAGTTGAAGACGGCGAAAGCGTACAACGCAAAAGTGAAACCCCGACCATTGGAGGAAGGTGACATGGTCTTGAAAAGGAATTTCGAGCAAAGGGAAGGACATGGCAAGCTGGCGGCCGCGTGGGAAGGGCCGTACCTCGTAGGCGAGAAGCTGGGGCCAGCGACATATGTACTCGCCACAATGGAGGGGAAGCCGTTAGCAAAGACGTGGAACGCCATCCATCTGAAGAAGTATTTTGAGTAGCCCGGCTTTTTGAGCAGCCCGGCGGGTCAGAGCATAAGAAGCCATCCGTGTTTTGTATGAGGCGCACAGTAGTATGCGTCCTCTTAGTGTACTCAGATGCACGATTAATGAAAAAACGCCGCCGAGCGTTACCTTCTGGCATTAAAACGGAATTTGTTCTAACAATTCATAAGGCGCAACTAAGGCAATAATGTATAAACTGCCCCTGAGCACCGCGCCCCAGAGCCTGGCTTAAAACTCCATAGACCGCTGCTAAGCGTAAATTGGTCGTGCGAACCGCCTCCGAGCGCCCGCGATCCAGCTATTAGCACCAATCGTAAAAAACGAGGCCCGCAAGCCACTTCCGAGCATACTGCCATAAGCATAAGGTTATAAAATCCAAAGCTCGCCTCAGAGCGCTCTCAACGAAAAAGCATAACCCACATATATCACGGACGCATTAAAAAATATAGAAGCAAAAAGACCAAGGATCAGCATTCGAAAGGCGAAACATCCCATAAGGAGCAGCAAAGGCGACCCCAAAACAGATAAGCACCCAAAACATAAAAACGCACGAAGCGGATTGTTTGCAAGGAAAAGGAAAACAAGAGAGCAATAAAATGGTTGGAAGATAGGTCATCCGCTCTCCCCTCCTCCAGCTGGCTGACCGCCTTCCTCTGCATTGGCGGCGGTTTCAATCTCTATGCTGGCGGCAGTGTCAGTGGGCGCCTCGGGAGTTGCGACGTACTCAGAATTCACGTCATCATCGCCCCAAAACTCGACTGCATCCCATATAGCGTTAGTATCCCACACAATCCCGGGGTACTCACGACGGAACCAGTGGCGGATGGCGGACACGGTATCACCGAGCAGTTTCTTGTATTTCTTGTCGTCGGCGGCTTGATACTCGGGGGAAGACCAGAACGACTCCATCGCCTCCTGAGCGGCCCGCAGTATGTCGGCCTCCCGAGCGTCCTGCAACTCAGACTTTTCAGTCCGCAGCTTGGACAGCTCCGTCTGAAGGGCGCTCTCCCTAGACAAGGATTCGCTGAGCTCGACTCTCAACCGCTCAACCTCAGCTTCCGACTTCTTCAGCGACTCTTTGCCTGACTCGATCTGGGCATCCTTTTCCTTCAGGACCAGGGCCTGCTCCTTCACCACCTCCTCCCTCACCTCAGTCTTCACTCCTTCGCGACCCTCTTTGACCTGATTCTCCAACTTGAGAATCTTGGTGCCAGCATCGTAAAGGTCATTCTGAAGGCGGTCGTTGTGTAGCATCATTTGGTTTAAGCCAAACTGAGCCTGTGAAAAGAAAGGGTTAGCAAAATGACAGAATAGGTAAGAAGAAGACAAGCGGTCACAGGAGGTCGAAGAGGATGCATACCGCGAAAAAATAACGGGAAGTAGCAGCCGCCAAGTGCTTAGTATCCGAAGACAGAACCGGAGTCCCCGAAACTTGTGTGTAGTCGTCGGGAACCGCTAAGCCCTCCGAAATCACGTGCATGGCACGCTTGGCAGCCACTGGATACAAGGAGGCGTGGGAGGAGAAGGAGACGGATGTGTCGACGGCGGTCCTCTTCTGCTTCTTCGGAATGTAGGCATCAAGGGGAGTTGAAGGCTTTTCCAGGAAAATGCCTTTCAAGCGGGGCTCCCCGGCGGTCGCAGCGAGGTCCTTCGATGAAGTGATATCTAAGGACCGTTTGAGGGACTTCCTCGCAGGAGCAGGCTCCGATAGTTTCAGAACTCCGGAGCGGCTGGCCACCAGCTGTTTTTGCGAAGGCGAAGTCGTCTTCGCGATAGGAACCGCTGAACGTGCAGGTTCTGCGGCAGAAGGCGAGACAGGGACATCAGTCCCCGGCTTTGGTGGTCGGGCGGACGCGGCGTAACGACGGGTGCCTGCAGAAAGGACGCATAAGCGAAAATCATAAAAAAACTTAGCAAATTCGAGGAAAGCAACCAACCGTGAAAGCGCCGAATAATCTCCAAGGGGTTGTCATCGCCTCTAGGAGGAAGGTTAATCTGAAGGGCATTCACAATCCGCTCTAAAAGCGGTTTGCTAGATTGAAGGCCGCTCACGTCAGTGTTCCAATCCTTCTTATCTCCCAACGCAAAGCCAGTTGGCGGTTCAACTTCTCCGGAATACCAGCAACCCTTCGGTCGGGCGAAGAAATACTCTGTAAACCAAGGGGAGTCCAACTTTGGTGCTCCGCGCACGAGCCCCACCCGTGTCTCTCGACGGTAGCAGGACCAACAGTTTTCGGAACCCCTCATCTTATACAGTAGTCGAAAAGCATCGAAGGAGGGCGTCTCGTTGATCTTCGCACATGCGGCCCGAAAGACTATTGAGTGGAAAACTATGCCGGGCGATAGGCGACCCAAGGTGCAGTTCAAGAAGAGGAGCGTCCGAGTGAGGATGGGGTCGAGGGGAAAAGTCAACCCCATTCGAATATGCTCCACATGTATAGGGATCCAACCGCCCGGGCACGATCCCGATCGACCTCTCGGGGAAGGAGCCGCATAATCCCAGTCCACGGGAAGGCCGTGCAACTTCAGCTGGCGGAGTACTTGACGCGGTTTGTACGCGGCCGTGTTAGGCGGTCCCTGTTCGAATGCACTCTCAGGCACCTCTTCCCCTTCCCACATGTCCGCGTGTAACCTAACCCGATAAACATCATCATTTATGGCCTGGAACGCGGACACAGGAAGCGAATCAGAGATCGTCAAAGAGGGCGACAGATCCCTCCCCTCCGCTACTGGGCGGTCTCCGGACCCACTATCCGATGAAAGCGGAACGACCGGTATAGTAGCAGGCGGTTCACTTTCCGCCTCGGAGTAGCTGAAGTACCCAAGGTTGTCGCCGACTGTCGACGATGTCCCTCGGCGACCGGCAGACGTCCCCGCTACAGGCTCAAAGTCGGGTTCTACTCCTAAAAGGCCACAGAATGACCGCCTAAGTATTTGCTAGGAAGAGCGCATGAACTCGAGACTACCTACATATCTAACCTAAAGCCACGTGAGAAAGGAAAGAATCAGTTACCTGTAGGCTGTTTACTCCCAGATGGCGGTCCAGTGGACGAGCGAGGGGCACTGCTGGAAGTGCGAACGTCGCCGGAGGTGGTGGTGGCAGCAGCTCCGCTGGAAGTAACGGCGGCGGCATCGCTAGAGAGATTCTGGTTCTGGCTGTCAGACGGAGTTGCGCTTTGGGATTCCTTCGCCATTCGATGCTTTCGTTGTCTCTTTGCTCGTTTCTGGGAACGTCGGAGTTTCGTCAAGAATTCCGCTCGTACTGGTGACAGAGAGGAGTTCTCTCTCAAATAGGAAGAAAGGGAAAATCGAGAGCAGCGAGCAATTTTGGCCGGAGGGAAAAGAAGCAGCAGCAAGCGAAGTGAGGGAAGAAGAAAGGGTCGGAGGAAGAGCGAACTTAAATAGGGCAAAGAGGGGGCAGATGAAGCGACGGTTGAGTGACCGAGGGCAAACCCTACTCTAGGGATTTCAAAAAGCCGGGCAGTTGATTGGACGTGAGACCTGCCCGGTGTTAGTGCACCGATTCCGAGAGCATACACGTGGCACAGCATGCAAACGACGCAACGGCCCGCAGAAGCCGAATCGGCCGGGGAATAACCGCATAAAACTCTGAAGCGTGAGACGCCATTGACAATTGAAGACCGCCTGGTCTCGCGCACGTCTTGAGGAGGGGGAAATAGCAGAAGTGCTTAAATCCTCAGTCGTGGCGTCAACCATCTTGACTGGGAGTCAGCCGCATGGGGTGCCCCGAACAGGGCTAGGAATACGTTAACCCAGCGGACTGCTTAATGCTCACTACCACATGAGGAGGGGGAACAATGAAAGCAAACCCTCAGTCGAAGTGAAGCGATGGCATCAGGGAGGCTACGCACATGGACAATAGACCGCGTTGGGGAACCCTTCGTCTCTTGGCGGCCAGGGGCAAAGGGCAAGTGCTAGCTACAATATGGGACCGCTCAACTATAGTTTGGCAATAAGTAGCCGCCAAAACCCGAAGCTTTTCCCGACTAAAGGGCAATTGTTGGGCCCATAGTTGAGCAGCAGTGGGCTTGAGGCCCAGGAGGGAATAGCCGAGCAGGGCCCAAGGAGGAGTCAGGGTCTCGGTGGAGAACCCGAGGAAGAGCATGGGAGAAGGGGAGCAGCAGGCGGCCGCCCTATGACAAGACGGGGACTAGGCCGCCCGACACAAGTGACCGTTGGTGTCAGAAGGAAGAGATCTTCCTGGGGATACCTACCTCGGATACAGCAGGACTAAGTATTAAATGCCCGCCGTAGGCGGTTCGGGAAAGGTAAGGTGCGTATAGGCCGCCTGACAATAGCATTTAATGCCCCATGCTCGAGAGGAGGGGCTATAAATACACCGGGATCGACATTAATGGTAACCAACTACTACTCTCTCTCTCTAAACAAACATAAATTCTCATTTCTCTCTCTAACTTAGGCATTGGAGAGTGTCCTGGGCGACCGCCCACGGACCCTTGTTTTGTAGGAGCTTGGAGTCCCCCATCATTCTAAACAGGCGCCTCGCTCGTTCTGCACAAACCGCCTAGTACATCCTAGGCTTAAACAGTTACGGATCAAGAAGCTGGTTCTCCAAAATCAACCGAGAAATTGAATCTTAAAATCTCTTGGCGTGGAGATTGATGCACCATAGAATTGTTGAGTGTTGAATCACAGGTAAGGTGGCCAAATATTCAGCAATCGAATTGGATTCCCATTGCGATGATAAGAGGCGGATGAGAAATGGGAGGAAGAAATCCGAGGGTTGGGCTCTAGAAAATCCAAGAGAGATGAGATGGGTAGAGAAACTTACATAGAGAGATGCAGTCCGGGTTTGACTTCTCCGACGCAGCCGGCGACAGAGGTAACTCCGATCCCTCTCCTCTGTCAAGCACCGATCAAGAAAAAACTATTATTAAAATAAAATCAAAATTAAATGAGCGAAAAAAAATATAGGTCGCGACTCGTGAGGAAGAGAAAAATTGCGGAAATGATGGATTTCGAATTTACAATAAAGCCCATCCGAACTACGCGGCCGTTTCAGTAAAAGCTTACGTGGCAAAACCTGTTTTTTCATATTGCCTTATAGACTATAGTATTTTGTAGATTATTTGGTTTGTTTTTAAGTCGATAAATAGATGAAACCATAAAAATTTATATTTCATGGAATGTCAAATTTGTTTTTACAAAAGATAATCTTGTATCAATAAAAAATAGATCACACAAATTACACTCTGGTAGAAAATGAGGAAAGGAAATAAAAATAATGAAACGTAGTCGGGTACAAAGAAATTATCTTTCTAGCCAGCGAATGGGCTATCCTATTGCTATTCCGACCTACAAATTGTACAATGAGACCGTTATGATTTCACAGCGAACAACGAACTTCTTGGGAAATCGCACCACATAGATTATATTGCTGACCAGACTAGTTTAATTTATCAATGACCACCTTCGCGTCCCCTTCGAACCGGACCTGCGAGAAACCACTATCCAGACACCACTAGATGGCCTCACGCATGACTAAAAGCTCAACTATTGACATATCATCAATATAGTCAATCTGGAATCCCCTAGCGAAGACAATCACACCATTTTGGTCTTTTAGTACCCCTCCTCTACCGCCGAATGTGATCCAACCCTTATTGCACCATCCCACATGCAAACAACCGATCCAGGGATTGAAGCATCCGCAATTCCAATCTGGGGGGCCTTGGAATCACTATGTATGCTGGTAAACCAACTCATTCCTAGACTTGCTGATGATAAGGTCGCATCAAATCCATAACTCAGAACTATTTCCCCTCAAAGACCACTCAATTCTTGGTCTTCCAAGTACTCCAAAGAGCCGCAACAATAAACATGCTCTGATGGGGCTGGTTAAGCAGTAACAACTTCTTGAGAAAGATGGGAAAGTTGTGAAGGGGGAGACCTTAACCTAAAGGTTCTAGACCAGCGTGATACCAAATCGCCCATGCCACCAAACAGAGGAATTGCTTTGATAACTCGCGCCACCTTTGGCGGAAATAAGAGAGTAGCTAACTTGTTATTCCATTTGCCTTCCTCTGATAGCAACAACTCTGACACCGACAGATCACTCCCCTCCGGAACCATCTGAGTATGACAGGAAGGAGCATGTGGATGCATCCTCCGTACCAAACTGGAAATTTGAATGGATGCGGAGAGGCCATTGCCAATCTGCCAACGCAGATAATGCATGAGCAATTGGCGACCATAAAGGATACCCTGTCAGCCCTGAGAGGGCCAAGAACGTGTCATTGCCGTGAGAAAAGACCCAGTTGGGAAATATTTTCCTTTATAGACCTTGGCCAAGATGGACTACGGTCCACTAAGGATCCTCCACCCAATCTTGGCAAGAAGGGCCTTGTTTAAACGCTCGAATCTGCGGGATCCCATCCCCCCTCATGCTTACTACGACACATATTACGTCAAAACATCTAGCAAATACGAGTCTGACAGCCCTCCTCAACCCCCCGCCAAAATCGCACAACATGTTTATCCAAGACGCGTAAAGGGAGAGTGGGAGCTAGAAACAAGACATGACATGGAGAGTAATTGAGGACGCCACTGATTTAATCAGAGTCTCATTCGCTGCCCATGACAAAGTCCCCTGCTTCCATCCCTGCAGTCTATGTAGTAACTTCTCCCCCAGATATCGCAACATCACCAATAAGAGTAGGGAGGCCAAAGTACTTATCTTGTACCCCACCGCCGCTACTCCAAGAAGCTGAGCAAGCGTCTCCTGATTTAGTTGAGAGATATTTTTGCTAAAACGGACTGCAGACTCTGGAAGGTTGACCCTCTGGCCACTAAATTCCTCATACTCATTAAGGACCTCAATCAGATTCTCGCATTCCTACACTGATCCTATGAGAAATAAGAAGGAGTCATCCGTAAAAAGTAGATGTGATACCCAAGGGGCCACCTTGACTCTTGCTAACTTCTTCTCATAAATTGCTTTCTGGAGTAGTGTCGCCAATCCGTCCGTACAAATGACAAAAGCTCGGGGGGATAATGAGTCACCTTGCCTCAATCCCCTCGTCGGTTTAAAGTACCCAGACAGGGTACCATTCATAAGAATAGAGAAAAAAGATGTACACAAACATTCATGAATCCACGGTATCCACCTTGGCTCATTTTTTCCAAAACTGCGAGTAAGAAAGGTCACTCAACTCTGTCATAAGCCTTCTACATATCAACCTTTAGAACCATATAACATGTCTTACCCTTGGTTTTAATTTTCAGGTGATGCATCCATTCGTGTCTAATCAAGACATTATCCACAACTTGTCGTTCCCGAATGAAAGCATTTTGTCCCGTCGAAATAATATGAGGGAAGAATTGCCCTAATCGTTCGTACAAAATTTTAGCAATGATCTTATACACGAATTGACATAAACTTATGGGTCTCAACTGGCACACTTCCACATTGTCTACTTTGGGAATCAAAGTAAACCAAGTGTGGTTGAAACTTAGCAACATTCGCTCCGTCGTAAAGAAGGTGCAAACAGATTCAGTCACCGACTCCCCGACAATATCCCAAAAGGATCGAAAATTTTTACTAGTGAACCCATCCGAGCCAGGTGCTTGAGTGAACCCGATTGAAAAGACCGTTTTTCGAACCTCGAGAGGCCTGACTTCTGCTGTCAAACTCTCATTCATGGCTTCTGTCATTGTCTTCTCAATCGGGAGATCCTCCACACGAGCGGCCATGTTCCCCACCTGATTTTTCTGAGGTGAATAGATTCTAGTAAAAAAATACTAGCAATGTCTGCCTTCCCTTTCTCTTCTGTTATCCAGTTCTCCTCATCATCATATAAACATGCCACAAAGTTCCTCTTCCCTCGTGCCTTCGTGACAGTGTGAAAGTAAGAAGAGTTATGATCACCCTTCTTGAGCCAACGAACCCTCGGTGGAATCTCGACATGTAAAACGAAGGAATACTTTTTATATGATACAAGCTATTTGAATAAGCTAACAACTCATGAAATGAATTTTTTAAAGTTAAATCAAAGTTTTCATTAAGGTCAAGCCACCATTTCATATTACCGTAACAACAGTTTGCTATAAATGAGAGTGTCAAGAATCAATTACTCCCAATAACTCGAGTTGTTAGAAGATGTTCAATTGAGAATTACATACCATTTACTAATAGAAGGTGTTAATTTGAATTTAATTTTTCAAACCATTCATAAAAAATCAAACTAATCTAATTTATTTAATACAAATATAATGGCAATAAGAGATTTCCACCAAGAATGCTTCACCTGGACATCCATTTTGTCAATAAGGAAATATTGAAGAATCGTAAGTCTTTAATAGCAAGTCCTCCGGATGAAACCTCGGCTTTGATAAAGTCCCAAGCCACTAGGTGGATCTTACACTCATCTTCACCTACCGACCACAAAAATCGTTTCCTAAGATGCTCCAACTTATGGATAATGGACATAGGTGCCAAGAGAAATAAGAAGAAGTAAACCGACGGAGATGATAAAAGTGCTCCGCAAGAGGGTTATTCTGCCGGCAAGTGAGAGAAGTTGTCCTTTCCAAGTTGAGAGACGATATGTAGAACCATTCTACTTGCTAAATCGGCGCAACAGTATAAACCGGTTTGACAACCTTTTCCTCCATCAACACCTTCCCGCACAAGGTGATCCAATATCCTCCTCTGAGCCTTAGGATCAAGACCGAGCTGGTTGCCCCATGCTCCTATCGTGGGACACGCGTCGACATCAGCTTTACCAGCTCGAGCAAGGAAGAGTATGCTATCATACGGTGGGAAGTGAGAAACCCTGTCATCATGCTAGTATTGGAACCGGTGTCGTTGACGTGTTCGACAAGGTATTGGAACGATGCGGTAGCCACGAGTTCTGGGATATGTCCTTCCGCAAATTGTATATATGTCCTTCCGCAAATTGTATTTATGCGGTACCGACTTCGGTCCCATAGTGTCTTCCATTGCACGTCACCGTCAGAATGAATCCCTTCGTGTTAGGCGGTCTCGAATAGACCTGCGATCAGTCGTTTCAGAGATCACAAAAGTAATCTTGTTTTGTCAAACTACAGTTAATTATCGATGAGAAAATTTCATGTTTTACCAAAGCGAAGCCCCGCAAAGTTCAATTTCTACGCGAGTTCGTCAACTTCCTCTCAACGGACGAAAACGATCATATTGCAAGTTTTGAGGAACTCTATAAAGTTGTGATTAGATAGATCAAATTCTTGCCGACAAAAAAAAAATGTATACCTAGTTAGCTGAGTTCCACCGAGATTTAATTGAAAAAATTATGGATGTTTTCTTTTCATTCGTTATGGATCAATAATATTATTCTTTTTGTTTTGTTTTTTTATCTATTGTACATTTCCCTTCTCTTTTTGGGTGGCTTTGGTTATAGAATATTCAACACCCATTCTACAAAGGTTGTATGTTGGGTTAACTGCAGTACGGCCCAATAAAAAACACCTAGGGTCGGGAACCAAACCTTAGTACGCTTGGGCCTAACACTTTTTTATTAAGTAAATTTCGGTTTGTGTGATTGAGCCCATTCTCCCCACAACCGTAAAGCCCACAACTCCTTCACCCGCCAATAAAAGCGGTCTCTCTTGTCTCTTTCTTTTCTGGACTTGGAATCAATAATCATCACAGACATTTATATTATCTTGCTGTTAGTTGTCCGAGGAAGATAAATCCGAGGACTGATTTGTAATGAATGTATAGTTATATGATTGATTTGTAATATTTGTTTATTTGTTTGTTTTCATAGAACTTAGTAGATCTATATATATGTAAATATAATAAGGATATTGTAAGTTTTCATTTGATGAAATAAAAAAGGGAGCCAGGAGGCGTTTTCTGTTTTACAAGCAAACATCGATTCTTCTTACTCGATCGATTGATCCAGTTTCCGTTCCGCTTTCTCTGCTCATCTTCGTTATTCTGATCTGGTAGCTATTTCCTCCGATTGTTGATTTCATCGTTCTCTGCTTCGATTGAGATTCAGATCTAGTTCTATGGCGACTTTTGCGATGATCTCCGCTACCTCTAGGCCTCATCCCACCGCTGGTACGACTTCCGGAAGCACGTCTTCTGCCACCGCCACCGCTGATTCAGGCAGCGCGATTCAGAGCGCCGCGACTCTCTCGCCGGCGCATCCGTTCTACATCGCTAATGGCGATATTCCCTCTCTTCAGCTCGTCACTGTGCCTTTGACTGGAGCGAACTACCACTCCTGGGTGCGTTCAATGCGTATGAGTCTCCACGCCAGGAATAAGCTTCGATTGATTGATCCCCGAGCGTCGAATCCGTTACCAGATGATTCGTTGTGGACGGCCGGGGATCAGGCAAACATGCTGGTGCTTGGATGGCTGCAGAGATCAGTTTCTCAAGAAATCGCCCACAGTGTACTCTGGTTTGACACCGCTGTAGAGGCTTGGGAGGATTTGCGGGAGAGGTTCAGTGAAGGCAATGAGGTTCATATCTATGACCTCTATGATGAGATAGCAGCACTCAAGCAAGGTTCTCAGACTGTTACTGCTTATTTTACTCGCTTTCGCGTTCTTTGGGAAGAACTGTTAATCTTGAGGCCTCTTCCTTCATGCTCCTGCAATCCACGCTGTGCTTGTTCTGCGGCATCTATCCCTAGAGAATATATGCGTCGAGATCAGTTGATTCGTTTTCTCAAAGGATTGAATGAGAATTTCTCCAGTGTGAGATCTTAGTTCCTGTTGATGGATCCTCTTCCCTCTATCAATAGGGTCTTTTCTGGACTGGTTCAACAGGAACGGCAGAATACTCTTTCTCTGCCGCCAGTTGCTCTCGCTACTCAAGGATCAGCTGCTAATACTCAGGGTAATGCTGTTCCTAATCAAGCTAATGTAGCTCAAAGTCATGGTGGAGGTCGCAAACGACCATTGTGCACACATTGTGGCATCTATGGCCATACTATTGACCGGTGCTACAAGGTCCATGGGTATCCCCCTGGTTACAAGAGCCGACATTCAACTCATGATGTCACCACTGAGTCTGCTTCTCCTGCTAGTGATATCCCTGTTGGTGTTGGTGATGAATCTGTGACCATTTCAAGGGCACAATATCAGTCTTTGCTCAACCAAACTCAGCCACGGATTCAGCAGGCTTCCATACCAATTGCAAATCTGGTCACTACTACTCAGACTGCTCCTATGTTCTCTTCAGATGCTTCTGGTTCGGGATCTCTTCCCAATCATCTGACTATTCCAGTTATTGCATCGGAAGATACAGGTTTTATTCTATCCTCTTCCTTTACTCCCTTAACTTTGATGATGTGGATAGTTGACAGTGGTGCTACTGATCATGTAGTATCAGTATCATATTTGTTTGATTCTTTTAAAGCAATTGATCACATGAATGTTGCACTTCCAAATGGGATTAAGGTTAAAGTCACACATATGGGAAACATCAAAATTACACCAACTTTGACTCTTCATGATGTGCTCTACATACCTGCCTTTACATTCAATTTGATTTCTGTTTCTAAATTAGTTCAGAAATCAAATTGTGTTGTTTCTTTTGCTGCTGATTCCTGTTATATACAGGATCTTTCGTCCCAAAAGCGGATTGGTACTGCTAAACTCCAATCAGGACTATATCATATCATCTTCATATTCCCTCAACAGAATTTCCAAAACCATCTCCTCCATCTTGTAATGCCTGTTTCAATTCATCCCTTACTCCTTTTGATATCTGGCATTACAGACTTGGGCATATTGCTCTTCCTATATCAGAATTGTTAGATACTACTGTGAAATCTTCTATTAGTTCTAATAAAAATCCTTGTATGGTTTGTCCATTGGCCAAGCAGAAACGACTACCTTTTCCTATTAGTCATTCTCATTCTTCTACATTGTTTGAACTATTGCATCCTGACATCTGGGGTCCTTTTCAAACCCCTACTATTGACGGTTACAAGTATTTTCTTACTTGTGTCGACGATCATTCTAGACACACATGGATTTATCTACTTAAGACCAAAAGTGAAGTAAGAAATGTTCTTTTAAATCTGCCAGCCTTTGTTAGTACTCAATTTTCCTCCAAAATTAAGATAATACGAACTGATAATGGCCAAGAGTTTAATATTCCTTCTTTTTATGAAACCTTTGGTATAATTCACCAAACTACTTGTGTTGCAACTTCACAACAGAATGGTAGAGTCGAACGTAAACATCAACATATCTTAGTCGTTGCACGTTCTCTTATGTTTCAAGCTTCACTTCCTATATCTTTTTGGGGTTTTGCTGTACTGCACTCTGTTTTCTCATTAACAGATTACCTTCTCCAATCTTACAGAATAGATCCCCTTTTGAAATTCTGTACAATTCAAAACTCTCTTACTTAGACATTAAGGTTTTTGGGGTGCCTTGTATTTGCTTCTACTCTTCAGCACAACAGATCTAAATTTGCACCAAGGGCTGATCCCTTTGTATTTCTAGGATATCATCCTTCTGTCAAAGGGTCTAGGTTATAAAATCTGATTACACATCAGATTTTCTACTCACGTGATACTGTTTTTCATGAACACGTGTTTCCATTTTTTAACATGAATGATAAACTGGACTTTGATGTTTGTTTTCCTAACATCCAAGTTCCAGATTCTGTTTATATTCCAGTCACACAACCTAACTCTACTGATCTTCCTTCTTCTGTACCTCCTGAAGAGCCTGAAACTGACATTGTAGATATTATCCAAGCGGTTGAACCGCCTCCTAATATTCGTCCCTCTAGACTCAAGGTACGACCTCAGAAACTTAAGGATTTTGTGTGTGATTTCCCATCTTCTTCTGTTTCTTATCCAATTTCGAAAGTGATGTGTTTTGATAATCTAAGTGCTGAATATCAAAAGTACATACTTGCCACATCTGAAATTGTAGACCTTAAAAAGTTATGCGAAATAAAAAAAAAATTCATGCCGTTTGGATTTTGGAGCACAAAGTTACGGTTGTCCAAAGTTTGACGAAATCGTAAAAAAGCTCGTTCGGGGTAGCAAACGACATTTTTTGGGACGAAGGCGGGACCAAACCACCTTTGGCAGTCTTCGACTTGCAAGATCTCAAAAAGTTATGCGGAATCAAAAATAAAAAAAATAGCGACGATCGGATACTCGAACATAAAGATACGTTCGTTTGAAGTTTCCACCTAGGTTAGGATTTTTCCAAAAAAAAAAAAAAAACAGAACGCATCGTGAGGGTGCGCTCTGCAAACAAACCGCATCGTGGGGGTGCGGTCTGCAACCAAACCGCATGGTGGGGGTGCGTTCTGCAAAACCGCCCCCTACCAGTGCGGTTTTCATCGAAAAACGCGCCCCGGGTGGCGGTTTTCGCCTAAACTGCTGGTACGGGTGGCGGTTTTGCAAAAAGGATGCTATTTTTGGAATTTTTCGGAGTTGGGTGCTATTTTTGGATTTTTTTTTAAACAGTGTTATTTCTGGAAAAATCTCTCGCACAACCTACCTCAACCATGCAGATTCCAAGACCAAAGAGCTTTCAAGGGTCGAGGAATGCAAGGGACTTAGAGAACTTCCTATGGAGCTTGGAGCAATACTTTGAAGCTTCGGGTATTCGAGATGAGAATACCAAGGTGAGATTGTTGAGTTTGAAGCCCGATCGAGACTAAGGAGGTTTGCTAACGAAGGAGAGATTCGAGGGTATGTGAAGGAGTTTTCTGAATTGTTGCTCGAGATCCCCGACTACACCGACAAGGAGGCCATGTTCACCTTCTTTGACGCCCTCCAACCATGGGCGAAGTTGGAGTTACAACGGCGAGGCGTGCAAAGTCTTGCCGAGTCCCTAGTCGAGTACCACGAGTCGGAGGAACGTGCGGAGTTTGGAGACAATGGAGGTGGACGCGACTATGAAAGAGACACGCGAAGGCGTGGTAGAATGGACCAGGAGGTAGTCATAAGATTGAGAAACCCCAAACTTGCTTTCTTTGTGATGGTCCGCATCGTGTGAGAGATTGCCCAAGAAAGCACAAGTTGTTGGCAATGAAGGCGTACTAGCAGAGTGCTCGAGCTCGGAAGAGGAAGCGGAGGCGACTCCAAGAGTGGAGCCCCATGTCGCGAAGATTGGTTGCATGAAGAAATTGAGTGCCATCAAACGGACGGAAGAGCCTCCCCATCCCGAGAAACACGGCCAGTACTTCGTAGAGGCAAAGCTCAACCAAAGGAAGACAAAATCCTTGGTTGATACCGGGGCAAGCTGCAACCTTCTCAACGCAGATGAAGCGCAGAGGCTAGGCATCACGTACGAGAAGAAGCAAAAAGGGTGGATGAAGGCTGCCAACTCAAGGGCCACAAGAACTCATGGAGTAGTGCTCCAGGTGCCACTCAAGCTTGGAGGATGGACCGGGGTGGCTATCAGGTCATCATTGGCATGGAGTTCATGGTGTGGGAGAAAGCATTCCCGATCCCCTACGCCAATAGATTCTGCATCAATGGCGGAGCAAGATTGGTTCCCATGATAAGAGAGCAACTTGAGTCAAACAAGAGGTGTTTAGCAACTGACAACGATGGTGGAGGCAGCGGCTCACTCGAAGACTCGTTGGAGAAGAACGAGAAGGAGGAGTTCACAACATCGTGGAGCCATGAGAGACGCGGATGAGTCATCTTCGACTTGCCAGGAGAAGGAAGGAAAGGCCACCATGATCGAGAAGGCGGGACACTCGGAGACGCGACGGAGAAGACCGTGGAGGAGTGTGCAACATCATGGGAGCACAAGGCTCGAGAGCGAGCCAGGGCCATCCTTGGTTTGGAGGAAGGTGCAACAAGACCTTGCAAGCAATGAAGCTAAGGCAAGGGAGGCGTCTGCCAAAGAGCCACGACGAGGGCGTCCTGGATTGAGTGGAGGAGAATGTCACCAACGATGCTCAAGAGTCGAGAGAAGATGCTCGAGGTCTATGGAGGCATTTCGTAGCAAGGACGCGACGAGGGCGTCGTGAGAATAGGTGGGGGAGAATGTCACGCGTGGCGGGTGACATGGCGAGTGATGTGGCAGATCATGACCAAGTCAAGCACGTGTGGCGTTATGGAAGACCTAGTAGCATAGGATGCTCCTAGGATTCCCCATCTTGAAAATGAGCTTAATGGTCCACATAAAGAGCCACATTATGAGGTGGTATACTGGTGTGCATTATGGGGGAAACTTAATAGGGTGTAGTAATGGGGAGGGATCATTATGAGGGGCATTGATCCCTTGCATGAGGAGAGGCCTATATAAGGAGTCATCTCCCTCACTTGTAACTCATCCATAGACTTCCTCACATGCCACATTATGAGGTGGTATAATGGTGTGCATTATGGGGGAAACTTAATAGGGTGTAGTAATGGGGAGGGACCATTATGAGGGGCATTGATGCCTTGTATGAGGAGAGGCCTATATAAGGAGCCATCTCCCTCACTTGTAACCAGGCTCTGATACCACTTGTCATAGACATAGACTTCCGAAGTCCGTGCGGCGTCTTGAGGTGCACTCATTCCTCAAGACCAGCCTCTCTGCATACGCATGACAACTGGTTTCGCCATGCCTTGGGCTCATCAGGGAGACGCCAATAGCCTCTGACCAGTTGTGCCTTCTCTTGCAACGATCCCCTTCATAGCCACATCCTGACTCGGCCAGAAACGATGCACAGGCAGACAACGCCTTATCGCTAATGTCGCCCCCTTTACCCTTCTCTTGGCAAGAAAACCAGATGACAGCGTTCTTCAAACGATCAACACGGTCACGACATTTCGGGTCGTGACATAGGGCAGCAAAAACAACGATGGTGGCGATGACGCTAGGATGGGAGGAGAATAGGAATTAAATCGACGGTGGTGGGAGCGCGGATACTGACAGCGATGGAGAAGGATGCTTCTGGTCTCGGGAACAAGGAGGCCGAAGTTCCCCAGCTAGATACTACCTTCGGCGGCAGCGGGAAGTGAAGGAGGGAAACTGGAAACCGGCAGCTAGTTTCTGTTGATGTGTTGTCGAGAGACAGAGAATCGCCGGCGACGAGGGCGGGCGGTATGGCTTCCCAATTGATAGCTCCACCTTCACCAGCCCGAATCTAATCGTCGGCAGCTCGATCATCCAGCTTCTTCCTTTGAAATGAAATCGGTGACGGTGGCGGATAGGCGGTTGGGAGGCCATCGGATAAGCTCTCGACGCCTCGGTTGCGAAGCGGATAACTCCTCCTTTTCTTTTCCTTATATGCTTATTAATTATTACTAGCTTTTACCCGACCCATTGGCCGGCGACCCGAATCTCATTTGAAAGCTTTGCGCTAATGAAGATGGTGGGAGCGATATCTAATTACGTGTAAGACTTGGAGAAACCAGCCAATTTGACAATCTGATCGAGCACCAGCCAAACCTCAACTCCATACATAAATTGTTTGCAAGGGAACTGGCTCTTCCTCCTCAATTAAATACTTTCTCATTCTTGCAGGCATCTTCTTCGATTGCAGTGACCAGCTCATCTCCACCTCGTGGATGTCTCCTCCCGATACCTGCCGGAGTCGGGGGTGGATATTTACTTAATGGTATCTTAAATCCACCCTTATTTGTTTTGTCCCTGAAATCTCAAATCATTACGTTGCAAACTTATATCTCTAAAAGTGTGTAAATGTGGGCCAACCCACCTCGAGCCAACCAGGAACCCATATGCTTCATGCATCAACTTTTTTCCCTCTCGCCATTCAAGTTAACAACTTTGATTACTATAGTTTTAGTTAGCAACTAAACAACCATTAATATTACTAACAATGCAAGCTTTTAATTTATAGTTATATGAAAAATTATATTTATTATGGGGGAGAATTGGGAATTGCATTCCAGGAAAAAAATACAAGTGGCATTAATCCACCTAAATATAAATGGCGTGCTATCATAACCAAAACAAACATTTAACTAAAATATACCCAATGATGTAGTCGTCACAAAAACTAATACAACCGGCATCTGGTTTTAGTTTTGCCTAAAATGGAGTAATTTAGTATGGATGTGGTTTCCAAGTGGTTTATAGCTAGGTAGTTCACCGAATCATATACTAAAGAAGGCAAACAGATTCCGTGTTTTTGAAATTGGGTCTAAAGAGTGTAAATTGGAAGCAAGTTGCTGTTATTGAGTTATTTTCAGCTGTGAACTTTGTAGATCAATGTTTTAGAAATAGTAAGCTACCATATGATCGGCTTATAAATATCGGATATCGAACGCTAAATGGTAAGTTATCTTTAACAGTATGAAGCAATTAAACAATGATTCAAGCACAAAATACTATACCACTGATTTTTCCGACATAACTTTCACGCTACCAGTAGATTGTCACATTTTAATGGGGAGGGGGAGAGAATTAGGTCTTTAGTTAATTGAGAGAGGATCCATAATTCCATACAATAAGTGTCCAAAGAGCCTAATCTCATGCATAATTCATTTCGACGTAATTGCGAAATATTTTGTGCAATACCAGTTCTCACTCATTGCTGGAATTGTTGCATGTTCCAACTTTTACCATAAAGTCCTATTAATTCCCATAGAGAGAAGCCGAGTTGCAGAAGTAGTTGTTGTCCCAAGAGCCTCACCAAGATTCACAAGGGTGGAAGCTATTCTTCCAATGTGAGATGAATCATATAGAAACAAACAGGCATGAATCTAATGCTCTAGTTATCACCATTATCACTTGATGACTCCACATGGCTCTTCATCTTTAGATCTTGGACTGAAGCTGTAGCATTCACATAAGCAGCAGCTCCAAAACCCATTCGCGTAACACATGTATTACTATGAAGCTAAATTTGGTACTCTCCCACACCCAATTTCATTACCAATTATAATCGTCAAGTGGTTAGTACCAAGCATGAAACTTTCACCATGGCAAAAAATTATGGATCGCCAGTCACAATACCATGCATGTCACTGTCTAGACTCTAACCCCAACACTAATTATACCGAAAGGCAAAAAGGGATCAAATGAATAGTCGGCAAACTCGGCCTAAGATAGGCAGCACATGAATTGTTGATGGGGTAGAAGGGAGAAACGGAAGTACCTCGTAGAGGCTATGCTCGTCGCCGGAGGACGGATCGAGCATCTCTAGTGACGAAAATAGTCCTCCACTCAATCTCCAAGACCGCCCACAATGACAAGTGAATCAAAGAATAGTTCTTGACCTTCAACATGTCTAATGTCTCTACCTACTTCTCAACTCTCTTTACCGAAGGAGGAATGAGTCTGTGATCGAAATCTCATTTTCGCTTTTCAACCAGCATGTCGGCGGATGGCGGGTCTCATCTCCCACTCTGATCCCATAGAATCTGGTGAACCACCAGCTGCCGACTTGTCATTAGTCGTCACCGCCGTGGGTGGTTTCATACCAACCAATAACCAAAATGTAACTACAGCAAATCTGAAAATTTGTAATGATACAAAATGAAAAGCAAAGCAAGATTTAGCTAATGGAAATAGTGAGCATAAACATAGGCATTTATCAGTGACTCACTCCTACTGTCACTCTAGAAAATGGCCAAGTGTAACCACTTCCTAAAGCGTAGTATAGCGGGTTTGGGTTTTATTGTCAACCCGGGTCCTAGATGTGATGACTACTCAGTGAATTCGTATTATCTAGCAATGCAACTTTAGTGAAGATCTAAACTAACAAGCAAGCAAAGTAACTAAACGGTTGTTTTCAGGTTAAGAGAGGTCACCCGGATATGGTTCCCCCTAGTCTGCAGTTAAGCCGGATTGTAATTACCAAGTTCAATTTCTATGATAGTTATACTGCGGAAGGTTCTCAAACAGTCTGAAGTCTCGACTAAAGGTTTTCAGACCCTCTCAATCTGAGTCTCTAGCGGGCGACTAACCTCCACCGGAGTAAACATATTGAGGCCCTAACGAACCAAACCTCCACTACCGAATGGGATTCGGTACAGAATAGCGAATTGGCTCCTCGACTAAAGTCACCAATTCGCCACCTTCAATCAAGGATACTCTATTAACCTAGGCAGATATTCTCATTCTAGGTCAAAGCAGAAACAACAGGAATTTGATCAGGATTCAAGTCATTCAATCATTCAAACCTCAATCGAATATAATCAAGTCATAGAAACAGTACTTGGGTTCATACAATCAATCCTAACATACAGAACTAGGGTTTCCCACACCCAGATGAATGAGAGAACTACTCCATGGAGAAAGAAGCAAAAGCAGAATCAGACGCGGAAATCATACTGGGAAAAAGATGGATTTCTGCTCCTGGAAGTTGAATCGGCACCTCTCCAAGCTCAAGCCAAGCTCCAATGGTGTTGAAGATCAAGCTAGGGCACTTGGAGACTCTTGTTCGTCGCTTTCTCTCTCTAGGAATCGTTCTGTCTCTCAAAAACTCGAATCCCCTTCTGTTTTGGTTGAAGTCTGCTTAAAAACCAGAATTCCCCGACTCGCACGGCCAGGGTGCACGGCCGTGTGGCTCACCATCTTGCCCGTGCGGCTCAAAACGCGGCGTACCATTAAGTCGAACTTCAGCCATCTCGCATGGCCAGGATTGCACTTTGCACGGCCGTGCGGTTTCACTTGTGCCCGTGTTTGCTCTCGCACAATCCCGCACGGCCAAACTGGCACTTGCACGGCCGTGCGGGTTTTCTGCTCTGCCCGATCGTGCTCTCGCACAATCCCGCACGGCCAAACTGGTCACTTGCACGGCCGTGCGGGTTGTGGGTGTGCCCGTGCGACTTCCTCAGAACCTCGCCATGCGTCCGATCCTCGTCCAATCGACCTCAAACTCGCTCCCAAGCCTCCATTCACGTACTAGGACCTAAAATATCATAAACAAGCACAACCTAGCGTGAAATCGGCCTAAAACACGAGAATCAATTCCTCAAACGGAGTAAGAGCAGGGGTAAAAACATGTGTAACTAACGGTCTATCAAACTCCCCCACACTTAACCGTTTGCTTGTCCCCAAGCAAACCTATCTCAAACCAATGCAACTCTCCAGACCTCTGTAGCAACAAACAACCTCGATCGTAGGTAGAGGACTTCCTAGATCATTTAGCAGCTTACGAGGTCAACCGACGCACAAGTCATCTCATAACTTCTTCGGCGAGAACACTAGTCCCGAGTCGGCATCGTGGTAAATAGTGAATAGAGGACAAATGAATCGTGGATGCAGAGACTCTCAAAAACAAAGATCATGGACTCACATTAATTCCAGGTGCTCGATTTTCTTTTTGAAACTGGTTGGAACCCCTTTTCTTTCTTCTTTTTGCTTGTTTTTCTGTTTTGTCTTTTTTTTCCCCCAAGGGTCCAACCTGTTTTTGCAGAAAACGGGGGCTCCCACCTAGCAAAGGTTTTGAGGGAGCCCGGCTCTTACCGGCCATGCCAGGAGCAGTTGTCTCGAGCCTCGTGCGGGGGAAAGACATGAAAGGGGGCTGGAGGTAGTAGGTGGAAATTGGGAACGCATTCCCTTCTCCCCTTACACACTTTCACCCTATTCGCACGGGAGACGTTATTTTAAAGCACATTTTCGAGCACCTGTTATTTCCAAAACATGATACAAGAGTCCATGACAGGCAGAGAGTCTACAACACCACACAATTCAAGGGTCCTAAGATCACTAATTCACTCAATCAACCAACACAATATGAAGAAGAAATGGAGACTTCTTAAATGCATCAACATCCTCCATAGTGCTACACTACCTCCCTAGGTTGCAAATCACTACAGAGACTGTCAATTCAAAGCATATTGAGCAGGCAATTGCAAGGAACACATACTTGGAGCCCTCAAATTTAAAAATTTGGACAGTGGACTAGGCTCCAAGCACACAAACAGATCTAATGCAGTCAAAAGATAAACATCCCCCCACACTTAAGATCAACATTGCCCTCAATGGAGAAGAGGGAAGGAAAGGGGAACGATGTTACCGGTATGCACGGACTGCAGGAGACTGGAAATGGACCCGTCGGCATGAAACGGACTGGAGAGGGGCCAGTCTGGAACAAAGCACAGCTAAAGGGGAACAGAAGAGCTCAAACACAATATGTTAGGTCCAATGTCAGCCCAATAAGACATCATCCAAAACAAAGGAAACAAACCAAAACCAAACCAAATCGCAATCCGACTCGAAACAAAACAAATAAATGAAAACCATGGCGGGGTTGCCTCCCCACAAGCGCTTCTTTACCGTCTTTTAGCTGGACGCCCATGGTGGATACTCAGCGGGGTGCAGGAACAGGTACCTCCAAGAGCGGATCCACATCGCTCTTGAGATACAGCTTCAGGTGGTGACCGTGCACCCGACGGTTGCAACCACCAGCAGAGGTCAGCTCGACCTGGCCATCCGGCAAGATGCAGGCGAGTGATTACTCGGATGGCCAGGGTGGTCGTGGTGCAGTGGGTGGGACCAGCTCGTAGTGGTCCCCACCCTTCTTTCGTGCAGGCTTAGCAACCTGCTGCTTCGGCCGCCACTCCTCCTTGAGCTTTTTGTTCGGTGGTGAGGCTGGAGGGAGTGGCGGCGAAGGAGGGAGAGGGGGGTCCTGTAAAATGGGAGGTGCAGACGGATACACGACAGGCTCGTGTACCTGGTCAGAAATAGCATGCACAGGTGTGACAGCAATCATAGCACAGTGATCAAACTCAGTCACAGAAAAAGTAGCCTGTTCATTCCCAGCACGCAAGATCAGTTTACCATCATGCACATCAATCAGTGCCTTGGCGGTGGCAAGAAATGGTCTACCCAGAATTAAAGGCACATCCACATCATCATTTATGTCCAGGATAAAAAAATCAACAGGATATGTGAATGCACCAACATCAACAAGCAGATCCTCTATGATACCCCTAGGATGCACAATGGAACGATCAGCTAGCTGAATGCTCATCCTAGTAGGGCTAAGTTCACCTAGGTCTAGCTTTTTGAACAGTTTATATGGCATGACATTAATGCTAGCGCCTAGGTCCGCCAAGGACTTTCCTACATGCATGCTGCCAATAGTAAGAGGGATAGTAAAACTCCCTGGGTCTTTGCGCTTTTCGGGCAGCTTGTTCTGCAGGATAGCAGAACATTCTTCGCTCAGCAGCACTGTCGAGAGATCCCCAAGTTTCTTCTTGTTGGTGAGGAGATCTTCCATGAACTTCGCGTACTTGGGCATCTTTGACAGTGCCTCCAAAAATGGTACGCTGATGTTGAGCTGCTTCAACATTGCCATAAAATTGGCAAACTCAGTCTCCAGCTTATCTTTATGGAGGCGAGTGGGGAAGGGAAGCTGGGGCACATGCTCCTTCACCACTGGTTGTGGCTTGGGAGCAAGGGCTTCCTTCTCCACCCGCACTTCTGCATCACCGGCTGGAAGTGCTGAAGCAGGTAGTGGTTCCTCCTGTCTGGTCGGGGCAGGATCAGCTGATGTAGGCCTGCCGCTCCTGGTGAAAATGACATCCAGCTGCTCGTGCGGGTCCCGTGGATTGGGGATGGTGGTGGCAGGTAGAGTCCCTAGGGCCCGGGCAGTAAGTTGGCGCGCTAGGGCACCGACTTGGTGCTGTAGATCTTGCAGAATGGCACCTTGGTTTCTCTGGCCTGCCTCCAGGTTTCTCTGACCTGCCTCCAGTGAGGCTATGGTCTGATCCATCCGCGTGAAATTCGCCTGACTGGTGGTCATGAATGCCTGCAAAATGTTCTTCAGATCAGCCATCTGATTATCTGGAGCTGCGGCTGCTGGAGGCTGAGCAAACTGGCCCTGGGGCTGCTGGATTGGCTGCCCTTGCCTAGGCTGGTAGGGCTGCTGCTGTGGTGGTGGCCCCTGCCTAGCCTGGAAGGGCTGCCTCTGCTGAAAACCACCTGCTGGTGCTGGGAAACCAGGTGGTTTGTTGGTGTTGCTGCTCCAGGCGAAGTTGGGATGCTGGCGCCATCCTTCATTGTAGGTGTTGCTGTATGGGTCGAGGCGCCGAGCATTGGCGATGAAGGCCACCTACTCTTGGGGAGTGGAGGACTCCCTCATAGATTGACAATCCTCCACCAGGTGATTTGGGCTCTCACACCACTGACACTGAGCTACTGGAGGCGTAGCTACACCTCGGCCCGGAAGGAGACTGTTAGGCTGCTTCAATGTTTGCACCAACTTAGCCACCTGCTGCTCTAATCCGGACCTGGCCTCCATAGCATGCACACCCCGGTCCCGGGAATTTCTGCCTCTATTGTTCTGCCCCCAAGAATGATCTCGGGCAGCCAAGGTACTGATCATCTGGTTCAGCTCGGGTGGAGTCTTAGTAAGGATATCCCCTCCTGGGCATAGAGACTCAATCACCCTCTGGCTGTCTGGAGTGAGGGCGCTGTAGAAGTTCCCTACTGTGAAAGCATCGCTGAAGTCATGATGGGGACACTGCCAGAAGTATCCCATGTACCGCTCCCATGCATCACGAAGTGACTCATCTGGCTCTTGGCGGAAGTGAGTGATCTCCCGCTGAATCTCTGTAGTCTTCGATGCCGGGTAGTACCGGTGCACGAAATTGTCAGCCAGATCGTCCCAAGAGGTGATGGACAATGGGGGTTGGGTCTCCAACCACCTCTTAGCATTCCCCGCCAGAGAATGGGGGAAGAGGTGAAGGCGGATTGCGTCATCCGGGACACCGTTCAGCTTGAACCCGTTCGTCAGCTGCAGAAACCGGGAAAGATGCGCCCGGGCCTCCTCATTCTTCAAGCCATGGAACTGGATAGAGGAAGTAATGAGTTGAATCCAGCATGGCTTGATCTCGAAGTTGTTGGCTGGAATTGGCAGATAGAGGATGACCGGGCGGATGTCAGCAATCCGCGGAGTGTAGTAATACTCCAAGGTGGGACCCGGTGGTGGTGGATGATGATGGACCCCAGCTGCCTGGGGATTGGGGTCGTTCCCCAGGAACTGGTTCTGAGGAGGTGGGTTCTGATCTCCTTCCATCTCGTACTCGTCCTCGGATTCGCTACTCAATTGGCCGTCTCTGCGCTCCACCGTAGCCCGTCTAGCTCGCTGTTGTCTCCGAAGTTGTTTGCAGGTGCGCTCAATCTCAGGATTCAACGGCAGTAAACCTCCCGACTGGCTACGGGTCATGCACTATCTGCACACAATCAAGCAATGCAAACCCGTGAAGGCACAAGTGGGAAGGAACAAACACTCAATGCAAAAAATGAAAATGCTAAAGTAACAGAAATCACTTTTCTTCAACAACCTAGCCGTCCCCGGCAACGGCGCCAAAAACTTGACTCACTCCTACTGTCACTCTAGAAAATGGCCAAGTGTAACCACTTCCTAAAGCGTAGTATAGCGGGTTTGGGTTTTATTGTCAACCCGGGTCCTAGATGTGATGACTACTCAGTGAATTCGTATTATCTAGCAATGCAACTTTAGTGAAGATCTAAACTAACAAGCAAGCAAAGTAACTAAACGGTTGTTTTCAGGTTAAGAGAGGTCACCCGGATATGGTTCCCCCTAGTCTGCAGTTAAGCCGGATTGTAATTACCAAGTTCAATTTCTATGATAGTTATACTGCGGAAGGTTCTCAAACAGTCTGAAGTCTCGACTAAAGGTCTTCAGACCCTCTCAATCTGAGTCTCTAGCGGGCGACTAACCTCCACCGGAGTAAACAGATTGAGGCCCTAACGAACCAAACCTCCACTACCGAATGAGATTCGGTACAGAATAGCGAATTGGCTCCTCGACTAAAGTCACCAATTCGCCAACTTCAATCAATGATACTCTATTAACCTAGGCAGATATTCTCATTCTAGGTCAAAGCAGAAACAACAGGAATTTGATCAGGATTCAAGTCATTCAATCATTCAAACCTCAATCGAATATAATCAAGTCATAGAAACAGTACTTGGGTTCATACAATCAATCCTAACATACAGAACTAGGGTTTCCCACACCCAGATGAATGGGAGAACTACTCCATGGAGAAAGAAGCAAAAGCAGAATCAGACGCGGAAATCATACTGTGAAGATGGATTTCTGCTCCTGGAAGTTGAATCGGCACCTCTCCAAGCTCAAGCCAAGCTCCAATGGTGTTGAAGATCAAGCTAGGGCACTTGGAGACTCTTGTTCGTCGCTTTCTCTCTCTAGGAATCGTTCTGTCTCTCAAAAACTCGAATCCCCTTCTGTTTTGGTTGAAGTCTGCTTAAAAAGCAGAATTCCCCGACTCGCACGGCCAGGGTGCACGGCCGTGCGGCTCACCATCTTGCCCGTGCGGCTCAAAACGCGGCGTACCATTAAGTCGAACTTCAGCCATCTCGCATGGCCAGGATTGCACTTTGCACGGCCGTGCGGATTTCACTTGTGCCCGTGTTTGCTCTCGCACAATCCCGCACGGCCAAACTGGTCACTTGCACGGCCGTGCGGGTTTTCTGCTCTGCCCGTGCGTGCTCTCGCACAATCCCGCACGGCCAAACTGGTCACTTGCACGGCCGTGCGGGTTGTGGGTGTGCCCGTGCGACTTCCTCAGAACCTCGCCATGCGTCCGATCCTCGTCCAATCGACCTCAAACTCGCTCCCAAGCCTCCATTCACGTACTAGGACCTGAAATATCATAAACAAGCACAACCTAGCGTGAAATCGGCCTTAAACACGAGAATCAATACCTCAAACGGAGTAAGAGCAGGGGTAAAAACATGTGTAACTAATGGTCTATCAATCAGCCAGATGAAAAATGTGAGAAACATCACATTTATTTAAAGAAGTTTAAAGAAGCAGTGCATATTTGTGATTCATTATCCTTGCAAAGCTAGGTGTTCACCGCTGCTAAGAAAAGCCATAGGGATCTGGCTAGGCAGCTTAAAGAAGAAGTGCATCATTTTTGTTTTGGAAATGAGGAAGTGTCTAGGCTGATATCCTTGTCTAGCTTTGCAAGGATAATGAATGTAAACTGATAAGTATTCAGCAGTATGCTTGGTAGTTCTTAGAAATTGATAGCAGTAGAAGGACAAGCCTTAAACTGTATGTTTTTTTAGAAACTTAGATTAGTTTGACTAAGTTGGAGCTATAAATGAACAACAACAATTACCGAAAAAAGAAATTGTTGCCAAGAGTGTACATTATCCAGAGTCGAGCTGGTTATCAAATACTCCTTTCTGCACTTGTTCATGGTCAAAACAAACTGGCAGCGACTCTGGAAAACCAAAACAAAGGGATTGAGATCTCAATTACTTAGGCGGACAAGCTTTTACCTGTACTATGAGACAGGTTTTGAGCAGCTCGAGAGGGTATGTGCAGAAGGTGGAAGAAATACCAGCTAGTTCACCGACAATTGAGGATGCAGGAATTGGCAGCATTGACTTCTCCCCAGGTTTAGGGGTCAAGTTCTTTAAGTAAATAACTGCAGAAGAATCCAAGAAAAGCAGAGTCAGTCTATTAAGTTACAAACCAATGTTTGGATGGCAGCAGGTTCTCTGTTTCCATAGGTTTAACATAAAAAGCTAGTATGTCTATTCAAATAGTACTGTTAGAATCTAATGCATAAGAATCAATTCTTTCAGTGATGATCATATGATGTCACAATAACAGGAAACCCAAAATACAGTCCCCAAGGGTTTGCCCTGAAGGCTGAAGTTATGATGTCAGTCATTTAATTATGATGATAAATTTCCGTATTTGTTTTAGATTATTCACCATAGTTGCAACAAAACTTCTAAAATTTTGTATTGCTCTTAGCAATTAAGCCCCCTTAAATGTTGGGCTCCACAAACTTTGATTTACCCCAATCTCCTATAAAATTTTCTTATATAAGCTTTGGGATTTATAGAAGCCAGAAGTTTAAAACAGATGGCTAGAATGGATTTAAGATCCTTATCAACAAATCCTACAATCATGTTCTTAATGATGGGAGAACTCCTATACAACTGCAGTTTCTTAAAGAGAACAAAGAAGAACTCTGAAGGTGAATCATGTACTTGTGGGAAGTGGTTATATGGTGGTGTCTGTTGATATGACTTGAATCGGACTATCAGCCGCTATGACTGGTACTCCTCTGTAATCTGTAACCTCCTCGATATAGTGAAACTGACTCTCTCTCGCCCGTGGACGTAGCTAACACACATCGTGTTAGTGAACCACGTAAATCTTGTGTCTGTGTTTTTTCGATTCTCGCTTTCGTATTCTTGCTTTATCGATTCCAGCAATTTCCCGATCCGTAGCAGCGCGTTTATAACAAGTGGTATCAGAGTCGCGGCTGGAAATCAGGCTAGGTTTTTTCGATTCAGAAGAATGACGTCGTTGAACATGAAGATTGAAAAGTTCACGGGGAAGAACAGCTTTGCTATATGGCAGATCAAGATGCAGGCTTTACTAAACAGAAGAAGGCAGCGGTCGATGACGATGAGTGTAATACCCTGGAGGAGAAGGCCCACTCAACCATCATGCTATCTATGTCTGATGACGCCATCATTGAAGTCGCTGCTGAGAAGACTGTCGGGGGCTTGTTGTTGAAACTGGAGAGTCTGTATGTGACGAAGTCTCTAACCAACAAGCTGCATCTGAAGCAACGATTGTTCAGCTTGAGGATGCAATAAGGTACGCCTTTGAGGGAACATCTCGAACAGCTTAACTATATTTTGCTAGATCTACGTAATATAGATGTTCAAGTTGATGACGAGGATGCTTCCCTAATCCCACTGGTTTCTTTGCCGAGTTCATATGAGAATTTCGTTGATTCTTTTATTGCTGGTAAGGAAAGCATGTCGTTGGAGGATGTCAGGTCTGCTCTTCATACGAGAGAGATCAGGCATAAGGCGTCTAGATCTGGTACAGGTGGTGAGGCATCGGGTTTGGCAGTTACAGGTGGAAAGGGAAAGAAGAAATCTGCTAAAGGGAATTCGAACAAAAATTCCAAGGGTCCCGGTCCACAGCCAGATGATGCTTGTCACAACTGTAAGGAAGTGGGGGCATTGAAAGTACAACTGTCCCAATAGAAGAGGGCAACAGAAGAAACAAGGTTCAGTTGCCGTGGCAGAAGTGGACAACAGTTCTGAAGACGATCTAGCCTTGGCTGTAGATGAGAAGGCACATCGTGGGGATGTGTGGTTTCTGGATACTTCAGCCTCATACCACCGAACATGGATTGCTTCACAACCTACGAGCAGATAGATGGTGGTAACGTGGTCATGGCAAATGCAGCTGTCTGCAAGGTTGTTGGAATCGGGTCCATAAAGGTTCGGGCACATGATGGTTTGTTCTGCACCGTGAATGATGTCAGGCATGTTCCACGAATGAAAAAGAACCTGATCTCCTTGAGTCTACTCGACAACAAGGGTTTCGATTTCAAAGGAAAAGGTGGAGTTGTGTATGTCTGCAAAGGTTCAAGGAAGGTGCTGAAGGGCGTCAAGCGTGGTACCTTGTATGCATTACAAGGGTCTGTGTGTCTGGTTCTGCTGCAGTTGCATCGTCTCAGGTTCATCAGGAAGATATGACCACTCTCTGGCACATGAGACTGGGGCATATGAGTGAACGGGGGATGCAAGTTCTGTCGAAGAGGGATCTTCTTTGCGTGCACAAGGTGCAGAATTTGGAATTATGCGAGCATTGTGTGTTTGGGAAGCTACATCGCAGCAAGTTTCACAAGAAGGGTATCCACCGGATGAAGGGGATACTAGATTACCTCCACTCCGACTGTTGGGGTCCTTCACGAGTTGAATCCATTGGAGGCAGCATGTATATCTGTCTATGATTGATGATTATTCAAGATTTACCTGGTTTTCCATGATGAAGCAGAAAAGTGAGGCTTTCACGAAGTTCAAGCAGTGGAAGACATTGGTGGATAATCTGACCGGGAAGAAGATCAAGAAGTAGCAGACGGACAATGGTCTGGAGTTTTGTAATTCTGAGTTCAATCTGCAAGGATGAAGGGATTGCCCGTCATCGGATCGTGACATATACACCCCAGCAGAATGGCGTTGCAGAAAGGATGAACCAGACATTGTTGGAGAGAGCACGGTGCATGCTCTCTAATGCTGGACTAGAGAGAAGATTCTGGGCAGAAGCAGTGAACATGGCGTGCTTCTTGATCAACCGTGGACCTCACACAGGTATCGAGTTTAAGACTCCTTATGAGGTTTGGTATGGTAAGCCTGCTGATTACTCTTCACTGAAAGTTTTTGGGTGTCCTGTTTATTATCATGTGGATGAGGGTAAACTGAACCCAAGGGCAAAGAAGGGTGTATTTGTGGGTTACGGAGATGGAGTTAAGGGATTTCGAGTCTGGTCACCTTCTGAGCAGCGAGTAATACTCAGTAGAAATGTGATATTTGATGAGAAGTCTATGTTTAACCCCATATTGAAGGTCACTATTGTTGAAGGTAGCATGAAGGTTGATAAGCAGGTGGAGCTGCAAACTCTCAATGAGAGTGAGTTTGAGCACCAAGGTGGAGAAGATCAACATGATGAAGATGCCTCTGCAGAGCTAGAAACTTCAGAGTCCAGTGCACGAGCTCAACAGTCTATAGCTTCCCGGTAGACCAAAGAGAGCGACTGCAGGAGTACCTCGAAAGAGGTATGGCTTCGAGGACATGGTGGCGTAATCATTTCAGGTTGCTGAAGAAGTGGATGCAGGTGAGCCACAGTCCTATAGAGAAGCTGTTTCGGGTGGCGAAGCTGATCAGTGGCTTGCGGCAATGGGAGATGAGATGGAATCTCATGACAGGAATCAGACTTGGGAGCTAGTCAAACGACCAAAGGGAAGGAAGATTGTTACAAACAAGTGGATCTACAAGAAGAAGGAAGGAATCACTTCTAAAGAGGGCATGAAATTTAACGCTCGGGTGGTTGCACGAGGCTTCTCGCATAGGGAAGGAGTTGACTACAATGAGATTTTCTCACCAGTGGTCAGACATACTTCGATCAGAGTGATACTAGCAATAGTGGCACATTATGACTTGGAGCTCGAGCAGCTAGACGTGAAGACAACTTTCCTACATGGAGAGTTGGAGGAAGAAATTTACATGACTCAGCCAGAAGGATTCGAGGTTCCGGGAAAAGAAGACTATGTTTGTAAGCTGAAGTCCTTGTATGGACTATGTTTTTAAGGACTACAATTTTTACTAGGAATGAATTTCCAAAACATGAATTTTTTTTGGATATACAGGATTTTGGGAATAGCTTACCTTCCCTTCTCAGCAATCCACGTACATTTTGAAATTATGTCTATGATAAAATTTGTATTCCTTAAAAATTTATGCGAAATAAAAAAAAATTCATGCCGTTTGGATTTTGGAGCACAAAGTTATGGTTGTCCAAAGTTTGACGAAATTGGAAAAAAGCTGTTTCGGGGGTAGCAAACGACATTTTTTGGGACGAAGGCGGGACCAAACCACCTTCGGCATTCTCTGGCTTGCAAGATCTCAAAATGTTATGCGGAATCAAAAAAAATTCACGACAATCGGATACCCGAACACAAAGATACGTTCGTTTGAAGTTTCCACCTAGGTTAGGATTTAAAAAAAAAAAAACCAGACCGCATGGTGGGGGTGTGGTCTGAAAACAAACCGCATGGTGGGGGTGGTCTGCAACCAAACCGCATGGTGAGGGTGCGGTTTGCAAAACCACCCCCTACCAGTACAGTTTTCATCGAAAAACGCCCCCCGGGTGGCGGTTTTTGCCTAAACCGCTGGTACGGGTGGCGGTTTTGCAGAAAGGGTGCTATTTTTTGAATTTTTTGGAGTTGGGTGCTATTTTTGGAAATTTTTTTAAACAATGATATTTCTGGAAAAATCCCGGTTCTTTATCTCTCCCATCAGGCGGGGGTTTTCTAAATTAATATCGCCTAAACACCCTACCACGTCAGCCTCCTAAAACTCTCCGGGCAGGAAAATTTGAATCGGGGTGTAGTTATACTTTTAAGCTATAAATGAGACTTTAGTTTATTTTGGTTATTTCCCTTGCTTTTTTTTTGTTTCTTTACTTTTGGTGGATAGAGTTGGAGAGGTGGTGGAGCGAAGGGCGTTCGCCTGTCTTTTTCCCAATTCAAAAGGACATGGTGGGCCTAAGCTTGATGGGCTTGAAAAGGTTTAATCATTGTGCAACTGGCTACATCATCACGGTTGCTGTTCTTGGTGGATCCGACCCAGCGATGCCTCAAGGGCATTTTGATTCTTGTTTAAGGGACCCTCTTTTATTTGTGATGTTTGTTTTGCAGGGTCGGAATTGTTATCTTGATTGGTTTGCTTTTGGCCTATCGTTTCTTAGCCTTTTGGAGTTCTGGTGATGGTTGACCATGATTTTTGGAGCACGATCAACCGACTTTAGTTCCACAATTCTTGTGAGGTGTTTCGGCCTCTGTGTTTTGTTTATTGTGCAGGTTAAACTGCGCATAAGAAATGTTGGCCCCCCAGGCATTTCTACAAGGATTTTCTTCTCTGCTTCAATTTCAGCATGGTTAGTTCATGATTCTAATCCTTTTAAGGAAAGAAATCATGGTATTACACATGTCGTTAAGGTATCATAAGGGCTGCCCATATTGTGGCAAAACTAGCGCTCTTATCGTTGGATTGCCTTTCGGTTGACCAGCGTCTCATCCTTATTTCAATTTTGTGATTAGGCCTGCAGAGGTGATGTATTTATATCCGCGTATCTTGTTGTTTCCCTTACGGGATACCTTTGACAAAAAAAAAAAAAATCATCACAGTCCGCATATATAAATACTAGCAAGACCTGCTCGCAGGTAATCACAATTATACTTATAGATTTACAAGATAAATAGAAAATTTAATATATCATCAGAATTCTAAGGTTAAATCTATATGGTTTCTTGTCCACGAATCTATTAGTAGCACCACTAAAATGATGGAGTGATGTAATCAAGTTCCGCCCCTTATGTTCAACAAATAATACAACATTCATAAGGGTAGTTGACTGAACAAAAAATAAAATGTCGTTCGGATGTTACTATAAGTGGATTTATAATCAAGGACAAACTAAAATTGAGGCAAAAAGTTAAATAACTTAACACTTTCAATACATTCAATCACATTTGAAAGACTTCTTATAAACATTTGTTCCTTTTTGCTGTGCTTTTCCCCCTTCTTTTCTTAATACAGTTCAGGTGCTTTGTCATTTTACATGGCTCCTATAATTGATCAATGATCATTTAGTATTAGTGATCCATCAAAGCCTACTAAGTGAGAAGAAACTCATAAGCAGGCAAAATTTTATCAAAGTTACCATTCACTATAAGGGGAAGCACTTGCAAGCATGGATATTGGGTGTGGTTGAAGCTAGTTAGTTTCTCCACAAACAACATACTTCTTCGAGAATCAGCTAGCTCGGACTTGCCAACTATGTAGGATAGTTTAAATACAGAAAAACTAAAACAAGTTTTATCAAGTTATGGAGGTGTATGTCCTCTAAGGATGACGTGCATGCTAACTTTGTAAAGTACATTTTAAACTGTCAAAGTCAAGTACATTAAAAAAGAAATTGCCTAGTTGCACTAATATAATCTATGCAGGCATATCTGTAAGACCATTTTTAAGTGGCTAAACACCGCCGATTATATTTATCAAAAGTAAAAGGTGAAACGATTAAATTTTCGAAGGCAAATCAATAGTAATGTTCGTAACTCAACCAAACAAACATGCACACACTGCTCTTTTTTATATGAAATAATTTGACTCGATAGAGAGTTTGTTTCATTTGGGGTTGCCTACAGTACAATTTTACAACTGAAAAAATATATTATTGCTAGTTTCTTGAATGGGAGGGTCGAATAGAGGACCTCCATATTTGAACTAACGTCTTCACCACTAACTTATCCACAACTTTATGGTTCGTATATAACACCTCACATATTCTATTACATAATTTAATGTTCTATAAACTATTTGTAGGTAGATAAGTTAAGAGTAATATCCTTGATAGTTTGGACGATGAAATTATTTTAAACACTTTTCATAGCATGAAAATAAGTTATGAATTGTTGTAAAACATCAATAAATGATATGTACTATTTTATGAGGACATACCTTGACTAAATTTCTGACTACATCACTGCACATTATCCTATATATTTTAGAAATTAAAGATGTTGAAGCGGACGATTCATGTATGGGTAAGAAGTAGGAGGAAAAAATCTCAAAATACACAAGTTTAAAAAAAAATTCCAAAATACACACTTGATAATTTTTTTTCTCCAAAATACACATGTTTGGGCATCACTGCGGTCGTCAACAACAGTGTATGCATTCACCGCGGCAGACGAAAGAATCTATTTGGTATTCTAGCCATTCTGAGGAGTGGTTCATTCAGGAATTTCTAATTTTTGTCTATTTGGTGTTTCATCCATAACGGTGGCATTTAAAAAGGAACATTTGATCTTTGTCCTTCGTTGTGATTTGATAAATCTAAAAGTTAAGGATCAAAAAGATTTTGAATTAAATAATTTAAATCAAAATCAAAATTTCATTCAATTTATGTGAAATTTAAAATAAAAATTAAAATGAATGAGAGATTTTCTCTTAAAATAAAAAAGGAATCATATATGAGTTTAACTCGTGCTTAATATAATAATAGTTAGTATTATTAGAATAATTATGGTTTATCCTTATATTACTTTTTTTTATAAGGGTGAAAATGCATTAAAACGGAGAAGGACAGAGTACAAGAAAGCGGTCAGGAGTCACAAAAAGGTGACTCGGAAGGGCCAAAAGTCCAAGGAATACAAAAACAAGGCAGAGGCCAAGCAAGCCAAAGCCAGCCGCCAGACAAGCAGCAAAGCCCGACCCAAAAAACCAAAGAAGGAACAAAGAAAAGGACATCCAAACAGAGCAAAACCGTTGAATGCTGCAGAAATAAAACCCAGCCAGTCACCAAAGAAGAGTTCGAGCAGCGAGTCAGCGGGCCAGATTATTAGATAACCAATCAGCACCAAGGTCTCTGTTAATTTTCCTTTTAGCGATGATCCATTCCACAATCTTCCTGATAACCTTCTTTGAAAGAACTCTGTGCGCGATCTGCAGATTGTTGAAGATGCGATTATTTCTTTCATGCCAAATAGCCCAGCAAACAGCATGAAGGCTGCAGAAGGCGATCCACTCCTCGATGCAATCTGGGGTGTCCGACGACCAATCTCTAACCGCAGAGATGATATCAACAGCAGGTCCCACAATGCCCGGGCATACAGAACTGATACCGCACCAGACCTTCTTGGTGTAGTCGCATTCCACAAACAGATGACTAATGTTCTCTTCCTCCTTTTGACATAGCTCACACCGGTTTGCAAGCGCCCAGCCTCTCCTCTTAAGATTGTCAAGGGTGAGAATCTTCTGGTGGCAGCAAATCCACAAGAAACCACAGATCTTGACAGGGATAACCGCCTTCCAAACGGCCTTAGCCGGAAAATGGGCCACACCCGGAAAGCGAGAATCCATCAGCTGCCTGTAAAAGGAATGAACAGATAGGGAAGCATCTGGATTTGGCGACCACTCGATACGAGCGGGGCCAAAACCCAATCTACTGAAAGCATGGAAGTTAAGAAAATCAAAAAGCATAACTCTTTCCCTCTCAGCCCCCCCCCCCCCCCCACGAAGAGACACACTCAAGTTTAAATTAATATCCCACCCCACCCCCTCACCTGAACGGGAAAAAATATGTGAGATCCAAGCATCAGGACTTAGGGCGGCAGCAGCGATGTGCGGGAAGGATTCAGCGAGAATCGTCTTAGGAATCCAACAGTCATGCCAAAAAGAGACCCAGACTCCTCCTCCAGGGTCAATGCAGGCATAGTTCCAGAACGTATCGAAAATCTTCAGGATGTTGACCCAAACCGAACTGTTCTTCCCAACCTTCTTCCTACCAGTATGCCAACTCGAAAACCCATCAGAATACTTAAGCTCGATAAGATTGCGCCACCACCTTCCACGATCTTCAGCAAACTTCCACATCCATTTGCACAGCATGGCTTGGTTAAAAGACTGAATGTCCAAAGCTCCAATTCCCCCATTATCCTTGGAGGCTTTACAAAGATCCCAATTAATCAAATGGAATTTCTTCTTCTCACTGTTGCCGCTCCAAATGAACCTCTTTTGAAGACCCTCAATCCTCTTGGTGACCGTCTTAGGGGCGAGAAAGAGAGAGCAATAGTAAACCACCTGACTATTAAGGCAGCTACTATTCAAAGTGAGCCGACCACCAAACGACAACATCTTGCCCTTCCAACCATCAAGGCGGCGTTGCACACTACTCACAATGGGATCCCACACAGCAGCTGAATTCGGTTTCGCACCCAAAGGAAACCCAAGGTACTTAGAGGTATCCTGGCTCCACTTACATCTGAAAATCTCAGCAAAGTAGCTTGGGTCCGAAACATCCCCGACCGTGTACATAACCGATTTATCCAGATTAATCTTCAAACCCGTGACCGCCTGAAAGCACACCAAAGCACCCAGCAAATTCAAGACCTGATCCGAGGAAGCCTCACAGAAAACCAGCGTGTCGTCAGCAAAGAGCAGATGAGTGACTTCACCCCTAGAGTGCTTCTCATCGATGAAAAAACCCCTAAGCTTCCCACTCTCTTGAAGCTTGTTCAACATAAAGGAGAGCACGTCCATGACGATAACAAAGAGACCCGGAGACAGAGGATCGCCTTGATGAAGACCTTTAGAGCTAGAAAAGAACCCATGAGACTCTCCATTAACAAGGATGGAAATAACCGGAGAGCACATAACCCCCCTAATCCACTGCTGCCACCTGGGAGGAAAACCGAAGCTCGAAAGAATGTTAAATAAACAATCCCAACTCACATTGTCAAACGCCTTCTCCAGATCTAGCTTAAACATCAGACCTGGCTTTTATCTTTTGCGCCTGCTATCAATAAGCTCATTAGCGATCAAACCAGCCTCCGAAATCTGTCTCCCACGAACAGAAGCGTGATGATGATCAGAAACCAGCCTGGGAAGGATAGAGCTCATTCTCTCCATCAAAACTTTACTCAACAGCTTATTAAAGCTCCCCATGAGGCTAATAGGTCTCAGATCCTTCACATCCTCAACGACATCCTTCTTCGGGACCAGACAGATAAAAGAATGAGTGATGCTTTTGGGAAGAGATCCATTTCTGAAGAATTCCTCAAAAGCCTGCATCACCTCCACGCGCATATGGAGCCAGCATTTCTTAAAGAACTCGTACGTGAAGCCATCCGGACCGGGGGACTTTCCACCATCAAAAGAGGACAAGGCAGCCCACACTTCGGCTTCTGAAAAGGGACGAATCAAGTCCGACACCTCAGAAATACTAAGCTTCATGCCACCATAGTTCTTTGGAAACGGCCGAACCACAATAATCTCCTTGAAAAGATTTTGATAAAAGCCCACCACACCAGCAACAAGATCCTCCCTTCCTTCTAAAAGTCTACCATTCACTCTGATACACTCTATGAGGTTAAGTTTTAGCTTGTAGTTCGCCATTCTATGAAAAAATTTGGTATTAAGATCGCCACCCTTCAGCCATAACTCATTTGATTTTTGTCTCCAGCTAATTTCCTCTAAATTGAGAGCATTAAGAAGCTCCAACTTGAGCGCATCCCTCTCCAACTTCTCAGAATCCGAAATCTGCCCAGTTTCTTCCGCCAAATCAACAGCCTTAATTCGCCCCAATAAATCATCTACCTTCTCGTTAACATTACCAAACACTTCCTTATTCCACACTTTAATCCTCATCTTAATCATCTGAAGTCTCTTAGACAGTCGGAAAATACACCCATACCCATCTATCGGATCAAGAAGCCAAGAATCCAGACCGGAAAAAAACCTGTCATCCTCCAACCACATGTTCTCGAACCGCCAAGGCCGCTTAATTCTTCTGTCATCTCCCCACTTAATCCAGAGCGGATTGTGGTCCGACTCAACCCTTTCAAGGGCAGAAAGAGTACAATCAGGGAAAGCCAAGTCAAAATCCGTGCTAACCAGAGCACGGTCGATCCTAGGCATAGCAGCGCCATTACCACCCCTGCTCCAAGTGAACTGGCTTCCGCCCAAGGGAAGGTCCAACAAAGCCCGAGAGTCCACAAAGTTGTTGAAATTCAGCATGGTTTCAGTACATCTTCTTGACCCAATATAGTCATCGTGGCTTCTCACCATATTAAAATCCCCAGCAAGGCAAATAGGAACCTGAATCTGATGACATAAATCATTCAGCTCATTTAGAAAAGCCAGCTTCCCCACCCTCTCCTACGGGCCGTAAACCACCGCCAGGAACCATGATGCCGAACCAGAGTATAACTTGACCTCAATACCAACAAAGGAATCCCCCACTCGACCAGAACAAACCTGAACCGCCGACTTGTCCCAAATCACCACTATTCCTCCTGCATTGCCATTAGCATCTTTAGCAATCCATCCAGAGTCCCTACTTCCACTAATGCTAGCCACAAGATCATTCGAACACTGACTCCATTTAGTTTCCACCAACCCAACAATCACAGGTTTCTTTCTACCAATGAGCCGCTTAATTCTACCCCTCTTCTCTAGGTCACACACTCCACGCACATTCCAAACAATGATGGACACACCCATTAAAATACCGGCTAGGAATCTCCGCTCCCAAGCATTCTTCGGTTTCTCGGTCCCAGTGGAGGGGAATCAAGAGGACCGAGCCTCCTAATTTCCAGCTCTAACTTGGAACGAGGCCTTCTCAACTTCTTCTTGTGAACTTCCTTTGCCTGATCACTAATAATTTCCACCACCCTTTCTTGACCATCATTATGCTCCAATTCAGCCAACTGCCCAAAATCAATGCTCGCTTTAACCAGCGAGGAATAATCAAAGGGGTAAGCATCACAATTCCAAGCAACTTCTGCATCCTTATCAAGGCAATCTGGAGAAGGAAGCACCCCGCTCAAAAGGGAATTCTGAGAGGGCAACTCACGCATTTCAGTCTTGTCTGGGGAATCAGTGGCTATCATGCTAGAACACCATGATAAGGTTGAGGGAAAAGGTTCGACGAAGCAGGGCACCACAGACTCCAGGGGGTGAGGGATGAAGAGGGGTTAGGGGAAGAAGGGGTCTGAAGGTGAGGATACTCCAGCGGCGCGGAGGGTGAGGGTTCAAGGAGGAGGAAGGGAGAGGATTCTGGTAAGGGGAAGGAGGGAGGAGAAAGGCCCTGACTGATCTCGATGAGACCAGGGGGGATGGAGGTGGGTAGTAAGGACGGGGAGAAGAAAAGGAGGGTGGTGGATGGGAGTGAATTAAAATGGATTGGCCTGGGAGGGGGAAGGTCTGGGGGAGCGAAGAGAGCAAAAAAGGGGGCCAACTCAAAGACGGGTGGGCTGGAGCGGGGGCCTAAGGAAATGGGCCCAGAGAAGGGCATGAAGGAGCTGGGCTTGGACAGGGAGGAGAGTGAAGGGGGTGGCACCCAATTGATTGGGCCTTCTTTCCTAACCCACCTCTTAGTCAGTCGGACGATAGGAGAGGAAGACCCAACCCCAACTCTAGCAACCTCGGGTGGCGAAACGACGTCCGCATGCAGCGCCGAAAAAGGAGCCGAAGAAGATCTCATGCAGCACAGAGCTCTAGAAAAGTCAGGGGGATCAGACTCGTGTCCTTTCGCCTTCCAACCACCCAACCGAGACGAACCCACCCCCGCCGTCGACGGAGCGCCCACCACCGGCTCGACGAAAATCCTTACCGGAAAAAATTGGGACCCAAAGCAGATCGGGATAACTTCCGGGATGCACTCCGCCCTAACTCTGATTCTTGTAGAAGGAGAAGCCCAGTGGTTCCAATCAATGTCAAGCAACGCTCCACAGAACTCCCCTACAGATTTGATCAAGTCAACACTCTTCAGATGGTAAGGGATGCCAAACGCCAGAATCCAAGGATCCAAGAAACAACCTAACTCTGTTCCCACAGATTCCTCCTTCCACATACTCGGACGAACAGAGAAACCCTGAAAGACAAAGTTATCCAGAACCACAATGCGCAAAGCCTCCGCTACGCTCGGGCAAATCAGAAGCCAGCTTGCATCCTGAAGGTCCTGCACGTCGAAATTATCATTGATGGCCTAGTGGGAGATCGCCCATTTCTTAAACTCCGGAATAGAGGACTTGGAGACCACACTTGACCTGGTAGAATGAAATCTAACAATTAAGCTTCTTCCAAGGAGATCCCTACGCTCTCTGACCCCGTCACTTTCAACCTCGATAAACCTGTCCCGACCTGAAGCTCTAATGGCGCACCGACCAGCGCCATAGAAACCATTACTTTTAACAACATCATCAAAGGTACGCTTGTCAGTAGTGGAGGGGTAATGAGAAGAAGGTTTGGGTATAGGAGCATCCCGTTCACGCTCGGCAACGAAGAAATCACGAAGTAGCGAAGCAAGTTGCGCCCACCAATTGCACTCATCCCTAGGGGGAATAATCACTCTGAACGACTTCCCAATTCTGTTCTGCTCTGAAATCTGTAAATAGTGTCCTCTGCGATTCCGACCCCTTCCGACATGAATCAATCTATTTCCCACCCTCTTGACACACTGACCGGGAAAAGACCACCCTCTCATGGCCGCAGTCTGCAAAACCCCTTGCAACCATGCGAGATGGGCCTCCTCCAAAAGAACGTACCACTTCCGATTCCCATCCTCCACCATGAGTCTGTACAGCTCACCCCCTCCAAAAAAACCTCTGCTCAAAGAAACCAACTTGGACTCCATCCGAACCTGTCTCGAGCATCCTGCCGTTGCCTTTCCGCCGCCGCGCGGTAGTCCTGATGCCGCTGACCTGCAAAACAACCAACTTTTATCAACAAACCTCCCCCCTCTGCCCGTAGCAGGCACCCTCACTCCCCCTCGCAAGTTCCCTCTCCGAACTCTCTCACTCCGCACTTTCTCTCTCATCACTTTCTCTCTCCAAAGGTTTGCACCCTCACTTTCCTTATATTACTTGCGTTCTCTTCAAAATCGCCAGTTATTATTGTTGGATGAAATGAATCTTCACCACAAGAAAACTGCCCTTTAGAGTCAGTTATTTGTTATGTTTAGAGTCGGTTTTAACCAACACAAACCAAATTTGTGTTGGCTCATTTAACCGACACGAAACCTGCCGACACCAAACCAATCTGTGTCAGTTTTAGGTAACCGTGGAACAACCGACTCAAATTTATTCTATGTCGGTTTATTTACGTTGGTTACAGCCAACACTAATTATTTATACGGAAATTTCTTTTTTTAAAATTAACAACCTTTATCTGTGTCGGTTATCATTAACCGACTCAAATCGTGAGTATTTTATTAAAAAAAAAAGTCCGACTCCTCGCCGGACAAAACGGGAACTGATCAGCTCAGTAACCTTATAGTAAGTAACCATGAGTAACTCATCCACATCACCATGACATCAGCATCACTCTCTCTCTCTCTCTCCTGGAAAGCTTTTAATTTCCCACTCCTTAATCTTTGACGGACGATTTCTCACTCGTTTTACGTCAAATTTTTTTTTTTTTTCACAGTTAGATCAGATTAATTGTGCTCTTCAAAATGATATCCACTTTGATATATTTTTCGAACAAAAAAAATTGAGCCATTTTTTAGAAGTCTATACCATATGGTATTGACCGATATTGAAATAAGAGCATACCTATGGTTTGAAAAGCGTATCATGATGGTATGAACAAACCAAGACTGTAGGATTGTTGAATACATGATAGTAGAATTATATTAACTGTCATTTACGACTTTTAACATTGTGTACCACAAGATACCACCCCGTACCAGGGTGGTATTGTGTGGTATTTTTTGGTCCTGTAATTTATTCACATAGTTATTTGTTATATTTAGAGTAGGTTTTAACCAACACAAACCAAATTTGTGTCGGTTCATTTAACCGACACGAAACCTGCCGACACTAAACCAATATGTGTCGGTTTTAGGCAACCGCTGGAACAACCGACTCAAATTTATTCTATGTCGGTTTATTTATGTCGGTTACAACCAACACTAATTATTTATACGAAAATTTCTTTTTTTAAAATGAAAAACCTTTTTCTGTGTCGGTTATCATTAACAGACTCAAATCGTGAGTATTTTCTTAAAACAAAAGTCCGACTCCTCGCCGGACAAAACGGGAACGGATCATGTCAGTAACCTTATGGTGAGTAACCCATCCACATCAGCATCACTCTCTCTCTCTCCTGGAAAGTCTTTAATTTCCCCCTCCTTAATCTTTGACGGACAATTTCTCACTCGTTTTACGTCAAATTTTTTTTGTTGCACAGTTAGCTCAGATTAATTGTGCTCTTCAAAATGATATCCACTTTGATATATTTTTTGAACAAACCAAGACTGTAGGATGGTTGAATACACAATAGTAGAAGTATATTAACTGTCATTTACGACTTTTAATATTGTGTACCACAAGATACCACCCCGTACCAGGGTGGTATTGTGTGGTATTTTTTGGTCCTGTAATTTGTTCACATAGAAATTTATAGATCCAATAGATCATTATGAACTCGTTCCTTCTTTACAAACGTTTTAAAAAATGAATTAAAAAAGAAGAAGATACCATAGGGTATGCAGTTGGTCCCTAGAGACAAGAATTTTTTTTTCTCAAAAAATATAGAAAATTGATCTCATTTTGTAGAGCACAACGAACTCGTTCCATCTGTCAAAAAAATAAATCAGAGTTAAAATGAAGAAGATATGAGCGGATTAAGAAAGCTAGGAAAAATAAAAATGACATTTAATTCTCCATCCTTAGATCTGGATTTTCTAAATGAAGGGTCTAGATTTAGTTATTGATCGGTGCATAACCCATGATTATGCACCCTATCTTGAGCTGAACAAAACTCTCGCCGGCCCGTTTCCATCATACATTGCGTCCTCCTCGACCATCCCAAACCAGCTCCCAAATCCGGCACACCCACATCGTGCAAAACCTTCGTCACTCTGCCCTCTACCACCATCGATTCACCGGAACTGTTCGCCGTCGCCGCCTTCTGCAGATCAACATCAATACCTACAAAACAAACACAGAAGCAAACCCAGAAAATCCAAAATATCATTGTCCTCAACCAAGAGGTAGATCATCGTCGAATCTTTTCCAGGAAGGAAGCGGCTCGCTCCGGCGGACGACAGGGGACGGCGATTCGATTGCTACTTGCGGCAGAGGAAATCATGGGATCGCGATTGTAGCTTGCGTTAGAGGAAGGCAGATGATGGTGGTTGGGGATGGTGATGGCGATTGGGGATCGAGCCGGAGGAAAGAAAAGGATGGCGATGGTGAAGGCTGGTTTGTGTTGAAGCTCACTAGGGCGAGCGGCAAAGAAGAAGAAGAACATGGGAATAGGGAGCTTGGTGAGAAGATGGAAAATTGGGTAGAGGGCTGAGGGATACGAAGATAAGTGGTGAAAAGTAGGTAGGTGGATTTGATTTTTTTATTGAAGGGGGAAAGTTTCACATATCAAGAGGGGGAAATTTGGGTATTCAAAATAGAAGGTGAAAATTTGGTAAAAATTCAAAATTACAAATATTTGTGTCGGTTAAACCAAAACCGACACAAATTTGCTTAAAACTGTGTCGGTTGAGGTCATAACCGATACAACTTCGTTTATAATTGTGTCAGTTCAGTATAACCAACACAATCACAAAATATTGTATGGGGTCTGGAATCGACACGAATTGCCGACACAAAATATACGTTTAGTGTCGGTTAAATGAACTGACACAAAACAACCGGCACTAAACATCTGGTTTCTTGAAATACTTGTGGTCTATATAAGAGAATTAGAAACTGAGATTCACCTATTATAGATTAAAGTACATACCTCAAACTCTCAGATTCATGATATAAATAATATAACTCGATAAATACGTCATTGTGAACCATGTATATATTATAATATAAGCTTTGATTTTTTTACGTTATTGTGAACCATGTATATATAATAATATAAGCTTTGATATTTCTTTGGATATTTGATTGAACTCCAAATGGATCGACACACAAAAATGCCACATGATTCCCTTGAATAAATTCTCATTAATTTGATGCCCACTCATATTATACATACATCTCCCAAAAAGCACATTTCGACTCAATTAAGGGGAGGAAATAAAAAGACAAAAAATTTCCTTCCTAGTTATGCGCAGAGGTCAGCAAAAACAGAATGTAATATGTGTTGGATTGGGATGGTAATGGGCGGGTTTGTCTAAATCATCTCCGTCTCCATCTTCAAATATCAAAACTCATACCCGTCCCATATTCATGCGGGGAATGTTTTGCAAACTCATTCCCATACCTGTGGGTTTCGGCTATCCATGGGTAACACCCGTACCCGTACATCCAACGTTACTATATCTAAAACTTACAAGAAAAGTTTTAATTATAACTCTAAACAAACCTATCATGTCATGAAGTCAACAAAACACGGTCATTTTCTTAATACGGTTCAAAGTATATGATCCTAAAACATCCATTAATACATAATATAGAGTATAATATTTTTCAAATTATTATCTTCTGATTCTGATACATCTACTAAGTAATAATTAACTAACATAATCTTGTTAACAAGGGGGAAAGTGGAAGAGTGAAAGGTGAATTGAGGGAAATGAATTAGATTTTGATTAAAGTGGTCACGCAATTGCATTTCTACTATTTATTTTCTCGAGTTATCCTCATCACTATTGATAGATTACAATTTAATCTACATATTTTTTTTATATGTGAAGAAATTCTCTTGGTGTGGCGGGTATGGGTATGGGGCGGGGGAGGCCAAAACCATACCCCTCATACCCATCAAACTTTTTGCGGGTTTTACCCATACCCGCCCCATACGCGGTCAAGGCGGGGATTCCCCGCGTTGACTGGGTCGGGGGCGGTCGGTACCCGCGGCCATGAGTTTGATTGCCATCCCTAGTATTGGAGGAGAACCTCCATATATAATTGTGCCAATACTGCGATGCCGCTGTAAAAAATGCGACACCAGTGCTACCGTTTGTGATTGGTCCACAAAAGCATGATATGGCACCAACTGGGTTGATTAATCCAACTTTTAAACTCGGTGGCCCATAAAACTTAGACCAAACCGTAGCTAACCAAACAACGGAATAGTGTCCGTCTTCTCCACTTTTATATTTTGTATTTTTCCATTAATTAAAATTTGGTTTAACCGTTAAGCACTTATCTTCTTTTTTTTTTTTTTTTTATGGTTTTAAGATTTATCGTTTTCGGCTGAAAGAGGGGAGTGAATCGCACGAAACTACACCACAAATTAATCCCGACTATTGCCCAAGTTTTTAAACTCTAGCCGGGTGCAGCATAGAGCAAGTATTTCAATTGTCAACCCGCGCCGATCCATGTACCCCTACTTCAATCACTTAGGTTGTTATCTAGCAAGCAACTTTTGGATTTATAACTAATGGAACTGCAAACTAAACTATCAAGAAAAAGTAAATAAAGGAAAAGTCTAACTAAGGGAGCTTCATCCGGAAGTTGCTTCCCCCTAACTAGCTACCATGACTCGTTGGATTGAATGGAGTCGTGTGGTGTATGTGGTTGTGAACCTCGGGGGTGAGCAACTAGTGATCAATCTTTCACGGCATCAATTCACCAGCGATCGATTTCACGGGATCGATCCACTCACCAAGTGTAGGGGAACCACTAGGAGGAGCAACTAGTGATCCATTTGTCACGGGATGGATTCACTGGAAATCGATTTGTCACGGGATCAATCCTCTCACTCAGTCACTAGTAGTTGCCTAGGCTTCTCCTTAAACCAGAGTTTGAGCGGCTTAATCACAACCAACCTAGATGCAAACTGGAAACCGCGAACCGCAGAGGGATGCATATGTTGTCGGAGACCACAATCTCAATTGCTAAACCGAGGTAAGCATGAAAGGCCGTGTCAATCGACCCTCTCGGTTTAGACAATCGGTAGTTGACTTACTCCCTCACTCAACTCTAAGGTTGGACGGCTTAATCGCGATTAACCGACTTGCTTAACTCAAAATTGAGGGTTGCCCTAACTTAACCTAGTTTAGGTGGCTTAGAAAGCGGAAGGAAAACCAACTCGATTGGGTCTCCCTTGAAAGGGGGATGCCCTCTCTAAGCTAGGTTAAGGTGGCTAATTAGATTGCTAGCACCAACATGCACAAACCTAAGGGTGCTGAGCACAATTATGCACAACCCTTAGATTGCTAAGCAAGAGCATGCACAATGACCATGAAAACACCTCTAAAACTCAAATTGATGCAAACCCACACTTAATAATTCAATCTAAACAAGTAATTACAAAGTATTAGTTAGGGATCTCCAACACCCAAAAGAAAAGAGTGAGTTTCTAGAGAGAGAGAGAGAGAGAGAGATTACAAATTTGAGCTCAAGATCTTCTTCTTCTTCTTCTTCTTCTTCTTCTTCTTCTTCTAGGCTTCAATCTTCCACCCAAGCCTCTAATGATGCTCCAAGATCACTCTAACACTCTCTCTCTCTCACTAGAACTCCCCTTTGGTGTTTAGGTTGAAGCCCTAGAGAAAGAAAGTGTTTCTTCTCCAAAAACCAGCTCTCCTTTCTCTCTCCCCGCTGTTGTCTTCATATTTGCCCGAAAGCGATCAGTTCACGGACGCGTTGGCCAGTTCACGACCGTGAACACCTAAACGTGTCCGTGAACTCCGCGTCGTCCAAAACGCGCCGCTTCACTCGCCTGGGTTCAGAGTCAATGGCCCCAGTTCATGGTCTTAGAGACCGTGAACTGCCTTGTCGTCAGTAACTTCACGAACCTCGCTGGACTGGTCGATTTTCACGGCCTTAGGAGACCGTAAACTGCCTTGCCCGACCGTGAGCTGCGGTTGTTTCCTGAGACGCCTTCACTTCACTACTACGGGGCAATTGTCACGGACTTTGGACTTTTCTTTGATTTTTGCACTTTTCGACCTCCAAATATCCCAAAACTCATTCTCGACCCTTCCACACGTGCTAGGACCTGAAATGTATCAAAACAAGCACAACCTCACGTGAAATATGTCGAGGAACAATGAAATCCTAAGCTAAACGAATAAGAAATGAGGGGTAAAATGTGTACATTTGAGCCCGAATCAGGGATAAAGGAAAACGAATCTCAATAATACATTACCACCTCCTCGATTTCCCTCTCCGGCGGACTCTATGAAAGCAGTTCCGACGACTTCACTGTGGTCGATTCAATCTCAGGGCTCTACCTAATGCCTCCACAAGAATCCCTCACAATTTCTCCCAACATTTTTTTTCTCGAGTTATTGAGATGCCTTGCTTTTCTTGTAGGTGTTTGGTAGGAGACAGTGCTCCATCTTAGCGTCTTGAATCGGGGTCACGCTACCGTGCTTCGAGTGCATTTGCTTTGTGATTGGGAGTGAAAATATTTGAAAGGACAAAATGAATGACTGCAGGCTATTTATGTTTGTAACTTGCTAGAGCATAAATTGTAAACGATCTATCCAAGTTCACTTATAGTCAAGTAACATGTTCAAGCTAGCATCATCCATGACTCTGGTTTCGCGACCTTGATTGAGCACTCCACTTACCTTGGCGTTCCCACAGAGTGGGGTGGGTCTAAGAAGGAAACATTCAGTTTCCTCATTCAGAGAATGGAGAAGAAAGGAGAAGCCTGGAAAAGCCTCTGACACGCCAAAACACAACACCAAACTGCGACCAAGTGTAATCGCAGTCCGGGAATGCAGTAACAGGCAAGTTAAATTATCCACCCGGGGTCTAGATCTACTGCTTACTCCGTGATTCTCTATTATCTAGCAAACTAGTTCGAGTGATTGTTGTTAAAAGTAATAGCAACAAGAAAGCAGTAAATTGTTCGGTTTTCAAAGTCAGGAAAGAGTCACTCGGGATTGAGTCCCCCTAATTCCCTAGTTAGGTTCAATTGTAATTCCCTGGGTTGATTTACTGTTGATTAGACTGCGGAAGATCCGACAGTAGCTTGGAATCTCTTAAGCTGACCAAGCCCTCTCAGTCTAACTACCCGGCAGACGACTAGTCTTCACCGGGAAAGAAAGCTGAGGCTATGAACACAGAACTCCACTACTGGAATTGAATTCCAGTACAAAGCAGTAAACTGGCTAACTCTCGTATAGCCAATCTCCTACTATCGAATGAAGAGACTCTAACAACCTAATCAGATTCTATCTATCTCAGGTTGCAGCAGAAATTGAGAAAAGCTGATCAGACTCCAATCAATTCAATAAACATGCGTCATTCGATTAAAATCAAACAGTAATATCATCCCAAGTCATTAAATCAAATCCCTAACACAAGGACCTAGGGTTCTTCATACCCAAGTGAGAGAAGGGTTCTACTCCATAGAGAGAGAAGAGAAAACAAGAATCGGATTAGTCATACTCATAACGATGAGGAAAATCTGCTCCGGGACGATGATTTCCACTCCTATGACGATCTCCAAGCTCGATTCGATGAAATCCAGCTCTAAGACAGCTTCTAGGATGTGTTCTTCGCACTTTTTCTCTCTAGGGCTCTGTTTTTGCTCTGAAAACTCGATTCCCTCACTTTTGGCTCGGAATAGGCTCTAAAACCAGGATTTCCCGACTCGCACGGCCAGGGTGCACGGCCGTGCAGATCACCACTTTGGCCGTGCAGCTCAAAACGCGGCGCATCATTAAGTTCGATCCTCAGGGTGCACGGCCGTGTGACATTCATGGTTTGCCCGTGCTTGGCCTCGCATAATCCCGCACGGCCTGGCCTGGCCATCGCACGGCCGTGCGATTCCATGGTCTGCCCGTGCAGCTTCCTTGAAACCTCGCCATTCGTCCGATCTTCGTCCAATCGACCCCAGACTCGCTCCTAAGCCTTTATTCACGTACTAGGACCTGAAATATCACAAACAAGCACAACCTAGTGTGAAATCGGCCTAAAACACGAGAATCAACACCTCAAACGGTGTAAGAACGAGGGTAAAAACATGTGTAAATGGCGGTCTATCAAACTCCCCCACACTTAACCGTTTGCTTGTCCCCAAGCAAACCAAGTCAGACACCAGGTAAGCTTACATATTTCAATCGACCAACATTGGGGACAAGTCATAAAGGCACAGAACACGTGAATCGCACTGGTTTTCAAACATCAATACATGCACAACCTCAATAACAACCTGGACAACCACCACAAAGGACATTCAAGTGCAACAAATCGAGTAAAGGAAGAGTCTCCCTTCTGTTCACTGGCCAACCTAGACTTGATTCAACCACTTACTCAAGACAGTCAACTCATGCATCCAACTCAAAACATCAGAATAGAGACCGAGCAATCTAGGTCCTCACCGGGGTACAAGAGCATATAGAAAATGAAAATGAATCACTCACTCTCGACCAGTGGGTTCAGGACAATTTAATGCGAAAAATGCGCATGCTATTTCTCTCAATCCCTATCATCTCTTCACAATGATGGCAGCCTCTAAATGCTAGAGTTCACATATGGGGTGTCACCACTAACTAATCAGGAGGTCTTAGACACAGGTTCAAATGACTGGCTATGGTCTTGGACATGGGGAAAAAGCCTTTTAGGTGGTGGAAGTATTCATAGCAAAAGGTTCCACATTTTCCAAACACACAATCACAGTCAAACAAACCGGTATTTTCTTTCTGCTATTCTGCATTACTCAATATCTCAAGAGCACAAGAGCGAAGGAGGCATAAACATCAGCATTTCCAAGCCAGACTGCTAAGAAACACTACTTAATGGGCATTATTCAGATTTTTGGTAGTGGCTCTCTTTTGCTTTCAATTTTTCTTTGTTTTTCTTTCATTTCTTAAGAGAGCCACCACTTCTGCATAAATTTCAAACACCTGCCCAACTTTTAAGCACTACCTCCAACACTCACATAGACTTTAGCAGAAACAACAGAGAATATGTAAAAACCACTCTGTGGAACCTTCTAAAAGATGCAACAAGGGTGATTTTTTTCG